>JACEGR010000121.1:0-405591 GCA_014170235.1 Listronotus bonariensis
GTTTTGAGATATACGTACATTTATTTAATTTTTTCAAAATAATTTCCACCACATTGCATACACTTTTTCATTCTAACCAACCAGTCACTAAAAATAGCTTTCCACTTTTCATTTAAAATTTCAGCGCATATTTTATCCCAGGCCTCCAGTAGCGCGTCTTCAGTTTAAAACTTTTGTCCTTTCAGTTGGCTCTTGACAAAAGGAAACAACCCAAAGTCACACGGCGCCAAGTTGGGGCTATAAGGCGGATGTTCCAAAAGTATCAAGCCTGCATCTGTCAAAAATTGAGTGGTAAGTTCAGCTCGATGAGGTGGGGCATTGTCATAATGAAGGTACCAGCTAGCGAGTTGCGAGTTTCGGCGAATCACTCTTAACTTTTCTATAAGTTTTGAAAGGCATACTGTAGTGTACCAGAGAGCATTAACGGTCTTCTGTTCTCGGAGCACAACACGTTCAATTATTCCTTTTGAACCAAAGAAAACAACTATCATTATTTCTTTTACAGATCTTGATTTGCGAATTTCGATCGGAGTGTCTTCACCTTCGAGAACCCATATCTTATTCTGTTGTTTAGTTGGGACGTCGTAATAATAAAGATAAGTTTCATCTTCCGTGACGATCGACACTATGTCTTTAGATTTACCTTCCTGGAATTTGGACATCATTTTTTACACCAATTCACTCTTTGTGTCTGCTGCTCGGGAGTTAACTTGTGTGGAACCCAAAGAGTACAAATTTTTCTAAAACCCAACTGCTCATGTATGATCGTGTGTAATGTTGCTAAACTAATGTTCAATGTCTCTTCTAACTGTCGATAGGTAATTTGTCGGTTTGTTTCTATAGCTTTTTGGACGGCAGATATGTTTTCTGGGGTTACTACTTCACACGGTCGACCTTAGCGTGAGGCGTCTTCAAGCGAAAACGAACCCCGCTGAAATTGTTTGTACCATCTGTATATGATCGCACGAGATGGACAGTCATCACCAAGTATAGGCTTCATTTCTTCTTAACACTGTTCTTGAGATAACCCACGTGAAAAGTTGTATTTCAAAATTGCAAGGCACTCTATTGTCGTCCACGACGCCATTGCGCTAAAATCACTGGACACGAACTGGCGCAAAACTAATAGTTTACTAATAACTGTGTAGGACTACGACATGTCATGACATGTACAAACAAAAAACATCAATGTTACTTTCCTGCACCGTTTAGTTACAAAGTATCTCAAAACTTACTGAACACCCTACGTATATATATATATATATATATATTTGTATATATTTATATATATATATATACATATATATATATATATATATATATATATATATATATATATATATATATATATATATATATATATATATATATATATATATATATTATATATATATATATATATATATATATATATATATATATATATATATATATATATATATATATATATATATATATATATATATATATGTATATATATATACAGTGTGTCCAAGATAAGGATCCGAAGCATGGCAATCTCAGTACCTATTGGAGATACAGCTTAGGTTAAATTAGAAAAAGTTGTGTTTTTTAAAGCTTATTTATAAGTTTAAAAACTTCAAAAATTTTCATGGCCTGCTGAGATATTTGGCAAAAACGAAAATTTGACTATTTCAATTTTTATTTTTTCTGGCTTTATTTAAAGAGATATAAAAAACTAATGACACTTTTTAGCTACTACATGACGGTATTTTTAGATTTTATACCCGACATTTCGTTTTCGAGAAACCATCATCAACTTAATTTTTTTATATGGGTCGAAAAAAGTACCCCCTGTATCTGATCCCATTTTTTATTACAAATTCAACGATGTATCACAGGTTGTATTTTAATTTTTAGTTAAAAGAAAAATTGCATTTTTTCTATTTTTTTAAGTTATTTTTAAGTAGGCTTTGCAAACAAATGGCTTGAACGTTAATACCTGTTACCGTATCTGCAACATTAGTATATTACATTACAAGTGTGGAAATAGTATATTACATTACAAGTGTGGAAAATGACCAATTTCACACGAGTGGGAATATTGTAGCACGAGGCGTTAGCCGAGTGCGACAAACCCACGAGTGTAAGAAAGTCATTTTCACACGAGTACTGTACACTATTTTTCCTACGACCACAAATTATTCACCAAAAATTAAATAAATTAAAGTTTGTCTGTTCAGAAAAATAAAAAACAATTGAGAACTTTGCAACACTAGGGTGATATTTACTTTGCAACACTAGTGTGATATATACTTTTCCTCACTGCTATATTATACTGTTTTGACAATATTTTTACATCGAAAATCACCTACCTAAAAGCATTATATAACTTTTATCATTTTGGAATTTAAAAAGGCCCTCACTTAATAAAAATTGTATGGTTTTGTTAGGTAATAACGCTAATAGTTTAATACGGTTTTCTGCTATTATAAGTGTTTTTTAAAAATTATCGATTCTTACATATTTTAGACACTCTTCTAAATAAAACGTATTGCATATCCAAAATATTCCGTTTTTTAAAAATATTAGTAAATAAACTTACGGGACCGGGGAGTGAAAAGGGGTGCTGGGTGGGGTAAAATTGGTAAAACGAGTTAATGAAACTGAACATCACATATAAAATTAAGTAAAAATAACAGTTTTTCCTCATATTTTTAAGAAAAAATATAAAAAATATGAAAATTGTAAATGCATAACCTAAAGTCCTAAAAGTAAGGAAAAACGACTACCAAACGTCAGTTACCATGCAAATTATGGAAAGCATTTGGCAACGTCGGAAGGGTCTGATTCTATTTATGAATGGATAAAAGAAAGTGGATTCATAAAGTGTGTATTAGCCTTAGGTTTAATTAGGGATTAAAAAAAGATTTAACTAGTTGTTTGAGTACACGAAGAAAGAGAGGAAGGAATTTGATCTATAGGCTTTTTTCTCTGGCGCTTTAGGTCGAACGGTCAAGCGGCAAGGCTGCCTCTATAAAGTACGTGCCCAAAGGTAGAAGGGAGATTTTTAATTTGATCTACTTACCTGACAACACTGTGCCAGTCAGTGAAAGTTGTTTTTGTGGTTACGTCTATTTTTGTTTATGTTTTTATTTTTTCGTAAATTTTAATAAATATAAAATAAGATGATTTTCGCTAATTTGGGTTCTACCGTTTAAGGTAAATAAAAGTTTTTTTACTGTCACTACAATAAATATGTCACTTGCAAAACCAATAGCAGTTTTTAAAATGACATCATAATATGTATCACACCAGTGTTGTAAAGTACTTTGCAACACTAGTGCTGTAAAGTACTTTGCAACACTAGTGTGATATAACGCATTTTCTGTGCATGAAATCAGTGTGCTATTTGCTATTTTCACAAGTGGTCGTAGGAAAATGACTAATTTCACACAAGTGAGAATATTGTTGCACGAGGGGTTAGCCGAGTGCGACAAACCCATGAGTGTAAGAAAGTCATTTTCACACGAGTACTGTACACTATTTTTCCTACGACCACAAATTACACCAAAAAAATTTAAGTTTGTCTTTACAGAAAAATAAAAAACAATTGAGAACTTTGCAACACTAGGGTGATTTTTACTTTGTAACACTAGTGTGATATGTACTTTTCCTCACTGCTATATTATACTGTTTTACCAATATTTTTACATCAAAAATCACCTACCTAGAAGCATTATATAACTTTTATTATTTTGGAATTTAAAAAGGCCCTCAGTTAATAAAAATTGTATGGTTTGGTTAGGTAATAAAGTAATAGTTTAATACGGTTTTCTGCTAATTTAAGGGTTTTTTAAAAATATTGATACTTACATATTTTCGACACTCTTCTTAATAAAACGTAAGTGGCGCATATCCAAAATATTCCGTTTTGGTAAGTTCAGTAAACAAACTTACAGGGAAGTAAAAAAGGGTGCTGGGTGGGATAAAATTGGGAAAACGAGTTAATGAAACTGAATATCACCAGTAAAATTAGGAAAAAATTTTTTTTTTTTTTGCATGTAAATGCATAACCTCAAGTCCTAAAAGTAAGAAAAAAACGACTACTAAACGTCCGTTATACCATGCAAAATATGGAAAGCATTTGGCAACGTCGGGATTAAAAAACAGATTTAACTAGTTGTATTTTAACACGAAGACGGAGAAAAAGGAATTTGATCTAAAGGAGTTTTTCTCTGGCGCTTTAGGTCGAGCGGTAGGAGGGAGATTTTTAATTTGATTTACTTACCTGACAACACTGTGCCACTGAGCGAGCAATCAGTGAAAGTTGTTTTTTGTGGTTTAGTCTATTTTTGTCTATGTTTTTATTTTTCGGAAATTTTATTATTACTCTTTTTAATATTAGAAGAAAGCTTATCCTGTGTAGTAACTTAAAGTTAATAAGATGATTTTCGCTAATTTGGGTTCTACTGTTTAAGGTAAGTAAAAAATTTTTTTACTGTCACTACAATAAATATGTCACTTGCAAAACCAATAGCAGTTTATAGAATGACATCATAATATATATCACACGAGTGTTGTAAAGTACTTTGCAACACTAGTGCTGTAAAGTGCTTTGCAACACTAGTGTGATATAACGCATTCTCTATGCATGAAACCAGTGTGCTATTTGCTATTTTCACAAGTGGTCGTAGGAAAAATTAATTATCATTATAAAATAGTATTTGTCGTTATTACCATGTTTGTCAAGTTGTTGTTTTTAGAGCAATTGTTCTTATTGTTACTGTTCTCTTTATACGCAATACGCATTACTAGGCTCAACAAAATCCGCGTGTTAAGAAAATATTGAAACATCAAGAACGTTTTGGGTTTAATATGTGGTGTGGAATTTTAGGAACTAAAATACCAGGTCCATGTATTTACCATAATTCATTAACTGCAGAAATGATACCTTCATTTATTATTGCAGCACAAAATGTAGCATGTTAGCATGTCAAACTTATCTTCATGGCTATAATGGCCATAAACACAACAGTAACAATAAGAACAATTGCTCTAAAAACAACAACTCGACAAGAAGGGTAAATATTCCGGAGGTAAAATACCCCTCCATTCGGATCTCCGGGCGAGGGGTGCATCCGGGAGGCCTTCATCGAGAAGTTTAAGTTTGCTTTTGCAAACCTATGTGGGCTTAACCCAATATAAACTCCGTTCACCATCACCTTCAGTCATCTAAGCCCCACATTCTGTTTTTAACGGAAACGCAAATAAGTTCTAAATCTTCAACCAGCCACCTTCTCTTCCCAGGCTACGAACTTATTTCGTCTTTTCGCCCACATGGTGGCGTATGTGCTTACGTCCGCAACGATCTGGCTTGTGCTCGAGTTTCCAATCTTAAATCGGGTATGCCCGATATCCTTCGGCTCAAACTTTCCCTTAAGTCTCAATGCTTGAGCAAATGCTTTTTGCTTAGCTTTATTAACTTGACCCAATACCTAATCATTAAAATTAAAATATTTATGAATTACTTTTTAACAACTTAAAACGTCTTCTATTGCACTTAAAATTTATTACATATACTTTAAACATTTTAAATAGGGTGATCTGTTCTAAGTTATTTTATTTTATTCTGTGCTTCTGTGCCGTTCTGTGCGTTGGTATTATCTTTTGGCCAAAACTCAGCTATTAAATAATAAGACAGAAATATTGATTTTATATTTAACACCTACCAGGAATAAAAATGTTGATTGCACAAATGCCTAAATTTTTACGGGCAACTAAATTTATCTGCTGTTTGTGCCGGTCCCCATCTAATAATTCCTATGTCGAATTCTTTGACTTTCTTTCAAAAAGATTGATAGCATAATTTCTCAGTTTCCATCGGCTGAAGTAATCGTGCTTGGCGACTTCAATGTCCATAATAAGGATTGGCTGGGCTCTTCAAAAACTCACCCCCAAGGCAGAGTAGCCGAAATCTTCGCTTCGTCAGTAACTCTATTACCAACCTTATTATGAAACCCACCTAATTTCCTAAAGTTCCAAATCATAGTTCAAATCCCCTAGATCTCTTTCTTACCACCAACACCGAACTCTATCAAGCATCTCTCACAGCTCCCCTGGGTCGCTCAGATCATGGCTTAGTTACTATATCTTACCCTGCACATCCCGAGGTAAATGAATGCATGCCACCACGCACTGTATGGCACTACAACTCAGCCGACTGGGATGGCCTAAGGGACTTTTTCGCCACTTACCCCTGGAGTTCCATCTGCTTTTCTTTTCGTGATCCTTCTAAAATCTGCAATCAACGAACTGAATCAATTCAATTGGGCATTAAAACCTATATTCCACACACCATCAAGAACACCAAACAATCCACTAACAAACCCTGGTTTTTTAAATCTTGTGATAAAGCTAGAATTTTAAAAGTTCAGGCTCACAAGAAGTTTCTACAGGATTCTAGTCCAGAAAACTGACAGGCCAGCATTGAAGCAAGAAACTACTACAGTCAAAAAATTTCTAAAGCCAAAGACTCCTTCGACAATCGTATTAAAAACAAGGTTCTTTCTTGCTCAAATGGCAGAAAATCTTTTTGGTCCTTTGCGAAAAACATAAGCAGAAATTCTTGTACTAATTCCTTTCCACCACTAACTTTGGAAGATGAAATTATTTTTACCGCTAAAGGAAAGGCAGAACTATTTGCTAAACAATTTGCTGCCAATTCAACCCTTGACCCTCCCGTAAATTATCCAATTCCAGCGGTTACCCCAGTTCCTTATAAAATGCCCGATATTATTTTTAAGGTAAAACACATTAAGCGTATCCTTTCTTCCCTTAACACCAAGAAATCGTCTGGGCTGGATGGCATACCAGCAATCGTTTTAAAAAAATGTGCTCCAGAACTTGCACCAATCTTAACTCGGCTCCTTCGAATTTCTTACGACACAGGTATCTTTCCGAAGAGCTGGAAAGCTGCACGTGTTCAACCTATTTCCAAGAAAGGATCTAAATGTCTTCCATCTAACTATAGACCAATTTAAATTCTCTCAGTTCTTTGTAAAGTAATGGAAAAATTAATTAATTCACAAATTCTTATGTACTTAGAAAAACACAAAATTTTGCAAAACAGGCAGTATGGATTTTGCCACAAAAGATCTACAGCAGATCTTCTTTCCTTCGTATCTCACTGTTGGAATAAGTCTCTTGAGTTTCTAGGTGAGTCCCAGATCGTTGCTCTTGATATATCCAAAGCTTTTGACCAGGTCTGGCATGCCGCACTTCTTAATAAACTTCCCTGCTATCGTCTTTCCACTAAACTCTGTACTTGGCTCTCTAGCTATCTATCTGATCGACGTATATCAGTTATTGAGGACGGCCATTCTTCAAGCTTTCACCAAGTAAATGCTGGAGTCCCTCAGAGCTCAGTTTTGGCACCAACATTGTTTCTTCTTCACATTAACGACCTTCTCTCGTCCACAACTAATTCCATTCATAGTTTCGCCGACGATAGTACCCTTCACTCCAGTTTTTAGGTTCCTAAACCCATCACTAAACCTGACTTTGAAAACAAACGCAGAGCGATGCAGATATCTCTTTCGCAGGATCTTAATTTAATATTGGATTGGGGCGCCAAAAATCTCGTCCATTTTAACGCATCCAAAACACAATCATGTTCCTTGTCGCGAAAAGAGTCATTAAATACTCATCCTCTAATTATGAGCGGCCAAGTTTTACAGAGCAAAGACACCTTTAATCTGGTGGGCGTCACATTTGAAAGTAACCTTAACTGGCATAAACACATTGTATCTATAGCCACGGCAGCTTCAAAAGCTTGGATTTCTCTTTCGAGCCAAAAGTATTTTTCCGCTTCTAATTTATACACTTTATATGTGTCCCAAATCCGACCTCCCTTGGAATATTGTTCTCATATCTGGGGCATGGCGTCCCCAACAACCCTAAGCATTCTTGATTCTATTCAAAGAAGAGCTATTCGTCTCATTAATGATCCTTCACTTACAGAAGGGCTTTCTTCTCTTGCCCATCGTCGGGCTGTGGGGGATTTATCGCGTTTTTATAGGTACTTCCATGGCTTCTGCTCTGAAGAATTGTCCAGTATAGTTCCTCCACTCACGGTTCCCAACAGAGAAACTTCGTGGTTCCGCGCGTATGCATCCCCATACGGTCCAACTGGACAGGCCCCGAACTTCCCACTTTGTTCGTTCTTTTATCCCCAGAGTTTCTAGATTGTGGAACCTGCTGCCCGCGGAGGTCTTTCCTTCCCCCCAAATCTTCAAGTATTTAAGTCCTGTGTCAACAAACTCCTCTTACCTCGCTTAAGACACCCACGGTACGTTAGTATTTAGGCTTTTAGCCTTCGTGGTTTGTCCAAAGATAAAAAAAAATAGGAAAAATGCAATTTTTCTTTTAACTAAAAAATTAAAAATATGACATGTGATACATCGTTGAATTTGTAATAAAAAATGGGATCAGATATAGGGGGGTCCTTTTATTTCGAGCCATATAAAAAAATAAAGTTGATGATGGTTTCTTGAAAACGAAACGTCGGGTATAAAAATTTAAAAATACCATCCTATAGTAGCTGAAAAGTGCCAATAAAAAGTGTTATTAGTTTTTTTATATCTCTTCAAATAAAGTCAGAAAAAATGAAATCAATATAGTGAAATTTTCGTTTTCCCAAATATCTCAGCAGGCCATGAAAATTTTTCAAGTTTTTAAACGGCATGTAAATAAGCTTTAAAAAACACAACTTTTCCTAATTTAACCTAAGCTGTATCTCCAATAGGTACTGAGACTCCCATGCTTGGGATACCTATCTTGGACACACTGTATATTTTTTTAATTTTTATTAGAATAACTTTATACGGTTATTTAAAGTAGGCTTTCGTCTGGGATGGGATACATACCAAGGCTACGAGTTATTCGTGTGTGTACGTGTGTAGCTGGGTTGTATGGCTGACTGATATAAAGCCAAATATCTAGTATGTCTCTTTATTTGTCATTCATTTTTACATTTCTTTTTTGTTATTTGTCTGTTAAACATATAAATTACTATACTTTTGTTTTTAATAGGCTTAATCTGGTTTTAATGTTTTATTTTAATTTTGTTATTTTCTTTCCCTTATTTTTTATAATAATAATAAATTTTACTTTTTTAAGTTTTTTTTTTTTCTAAACAACAATGGCGTTTTGCAAAGGACTAGCAAATAGGTATTTCAAAAATGCTACAAACTTTTAAACTATTTTTTTACTACATTTTATTTAAAAAAAATAATAACCTAAAAATGTATTTAAAGATAAAAAGCCATATTTAAAACTTACTAAATTGTAGTTATACTGGAAAATTTACAAAGCTAGCGGAGCTTCTAGACGACGACAACAAGTTGCAGCGTAACATCATGTTATATTTTATGTAAATATTTAATGTGTAAACCTGCAAGCGCACCTTCATAATAGTGTAGTCCTTGTTTTAACACTTACTTGGTTAAAAGACGACTTGCTTTAGAAATATTTAAAATATACCATCTGTCAAAGTAGACGAGCTAATATATTATAGTTAAAGATACGTATAGAAAGCGGCCTTCACCCGTATGTTTATCAGATGAAAAACAATTTTTTAATCAAAGATAATAAGGCAAAAAAATTGCAGATGTGTTGCCTAACAATTATGCTTAAGGCTGTGGTAAATTTTAATTACATTAACTCTTTTTGGTGGTTCCTTCACCCATCTGTTTACCAAAAAACCAATCGAAACTATAAAGCCTTAAGGAATTTGTCTCCCCGGTTGCGCAGTAAACAGAGCTTTGATCTTCGAAGCCAACAGTCGCTGGTTTGATTTCCAGCCGGAAAGACATATTTAGGTTTTTTTTTATCTTTTGGACAAACCACAAAGACTAAAAGCCTAAATACTAACGTACCGTGGGTGTCTTAAGCGAGGTAAGAGGGAGTTTATTGACACAGGACTTAAATACTTGCAGATTTGGGGGGAAGGAAAACCTCCGCGGGCAGCAGGTTCCACATTCCAGAAACTCTAGGGATAAAAGAACGAACAAAGTGAGAAGTTTGGGGCCTGTCCAGTTGATACGATGCGGAACCACGAGGTTCTCTGTTGGGAACCGTGAGTGGAGGAACTATACTGGATAATTCTTCAGGAGCAGGAAGCGATAGATACCCCCACAGCCCGACGATGGGCAAGAGTGGAAAGCCTTTCTGTAAGTGAAGGATCATTAATGAGACAAATAGCTTTTCTTTGATTAGAATCCAGAATGCTTAGGGTTGTGGGGGAAGCCATGCCCCAGATATGAGAACAATACTCCAAGGGAGGTCGGATTTGGCACACATAGAAGGGGAAAATACTTTTGGCTCGGTGCCAGAACTGAGCCCTGAGGCACTCCAGCATTAACTTGGTTAACAGCTTGAAGAATGGCCGTCCACAATAACTGATATACGTCGATCAGATAGGATAACTAGAGAGCAAAGTACAGAGTTTAGTTGAAAGACCATAGGAGGGAAGTTTATTAAGAAGTGCGGCATGCCAGACCTGGTCAAAAGCTTTGGATATACTAAGAGCAACGATCTGGGACTCACCTAGAAACTCAAGAGACTTATTCCAGCAGAGTGATATGAAGGAAAGAAGATCTGTAGATCTTTTGTGGCGAAATCCATACTGCCTGTCATGCAAAATTTTGTGTTTTTCTAAATACTTAAGAATTTGCGAATTAATAGATTTTTCCATTACTTTACAAAGAACTGAGAAAATTGAAATGGGTCTATAGTTAGATGAAAGAGATTTAGATCCTTTCTTGGGAATAGGTTGAACACGTGCTAGCTTTCCAGCTCTCCGGAAAGATACCGTAGGGAGTAGTTATTTAAAAATACCGTCCGTGATGGCACTACCGTGTTGTCTAAAAGGTGCTGTGAAATGCAAAAACTGCATGTTTTTGTGCTTGGACAACGTTGACGGAACAGGGGAAACGATGGGTTAAACATCTAATAACCCTACAACCACGGTACTCTGGTATTTAGTCATAGGCCTTTGTGGGATGTCAGAAAGGTAAAAGAAAATTCGTGGGCTTGCCTAACTTTTTCTGGCCACAACCCTTGGGTTGCCAGCTATAAAATGGTAATTATTTTAAGGGTATCTTTACCCATTTCTTTATCAAAATAAATTTTATACCAATATGAAGATAATTTTGTAGAGAAAACAATAGTAAAGGGTTACCTGCCTACAAGAACTTTTGAATGATTTCCGATAAGACTTTTTACGAGAAAAGCAACCTTTAAAAAGTACTACTTGTTAAAGTAACATTAGTCTTTTTGTCCTTTTACCTTAACCTAACTAGAGTTTTATCGTATGTAATATTATAGGAACCTTAAATTATTTACAATAAATTATTTTTCTAAATTCGTGTTTTTTATTCCTAAAATTTTTTACTAAATATCACAAGTGCGTTAAAAAATTACCCAGGAATTTAATAAAAAAAAATATTTTTTTAACTGCATTCGTTTATTTTGTTCGCTGTTTTAAAAAATTTTGGTTTGTAATCGGGCGATTTATACCTTAAAACGATGAGAAAATTACCTCATGAAGTTTTTAATTATCGGTAAAAAGTGTAAAATTTAAAAATGGTTGTTTAATTTTTTTAATTATTTTTCGCAGGCATTTCTATACCATTGTTTTGCATTTGGTATCTAATTTATTAAATCTATTGGGTGAACGGATGAAGGAATAGCATACTTAACGGCAGGACTATCAATAAAAGTTAGGCAATCAAACGCTTTCACTCCATTAGCATCATGCTTTGATTGTTATCTAGGTTTTGGTAAACAGATGTGAAATGACCCTCCAAAGAGAGTTATCGTAACTAAAATTTACAATAGCTTTGACCATAATTTGTAAGGCACAACTCATGTGACATTTTGTTTACATATTATCTTTGATATAAAAATGGTTTTTATCCGGTAAACAGATTGCTGGTAAGGTCGCGCTTCCTATTCAGATCTTAGGGAAACGAACGCGTGTTTTATTACTTTCTTAAAGGCGAAAACGATCTTTATATTTGAATTTTGGTAGCTGATCACCTAATATATGTTTGATTATTTCCAAATCAAAAATGAGTTGTTTGTCATACAAGAGAAGAAAGTTCTAGATTTCAGCTCTAATATTATATTAGGTTGTTTTCAAAAAAAAAAAATTATGTTTAGAGTGGTTAAGGAGATATGGAATTTACCAGATTTGTATTTGTTTTTCAGAAATCTAAGCAAAATACGAGAAATGTTAAAAAAAAAAAGAAATTTGTACCTTTATTTGCTCACTCTAGTGAAAATACAAGAATTGTATTAAAGTTAATGGTGTATATTTTTTTCAGAAATATTTGTTAAAGTGCCGCTCGAGACGCCACTGGACTTATGAAATTTAACAAAGTCAGAGCTAAATTAGCTCCTTAGTGCTAAAAATAACTTTACCAAATTCATTAAAATTTGGTAAAGTGATATTTACGATGTAAATATATATATATAACACCATCTATCATATCCTGAAATTTATGCAATTTTAAACCTAGGTTTATGCAGGGCCTATCTTAATCTAGGATATCCCGTCCTAATTTTTAAATTGTTTGGTATTTTTTCATGAAAATTTAACGACTTTAAGTAAAACAAGATAACCCAAATTTTAAATAGGAAATTACAGATAAAAAAAGTTAAACCAACAGCTGGAGCGCTACATTGAAAAAAAAAATTTGAAAGAGGGATCTTGTGGCACATCATTTAAAAGGTTCTGAGGAGTACTTTATTACCCCAGGAAAATAGCGTTAATACCTCTACCTACTACAAAATGGCGTCAGGTACTTTAAAAATTACCCAAATACCTAAGTGTAGATGACCATATTTCCGAATCTAATAAAGTAAGATACTACTTAACATGGTATTTTCTTAAAGCTCTTTTTAAGTATTTATTTTATGCTCATATGGTCATGGTGGTATACAGGGTTGGGACAAAAACACATAGTTTTTCTAATGATGCACCCAGGTATATTATATCACCAATTAAAAAGATATCTAAAAGTCTCTAAAGAAAATACCACATTAGGCATATCTTACAAGAATACCTCGCCGTTTTGGGGATAGATAAAGGTATATTTAACTTATATTCTGTGGTTATAAAGTACTTTATCAAAAAGCTTTAAACTAATATACAACAAGACCCCTCTTTACATTTTTTTTTTTCAAAATGGAGTCAAACTCTAAGTTTGACATTTATATCTGTCATTTCTTGCCCAAAATTTGGTTTATATTGTCTTACTAAAGCCCTCATGTATTCTTCATAAAAAATACAAAAACAATTTAAAAGTTAGGAGAAGAGGTCCTCACTTTAAACAAGCAGTGTATATTTTTTTCATAAAATGAGCTCATAGATAAGCTTTTAAATTTTCACTACAACCCTGTATATTTTTGTCAATTGACTCATATTTTTTAATTATCCTGTATATTAGTATTATAGTATTGCTTTCTGCATATGCAGAGCATGAGTACCGTACTAAATTATATACAATAACAGAACTATTTTATTGCAATGGGGCACTTTGCACATGGGTCGGTAAAACAGCGACTAGACAGGATTCGACAAACATTCGACAGTATGTACGCCCATATTCGTATTTGAAGTGGCCCGCGTTCACCAAACCAGACCGCGAAGGGTAAAAACTACCACTTTGGATCCCCCCGGGTCAAAAAGTGCCATAATAGAGCCTTTTAAGACAAGTACGGAAAAGCCTGAATCTACCGAACAAATTTTACAGACAAAAATAAAATATTTTCTGACCTGACAGGTTATTCTCTTTTGCTATTTCATTTCAAGCTTTTTTCTATGTAATATTTTTTGCAAATATTCTTTTAAAATATATTTTTATAGTACAGAACGTTTTTTTTTACTTACTCCACAATGTTAAATAAATCCGTATTTGATCCAAAAATGTCTAAATGAAATACTTATTTTCCCATGTAATAATCAGACACAATCACAACATGAATCACAGACAGTGAACAAAATACAACATTGTTCTGTATTGCATTTGAGGCAGGCAGATTGCTAAGATATGCATACGTGCTCTCGAAGGCGGTAAAAATCGCGGTCGCGTCGCTGTTTTACCGACCCATCTGTGGAGTTGTGGATGGAGGATAACCATCTGAATGTTTTAAAAAGTGTCCGTCGAAAGGAGCAACTTAAGGATGCGCCACAGTAGCGAGAGGAGATTTTTAACCAATAAGCATGAATTATTAGAGTGAAATACAAAATGAAAAAGGACGGATAGATAAAATATAAAAAGGAAAGAAATACCAAAATCCCTCCACTGGTTACTGTGGCGCCATCCCAATTTGCTACAATCCGATGGCCACTTTTTAAACTTGTCCGCCATAAAAGATGGTTATCCTCCCTCCATCATCCATACGAAGAGTGATACGATTTTTGTCCCGAATCCCTACTCTTTCAACGCACTGTGCAGCGTCAGAGATATTAAAATGTTTAAAGATAAACGACAAAATAGGTTGGTTTTCCTTTATTTTCTATGTAATATTGTCTATAAATATAGGATGTACATCAGTTCGTTTAAATTTAAATCTATTTATGTATGAGGAGAAGAACTTTTATTTATTAGTATTGGTATTAGGTATCATTAAGTTGACAACATTCAGCACGGAAAAATAAGTTTGTGAAATTTACAGAAAGGGCACCGCGAAAATCAAATGGGTAATGGGTTTCCAGACAAACTTTGAAACCACTTGATTTAGATATATTTTGGACAGTAGCTTAAGGTCATTAGGTTCTAAAAACTCATGAATAAAGTTGTGAGCCACTAAAAGTCCTTAATTTACTATTGAAGTACCTGCATCTGCCTTAGTGCATTATTTCTCCCTCTTTTTAGTTTTAAGGGGAAACTTTTTTTTATTAACTTATAAATTAACAAACTTTTTATATTGTAATAATTTCTAAATCACTTCCGGTTTAACCAAAAATAGCAGCATTCATATACATTATAAAATTCCTTTAATGATAATTTGTGCAGGGTTTTTTTTTAATTGCATGGCGGTAAAATAATACTCTTAAAAAATTAAGAAACGATATTATTTCTACTTTATGTAGTACAGGGTGTTATTTACTAAGCGTCCATTGTTCAGAGGAGTGTTGTCTTATTTTCTGCAAAAGTCTTATGAACGTGTAGTGTTGAACGATGTCGTTCATTAGGTGTCAGCCTTATTTTATTTATGCCTTTCTGCATAACTCCCTAGATATCGATGACCTGCGAAAGTTGCATCGTGGGGCTCTTGAGAGTCCTTCACCTGTCTCTCACATAGTGCTGCTTACACGATGCGCTGTCACCTTGTAAGGCTCATGACTTTGTACAACCCTGTATTTACATTCTTGTTGTTAAATGGATTTCAGTCACTTTACGCAAAGAGTGACTTCTATGTAGCGTCGTTTTCGAAATATTAGTTTAGACTAATCGATGCATACGCTTAGTAATAAATATGCTAAGTAAAGACCGGCTACTTGATAAAACCGTCATTTTCGGCGGTCTTTACTTAGCATATTTATTACTAAGCGTATGCATCGATTATTTTAAACTAAAATATTTCGAAAACGGTTGCTCCTAGCGTCATCTAATAAGAGTACCTTTTTACGTAAAAATGACTAAGGAATCCATTTCTTTTAACAAAAATGTAAATACAGGGTTGTACAAAAGTCATGAGCCTTGAAAGTGAGAATATACATGTGGCTAGCGCCCTCTACAAGTAAGAGCTAAATTAAGAACAAATTCAAATTTCTCATGTCAAAAACCCCCAGGTACCAATTTTCGTTCGGAAATCGGCATTATTTAGGAAATTATGCAGAAAAACATAAATAAAAATAAAACTTTGACACCCTGTATCTTGAAAGCGAAGCATCTTAGACCACACGTTCATAGGAACTTTACCTTAAAAATACCTGAAAATCACTCTCTAAAATATCGGACACTGCACTAAATAACGCCTGTAATATGGATATATATATATATATATATATATATATATATATATATATATATATATATATATATATATATATATATATATATATATATATATATATATATATATATATATATATATATATATATATATTGTTGTGAAATGTTAAATGGTTGTGGGAATTGTAGTAGAATTGTGTGTAATTATATGTTATTGTATTTTTATTTCAACCCTGTTTCTTGCATTTCGTCAAAGCAAAAGCCCTTTTTTGCTCTTTAAATTTTCTTATCACTAAAAACTACAAATAAGGCGGGGTATTACTGTACATCATTTCTTCCTGTTTTAACTGATATTTAAATAAAAATAAATATTTAATTACAACAAATAAAAAGTTTAAAAAAGCATGTGTAATATTAATAAAGTTTTGACATGCAATGGTAAAAGCATTAAAATAAATTATTAAACAAACATACTTTTACAAAAATATTGTAGAAATATAAGTTAAATATATTAAATATATTTTGTTTGTTTAAATGTTTTAAATTAATGTGCTATCAAAATAATTTGCTCGTTGCTTTTTTATTAATATTGGTATTTAATATATTTAACTAAAATGAATGAAACCAAAATTTACATTCATCATTCAAAGTCCGTTTTACCGTAACTTTTTTCTTTTCATTTTTTAAGATCATTGCAAAAGGTCCAAAGTTTTTGGATTTTTTATCGTTCTTGTTTTATCAAAAGTTTAATAAAATTTGATTTACCGAACTTTTTTAAAATGCTAATAGTAAATTACAAATAATATTATGCGTTGAGATGCAAAGTGGCCTAAGCCCCAAATACTACAAATAAAAAAAGACTAAAATTAGCATTGTCAATGTAAGAGGATATTGCATTATATTTTTGTACGACCGGGCGTAAAATTCAATTTTATGTCCCCATGTGAGGGCGTAATATGACACTTTTACGCCCTATGGCAAAAAGTAATAAAAAGCCCGCATTTATAAATATGGGCGTAAAATAGCACTTTTACGCCCTAGGGCAAAAACGTATCAAAAACGCCCACATAAATAAATTTATAAAATAAATATAGAAATTTAATAATGTCCCATGGTTTTTGGTAAAACAACAATTTATTTATTTAAACATATGATAAAAGTATACTGATACTATTTGAAACATTAAAAGTTGGGAAATTTTCTTCTTACTACAGAGAATACTTGTATATTAATTTCTGTCGTACAAAAAATATTGTTTGTACCTCTGGCGTAAAGCACTTTTACTTCCACAGCTGATTGTTGCCCTCCGGAGCTCGTTTGCTCTTCACTTATGTCTAGTACTTCAGTCTTATGATATTATTTTACTAACTGTAGTTGTATAAAATTGTCATTTAGGGTCCTAAAGCTTTACATCATTTATGTTATGTCTGAGATACTACAACTGGTACAAAATAACATTTTCTTTAATTATGACATGAGGTTAAAACAAATTCAATGATTATGTCAAAAAAAATTCACTATAATTCGCTCCAGGATACCCCAGGCAGAAGAAAAAAATTCCGATAAATACTTGTGTTGTCATGGTAATGCAACCAAAACTACACATTTGATTGGTCAAAAAACAGTGGTGTGAAATTTTCAGTTAAATAATTTTTTACTAATTAGGAATTTGCGACTTACATGCTGACGTCCTGATAAGTTATCCCTTCGCCGTTCCTGCATAAAAATATTTTTTTAAATATTTTTAGTGTTGTAAAATATTGGGTTTATGTAACGAAATACTTTTTAATGTGTGTTTTTTAGTCATAGGCCCTTAATAAAGTGGCAATCCAGCCATAAAACGTTGGAATATATACAATAGTTATTTTATTTGCCTGTCCCAATTCCGCTATACTACGCCAATTTTTGCTATAAGATAAACTACAATATTAAACAATAAAATCACAAGAAAAGTCAATGCGCAAAATAAATAATTATTAGACTGTTCTTTACTTTAAGTAATATTCTGCGGTTTTTAATAGTTTTTATAGGTATTGCCGCCGGACGGCGGCATCTACCGATAATATAAGTAAAAGCAGCCGGTATTAACAAATTAGTTTACATTTTTCGTCAGTTTTCATATACGTACATAGATAAAATCACCGGAGGGCGGTTTTCTTTTTATATTTGAGCAAAACCGCCGGCGACGCATTTCGGACCTATGTTTATAGAATTAGCTCAGAAATACGCCAATAGTTTTTTTACGCAATTAGAAAATATCCTGTATAAAAAAATATATTTTGCTAAAAGGCAGCTTTTATTAAAAATCGATATATATAAGAGTTTCAAATTCCTTAAAAGTTTGAATTTACTTAAAAATAAAAGCTAATTACTTAGTCAAGCTAATAAACAGAAGCTTAGCGTATAAAAGCAGCTTTGTGTCAACTTTAAGAGAATTAAAAATATAAAATGTCTTTTTTAAGCTTGTTTTAAGTACTAAAATGGGATCCTATTATTTCTAAATGTAAAAAAACGCTAAAAATGGCGTTTATGTCCAAAACAAAATACATATATTATAATGGTTACATTTTACAATTAATTTTATGTACTCAAATGATATACTTAGACTCGCAACGTATATTGGGACGTTTACGTAATCTGTACAGGGTGTCGCCTTTTCGTTGACCTTGCAGGGTATAGAGAAAACTAAAAGAGATAAAACAAATCTGTTTTCTGATCTGATCTGATCTGATTTATTTTAATTTTTGACACAAGTTTAATGGAAAAAGTAAACTATGGCTAACTTGATTTGTTTTGGAGATACAGAGTGTTTTTCTTATTTTGTCAATTTCGACAGTCACTTGTAACTTGCTTGATATACATAAGAGATGTAAATTTAAAAGTTTTAGAAATTTTTACGTAGAATTCAGTGGCCCACCTACATTTTTTTTCATAAGTCCTATTTTTAAATTTAAAACACAAAGTTGTTTTTTTCATTTGTAGAACACCCTTTATATTTAATCCCCAATAAAAAAATCTTTCTAAAAGTCGTAAAAAATACCAAATTTATTAGATTTAATCTATCATAGATTCGAAAAATAAAGGCATCGTCGGGTTCGATAATAAAATTAATTTTTTTAAATAAAATAAACTGTATATTGTATTACCAGTAAAAAGACATTTTAAAAATCTTTAAAAATTTACCAGATTTAAAATTATTTTTAAATAGTTTCAAAATCTGTGCTTTAAAAAATATGTGACTATATCTACTATTTTTAGATTTATATGGTCAAATTTTCAAAACTATAAGAAATAAATATAATAATTGTGGTATATTGTTAAACCTTTTTGAAATGTTGTTGCAACAGTAATTACAGGGTGTTTTGTTAAAAAAGAATCCTGATGTTTCTATACCTCCGACTGTCAAAAAATAGATATATCAACTGCGGTATTTCTATAGCTTTTAAGAAGCCCCTTTAATAATATAATAGTAAAAAATGCAGGATGTTTTTAAAAAACAACTGTGTGTTATACCTTTAAAATGAAAGCCAATGGAAAAATTATAGTTACAGCTCCTTAATTTAACTTGAAGAGTTCTTAAACTTTTCTATTTACATATGTATTCTATATCTAATATTTAGCAAGTTACAAGTGTCTGGCTAAATTGACAAAATGTATATCTCTCAAAACAAATTAATTTAGCCATCATTTACTTTCACCACTAAACTTGTTTTAAAAATCAAAATTATAATTGCGCAATCAGATTTGTTCTATTTCTTTTATTTTTCGCTATATCCAGCAAGGTCAACGAAAAGAAGCCACCTTGTAGATAGCACATACCTGAAGTACAGTAAGGCTAACATACTAATGCCGGACTTGACACGTGTCAAGTAGGTTAAGCAAGTTACTAATTACTACTTTCTAAAAAAATATGTATTTCTATTTATCTACTTGTGCAAGTGCTAAATTCAGTGGACTTATAGACTGCATGTGCCTAAATTTACTTATGGATTTAGCAAGTTGCTTAAGCCACTTGTCACGTGTCCAGCCGGCATAAATTTAGTTACGTGAATAACCAACTTGGTTTAGATAGTTAACACTGGATTAAGCCTCTATAAGTCACAAATATCAATAATTATAAAATAATAGTACGGAAAGAATATTCTGCTTTATACTTACTTCTTATACGGACTGACTTTTAAAACGTTTAAAACCGTCTATAAAAATTGTACAAAAAACTCCCTAAAGCAAAAAATTAAACGATCTAACTCCATTACCACTCAATTTACTTTGGTTTAAATGTGTATCGTCTTGTTAAAATATAAATTGTTAAAGTTTTTTTATTTAACTTGCTTTGATATTTTTATTTTTATATATTCTTTTACAATATCTAGTTAAGGGCGTTTTAGGGTAAAATATCGAAATTTGCTCACTTTTTTGTTATTTAACGTAGGGAGAGTGTAAACCTGCGTTTCTTTGCTTACGTTTAAATGTCACAATTTTTTTTTGGTAAAATATAAAAATAAATTTAATACAAAATATACCATATAATACATAAAATTAATGTTTGTCACCCTCTGCTTCGAAAACAAGCAATTTTTCGGCTAAGGTAAAATGCGTATGCGTATTACTTATCGTTTACGATTTAAAAAATTATTAGTGTTTGTTTATTGACATTTTTACCGATATCTCTTCTAAAAATCGTTTAAATAGTAAATTAATTATAATTAAACTTAAAAATAGATAAGTTTTCTATAATTTTAAATTTAAACTTTTTTCTTAAATTAATATTTTAGAAGTTATAATGCGTTTAATGTTGTACTACGAGGTTAATAAGATCAAAACATGCATAACGTAATTCGAAAAACCATAGTAATACCTGGCCCGTTGTTGGCTCACCTCACGTTAACTGTTCTTTTACCAGTTTTGAATTTAAGTTGTAGAAAATTGATTGGTTTAAAAGTTTAGTTATAAGCAATTTCTTGTAGGGGTTAGGGGTAGTCAGAGACACGAAAAATGATAATTTTCAGTAATTTTTTTCGCTATTAAATCATTTTATTTTACAAAAGTAATAATATGGCCTTACTATACAATGTTTTGACTTGAAGTCACGAAAATCTGAAAAAAAAATTATAATTTCCAAAGTTATAGCTGCTTCTGTTGACCCAGTCCGAGAAAGGTCCTTGCGGTGGCAATGATAAGTCCTTGAAGATTCATCTGGATCAATCGGATAAAAGTTAGTTTTATAAATAGATAATCCTGGGCCTGATCGAAGCTCTTTTTTTTTTTTCAAAAAATTAAAAAAATGGCGGACTCAGAAATTTTTTTCTAAATTTTGGGAAAAAGTCAACAGTTAATTGGTCTTAAAATCGAAATTTTTGAAAAAAAAATCCTTCGATCAGGCCCAGGATTATCTATTTATAAAACTAATTTTTCTTATCCGATTGATTTTAGATGAATCTCCAGAGACTTATCATTGCCACCGCAAGGACCTTTTTTTTGGACTGGGTCAACAGAAACAGCTATAACTTTGGAAATTATAAATTTTTTTTTTCAAATTTTCGTGACTTCAAGTCAAAACATTGTATAATAAGGCCATATTATTACTTTTGTAAAATAAAATGATTTAATAGCGAAAAAAAATTACTGAAAATTATCATTTTTTCGTGTCTCTGACTACCCTAACCCCAAGAGATGTCGGTAAAAAGTCAATAAACAAACAGTAGTAATCTTATAAATCGTAAACGATAAGTGATACGAAAAAATGTAAAAGAAAAATAATGGGCAATTTAATTGTCCATAATAACGGTTCTTATAATTATGGACTTTAAGTGCACGGTTACGGCGATACAGGCTTAAACGTTTTTTCGCAAAATGGCGGCACTTCCAGTCGCCATATTTGTAAGTATTTCGTAATTTTATATTTATTACATCCTACTGCACCCAAAAAATATCTTTTGGAGAATTTTGCAAGAAATTATCTTCTATTTCCTGTACTAATTTCCAGATTTTCCAGTTTAGTGCTACACCTCATATTTTGGATGTTTTAAATGAAATTCCTTATTTATTTTAGGAGCAAGAAAAGAGGCGTCCAAACGTTTGTTTAATTTATAATTATTTTCATATTTCGCATACTTATTGAATGTAATAAAGCGCTTGTAAAGCTTTATCTAGATTAAGATTATTGAATTCAGTAGCGTATCAGTGGGCACCACAGCCAATATTATTGAGAAAAAAAGTACGCCACTTACTTTTTACAAAGTTTTTATATTCTTTTTTCGATTTGGTAATTTAAAATGCACTTTTTGCCCTTTATATTTTTTTGTATCTAGCTTCGTTATCAAGCAAAAATAAATTTACTTTAATTTCTTTCAAAAAGTACAGATAGCCAACATGGTAAAAATAAAAACAAACATAAAAAATTTTGGGTTTTAGATAATACAGAACTTTTTATAAATAGAGTATATATAAGTGTAACTTTTTTTTGGTAAAATTATTAATAAAAAGTTTTTGCACGACTGCTGTAAAAAGTGTCTACAAACGCACGTCAAACAGGATCTGAAAATGAATTATTTTACATGATGTATAATACTACTTTGTGAACATTTTTTTGTCAACCAGTCAAAAATATTTTATTTTCTATCTTTAGTTTTGACATAGGTGTGTAAAATCTTTTCACACGGCGTATGAAAACTTTTTACAGCGCCGGCGTATTAGAAAATTTTACACAGTCCTTTTAGAATAAAAATAATAATGATCACACATTAATCCTAATTTTCTGCTGTTGTAGAAAAAGTATCGTGTGCAACACATTGGAAACTAATTCTTTTCACACTAATATGACTTGTAGCACTTGTCTACGGCTCGTGCACAAACTTTATACGTGTGTGCAAAGAGTCTTTTTGAAACTTGTTGCACAATATACTATTTCCATATGGTGCGAACGTAAGTAGACAGAGCTATGTAATTAAGATATGCAATACTTTTTACTAATCCACTAATCCACAAAAATAGGATTCATTTGAAACTCGTAGTTGCAAAATATGTTATTTCGTCTTAGAGCGTAAACATTTTTGCCACTTTATACAGATATAAAAAGTTAAACATTATTTGATTACTGCTACTTACTTGTCCTATTCAATGCAATGCAGCCTAGCCATCAAAATACCTCCAGCCTTACTACGAAACAGTTTTAAACTATGCCAGATGAGCAACCATCTAATATATAACTTTAAAAGCATTTGTATGTAAAATTCCTTATAGAACTTAAAACATGATAATTAAAATTAAGACGCAAATAATTATAGAGAGCTTGCGGGAATCAGCAGTGTTCGTAGCATTTCTTAAACTTTTGTAGTTTGGGATGACTTTAAAGCGCCTAATTAATCACAGCAAATTATAAATTTAAAAGAAGGATTTAAAAATATATATACAAAAAAAAGTTAGGTTTTTTTGTGGATTAGATTAGCTTAAAAGTGAATATATAACGTTAACGACTGCAACAGTTTTTAAACGGTTATACTTAGCTTGTCCAGTTTATTTATTACACCGGTCAACATAAAAATATATACACTGAATTGTATCCGCAGTTGGTTTCTTGTGAAACATTTTTTAAATATTAATACTAAATAGGAAAATTGCTTTTTAATATTTCAAAAATTATTAGAGCATTACTCTACAATTGTTTCGCCTTTCTAGGGCTTCATCAAGAGTACTTCGTATACTAAATTTAGAAAAGAGAAATATTCACAAACAGAACCATTAAACACGTTTTTCCCAAAAAGGTCTATAAAATATTATTAGGGGTTTTTATTATGTGGCCCAGATGTGGTAATAAATTTATTTATAATTGGCATATCTGCGAAATTTATTTGATCATTAGTAGAAAGAGTTGTATTGTCTATAAGTGATTTTTTAATTTCTAGTTGTTCATATAAATTTAATTTTTTACCTTTGTTTTCTCTATGGAGTAGTTTGACATTATTAAGATCTATAGAGTGGTTTTGTTCTATACAATGTGTTGAAATGCCTGTGTTTTTTAAACCATTTAAAATTGATGTTTTCGTGCTCTTTATTCTGTTTTTTATGCTCCTTCCACTTTGACCAATATATTCCGCATTACAGTCTGCGCAATTAACTTTATAAACCCCTGACATATCTAATTTTTCTGTTTTGTCTTTATTGTTAACTAATAATCTACCTAGGTTACTCTTATTTACAGACACAGTTTTACAGCCCAACTTATCTAATCTATTGGATACATTATTACTGATGTTTGGTATATAATTGATAAACTTAAAATTATTGTTTTTAGGTTCTGTAATACTATAAAACTCTTTAGCAATTAACTTTTGTTTTTTCTTTATTAACAATTTATCAATAAGTGATTCTTTATATCCGTTGTTTCTTGCTATTTGTTTAATAATGCAGAGTTCTTTGTTAAAATTTGATTGACTTAATGGGAAAGTGACAAGTCTGTGTATTAAACTATGAAAAGAAGATAGTTTTATTTTCCATGATTGGTTCGATGCGTAATTTATTACCGTGTCTGTCGTCGTTGGTTTTCTGTAAATATCGAATTCAATGTGGTTGTCAATATTTTTAATGTTTATATCCAAAAAATTTATCTCATTTTTATTTCCTTTTTCCATAGTGAACTGAATGTTGTTATTTATTGAGTTTAGAAAATTTAAAAACTTATCTAAATTTCTCTCTGTGCTATTCCAAATGCAAAAACATCGTCTACATATCTTTTCCAATAAAAAATGTGTTTAATTAGTTGGTTATTAGAGTTAAATAAAACTTTTTTCAAATGTGCCAATGTTGCCACATTTTATTTTATGCAAAAATGCTGCATTAACGAAAAATAGTCCTGAAGTTAAATTTCTTGAAAAATAAATAAAGTTTTTAGAAAGGCTTTTAATTTTTAAAAATGAGGGCCGTGCTGTATATATATATATATATATATTTTTAAATATCTGGTATACATCCCGTTCGAACGCCACTGTTAAATATAGCTAAAATATTTTACATTAAAAATGCTTATTGGTGCATGGTGCATTGGTGCATGGTAAATTCTGTGAAAATATCTGAAATAGTTTTAAAATTATGATAAAAACGATATTTGTCTTAAACCTATATTTATACAGGGTGTCCAGTAACTCATGCGACAAACTTTAAGGGTGATTTTACAATGAAAAATAAGAAAAACAGTTTATATGATTATTTCCTAAACCTCTTATTTTACAGAATTTTTTTATTATAGCTTTTATACCAATTTAGATATTTTTAAAAAATTGGAAGACGTCTCTAATGCATTAAAAGACATTTTTAAAATACCAAAAATAAAAATTACCAGTGTCGTCCGTAATTTTTACTTTACTTTAACATCTTAAGGGTAAATATTTTTTAAGAAAAAATGGTACGCTACTGCATTTTTTAAAATAAAATTCTTATTTTAAATCTCCGTTTAGTTTAGAACAAATTTTATTTTATCACGTTCTTTTGTTTGATGAACGGTTTTTGCATAAAAAATAAAAACCATTTTTTTGCATGGTCATTACGTATTGCTTATATATAAAAATAACCTTTGTTATTTATTCTTTAAAAAGATAGAGATTTAATCATACAAAGAAATGGTTTCTATTTATTTTCACGAAAACCGTACATCAAACAAAAAAAGTCTGAAGATCAAATTTATTCCTAAACTAAACAGGAATTCCAAAAAGATTTTTAATTTAGAAAAATGCAGTGGCGCACCATTTTTTTCCTAAAAATATTTACCCTAAACCCTTACGGACGACACTGGTAAAAAAATATTTTTTTCTTTTATGTCAAAAAATATCTTCTGATGCATGGGAGACGTCTTTAAATTTTTTAAAAATATCCCAATTGTTAAAGAAGCTATAATAAAACGACAAAACTAAAAACTTGAAAATAATGTATGTAAAAAAATTATATGTTAAGCGATTTCATTGCACTAAAAGTTAAAAAATAATTTGGTAAGTTGTAGCTATCCAATCGCACCAATCTTTTTATCAATCTGGGATCTTGATCAGGCAAATAAAACTGTTGGGCACGTAAAATTTCTATTTTAATAATTACTCTAGATACACTACGTATAACAATTTTATTAATTGTCTGATTAATAACCCAGATCGATTAGAATGCGATCTGGTAGCTAACTAACCAGAACTTACCAAATTATTTTTTAAGTTTTTAATACAATAAAACCGTTTAATAGTTATTTATTAGATAAGTGAGTTATATTACATATAAGTCACGCAAGAAAAGTTTAATCCTCGAGCCCGAAGGGTGAGAGAGTAATCTTTCTTAAGTGACTTATATGTAATAACTCACGTGTCTAATACAAAATTTTATCCAACACTTTCGTATAAATCGTTTTTAATATCGAAAATACTTGAAAACGTCATCCATTATTTGTTACTTGTCATTGTCAACACCAGCAACAAAATTTTGTATTTTTGAAAGCAAGCTTGTTTGGTTGTAATGCATTTTGTTGGTAACTACGGGTTTGTTAAAGTCTATAATTCACCAGTGAGCTAAAGGGTACTTTAGCTCACTAGTGACTTATAGTACACTTTATATCCTCAAAATCTGATCAATTATGTAGATATTATATGTACGTGTTGGATAAAAAGTTTATCCAACACTTACATATAATATCTACATAATTTATCAGATTTTGAGGATATAAAGTGTACTATAAGTTACTAGTGAGCTAAAGTACCCTTTAGCTCACTAGTGAATTATAGACAATACAAAATTTTGTTGCTGGTGTTGACAATGACAAGTAACAAATAATGGATGACGTTTTCAAATTATTTTCGATATTAAAAACGATTTATACGAAAGTGTTGGATAAAATTTTAGTATTAGACACGTGAGTTATTACATATAAGTCACTTAAGAAAATTACCTAAAACCTTTTCTTGCGTGACTTATATGTAATATAACTCACTCTATCTAATAAATAACTAAAAACCTTTTAAAATGCTCATATGTGTTCAGATGTTAAAAAACCGAAAAATATATACCCAATATAGGGATGGTCATCATCAGCCTTAATACAACCATTATTATTAACAACAGATAAAACATTTTTTTTTAGGTTAACAAACCCACCCATAAAAAAAAGATGCAGTTTATTACACTTCTAGAGAAGTATTCTTCAAAAAGTTTTAAAAATTCATTGATTGTTAAAAGCGTTGACAATAAAAGGGGTTGCATTTACTGTTTGGTGGCATAACTGTTAAGTGCTAACTCCCTTTGTTGTGTGATAGCTTACATTTGGTGGTGGCTACTTAAACAGTAAATACAACCCCTTTTATTTTATATATGGGTTTATCCATCCACACACAAAAATATTTTCCGCAGCCAAAAATCTTTTAGTATTACTTTTTTTTAAATTAGTAGGCCACCTCAAGATATTAAGTAACACCACTTTTTTATTCTTCTTCTTAAATGAGTGACAAATTCCACCATTAGACTTTTTTACCCGACCCTAATCTTAATATATTTTTTTACAAATATTTTTTTGTAAACATTATTTTTAATAACTATTTTTTATATTATTTATATACATCGTCAGTGTAGTTCACAAAGTGCTTAACTCCATATAATCCAGATCATCATCAAAAAACTACTTAACCCCTTTTAATTGTAATTGAGGTCAAAATTTATTAAATTTAACTTCAAGAATTAATTTTTAGTAACTTTTTTCATATTATTTATTTTTTACTATACGCTACCACACATCACTGTAAAATTTGGCTTAAAAATTGCTTCTCTAAAATTTTAAAAAATGTAGTTACGGACCTTGCGAATAACACTGACGATATCTTGATGAAACAATACCACTAAGAAATGTTTACAACATAACAAGCATTCCGGGCATAAAATATGCTTCTGTAAAATTTCTAAAAAATGGTGTTACGCACTTTTCGAATTACACTGACGATATTGATCTGTAATAATTGACTATGTCACAGTATCCTGCATGTTATGTTTGATGTAATAAAATTTATGTAAACAGGGTGTCCAGAAAAATATGGTAATACATGATAGGGGTGATAGACTGAATCAAAATAATGTCAGTACTTCAAATAAAAAAAAAGCTATATTACCCCTTATTAGGGACTTATGGACCTTCAAAGTTGGAATAAACAAAACTTATTTCAATTATACCTTTTGAGCCGTTGTCACAGTAGGTACCAATGATATTGAGCAACTAAATAACCTTATACTAATGTCTCTTTCCATAGGTAAACGTCTGGTCAGTAAGTCAGAATTAAACACATAATATGTTCTATTTTATGTATATATTTGTATTACATACAAAATGCTGCTTTATCTGTATTTAAATGTGATTTTTTAAAAACGATACAAGATTGATTTAAATAAGCTATAACTTTTTAAAAGACAACAATGTTTTCTGTCAAAACAATCCTAATAAGGCAATTATGTAAAGCAATTTTAAAAAGTTAAATTTACTTAGAATATGAAGTTGTAAAGACTTACTAAGTTTTTATTAAACCATTAATAATCTTGCTAATGAGGGTAGAAAGCACTGGAAACACTTATAACTTAGAACAGTGCTTAATCATAATTTTCAAGTAAGCTAAATATTATATCTCAAGTTATGTTATTATATTAGGATTATCTTAAGTACATGCTAATGCTTTCAAGAAAGCTTATCAACGGCTGTTTATCAAAATGTATCCAAAATTGTTAGTGTATTTTTTTATAACCAGCTTGTTGGGATTAGACTGGTTTCGCTTTCTGTTGTGTCCTTTAATATAACCTCACAAAAGTTTGTATAAAGAGGTGGATAAGGGTTTTTAGATTTTGTTACTCTAACCCATGTTTTAGGCAGTTTTGTCAACGTTGTCAAAGTACCACAACATACATCTATTGCATTTAACGTCACTTTTGAGACAATTATAAACCTATTACAATTATTTACTACCTTAAAATAACCATAGCCTATTTTACATCTACTTACATGAAAAGGATTGGATTTAAAATAACAAAGGCTCCATATATAAGAAAATCGGCCATTTTGTTTTTGTGTTTTTGAAATTTTACAACCAAATAGCAAGAATACAATAAAAGAAACTTTTAAAAATATCTTAGACTTTCTGGGAAAACCGTTTCTTGATAGCTTTATTTGTTCTAAAGTATTTCGCGGTCAAAATGGGTCAAAATTTACTCGGACAACCTAATTGTTGTTTACATAAGTCAACTACTACTAATAAAGTATCGCCTACACAAAAACACTAAATAATTGGGAGCACTGTCCTACAAACTACTTCAAGGATTTCTCACTTGTGATTAGAGTGTTAAAAGATTCTTAAAAGATCTTCTTTTAAAGTATTTAGTTTGAATTAATTTAGCATTTTAGGGCAATACCCTAAAAGGATTTAATTAATATTTGTTTCTATAAATTACAGCTTTTACATTAATTTTGAACATTTGTATTGTATTTTAATATGTTGTGGTTATTTAAAGAGGCTATATGACAAAATTAACATCAAAGCTTCTGTTAAATATCTAGACAGGGCCGTATTAACTGTATGAGGCGCCCTAGGCTAAAATTCCCGGAACGCCTAAATAGGCGGAAACGCCTAAATAGGTGGAAACAAATTTTTGAAGAGCAAAAAAAAGGTCCATACTTTCGTTGCGCCTATATTCAGTGCCAGACGTCTTACTTCACCACCCGAAATAAAAAGGTCATTTCCTCCTTTTCGCGCCTTTTTCATTTATTTCAAACCACTTTATTCACAGTAATTTGTTCTATTTCCCACCCGACCTAAACTTTTTTCAAAACTTCCCTGTTTAGCGCGTATTACTCCCTGTCCGGCGCTTATTTTTTCATGGCGCCCTAGGCTGTAGCCTAATCAGCCTAATAGATAATACGGTAATGTATCTAGAAGAGGTTTAATAATAATATTTTATTAGGCTAGAAGAAAAAATAACGATATATTCTGTCGACTCACTGCTCTAAAACAATCTTCCCAGTTTAGATACTTTTTAGTTAAAAAATACTAACAAAAGGTAATTATTTTGTAATCCTATTTTCACTTTAAAGGTAAAACAGAAAAATGCAAATACACCATTGTAACTGTCAATTGCATAGTATGCAAATTTTTCGCTTTAGAAAATCTTTTAATTGAAATCTATTCATGTGTATTTTTTTGCCGGTGCTTCAAGTTTTATATTGCTTTGGCAGTAGTAAAATGCCTAATAAAAACAAAGAAAACTGAATTTAAAACATAATAACCAAAAAAATTGCAAGTCTAGGTAATAACCTCTCATAAACTTGCACTAATATTTTTTTTTGGGATTTTGAAAAAATATAAAGTAAGATAGATTTGGGCTAAGTGTAGAATTTCGTTAAAAAAATAGTCTTTGGAATATTTAAACAATTAAAATATACTTTTATTGTTAAGTGGATTTACATAGAATATTTAAAAATATTTAAAAAATCTTTATTGAAAAATATGGGTTTACCTTCCTACCATTCGACCTCCAAGTACCTTATACTTGAATTTATTTAATCCTTTTTTGGAAAACAGTGTCACAAACTGTTTAAAATTTTTTACTTTGTACTTACTTTATTGTGCCAATATACACACAGGCACAAATAAAGGTAATAAATTATTAAAAATTAAAATCCAGCTTTTCTGTAGGCATTGGCCAAACGACCGCCGGCGGTTTTTGCTCAGTTATAAGAAGAAAACCGCCGTTTATTTTTTGTAGTTTTATTGTTTAATGTTGTTGTTTAGTTAATGGCACCCTTATAAATAAATAATTTGAAATAGTATACCTGGATGGGGACAGACAAATAAAACCACTATTGTAATTATCCTAAGGTTTCGTGGCTGGATTGACACTTTATCAAGGGCCTATAATTAAAAAGACACATTACAAAACTATTTTGATACATGAACCCAATAGTTTACAACACTAAAAAATACTTTTTAAAAATATTTTCAGGCAAAAAGGAAAAGAAAATCCTTATCAGGACGTCATCGTCAGCAATTAGATATACAGTATGTCCACGGATGGACTTTACAATAGGACGAATGAGCCAAAAATTTAAATGTTTAAGAAATTTGTGTATGGCAACTGCTTTTGCTTCCTAAAAAACAAGATTCACGTTAATAAATTTGTTTTGTTTTGTACAGGGGCTCCAAAAACTACAAAAATCTGAAAATGGGCCAAGACAAAACTACCTTTATTTTTAATAATTTAGCAAAATGTTAAATAAAAAAGGTTTTTAGAAATTAACGAGCATCTCATTTTAGGCATGTGACCTTAACCTTAAATTAGATATTTTTTAAATAAACAAATAATTAAAATAAACCGGCTTTAAAAGTAAAACATACTAAAATGCTATAGGTAATACAAACTAAAAGTTTAAAACAAGGCGACGTCGGTAAATACAGTGCCGTATTAACCATTGGCTACAGCCTAGGGCGCCATGAAAAAATAGGCGCCAGACAGGGGAGTAATAGGCGCTAGACAGGGGAGTTTTTATGGAAACGACTTATAGGTGCTACGGAGGAAAGGACCCTTTTTTTTTGTTTTTTTGCTCTTCAAAAATTGTTTTGGTGAAAAATAGGCGCACCGGGAATACAGCCGTGGGTAAATATGGGGTAATATGTTATTTAAGTATAGGAAGCTTTTGTTTATATAGTTACTATTATTTAGTGTAAACAGATAAGTCAGATCCTGACTTGGTTTTAAAAAGACTACCATAAAAGCTCATGCACTGTCTGAAATAATAATAATAAAAAATTAAAGTCAATCTGCAATTGACAGAGTAATAAGTAAACATACACTAAAAAATATAGTTAAATATAGTTGAAGTCGATTAAACATTTTTACAAATATAATAATAGATGAAAAAAGTACAAAAATACAGAAAAATCAGACATAAAATTCTGCTGTAAAAACGATGCATCAAAACTCAGCACCTTTTAAGCCAAATTATTTAACCTTTTAAAAAGCACGTGCAGGTGCTTTTTGCAAAAACTAGTAGCACATTATTTACTAAACAGTGGGGCAGTGATAGAAACCCCGCTTATGTAAGTACAGTAACACAATTTTCCCCTTTTTTCATATTTTTAGTGTGGAATTTGCTCTTAAGTTAATTAACTTTCTGTAAAACCCTGAATAACAACTTACTACATCAGTATAATTAATTAATTTTAAAAATAATATTTAAGATTAAAAATACATAAACATAACTTAAGATTATTTGCAATCATTATACAAATATTGCATACAAAACAACTAAATTTTATAAGTCCAATACTCAGTTTTTAATTAAAACGATTTTACATCCATTAGGAATGACGTCTGCATTATGATTGTCAACTGAACACGATAAGTGGATTTTGTATCGCAACCTCAACAGGTGCAAGCTATTTTAGCTCGCAATGGTTTTGTGCTTGATTGCGAGAATAAATAAAAACAATGTTTTTGTTTCGTCGAAATTGCCTAATATCGTGTACATTGAAATCCTGCCGAAGTTGCATTTACGCGACATTAACGTCAAGCCATTTCGAGAGTTGTATTTATTCAGGACCGCACAGTTAAATCCTGTATAGGAATAATAAAATAGTTAATATTAGAATAGAAATGATAAAACTACCAAATATAACTATTATTATATGAATTATAAAAATATGTTTGTTTTAACAATAAAATGAATATTAATAATATAATTTATTTTCACAAAATATTTGTTTAATCAAGTAGTCTGTCATAAAGGGTAATTGTGAGGGTAAAATTTGCGATAAAATATCATAGTGGGATATTGGAGGCTGCGTTATAGAATATATTGATAGACAAAAAATTTTTTTGGCACTTAGCTCCACCGTTTCTAAAATGTTAATTAATTAATTAAATTAATGTTAATGTTGTTGCATGTATATATATTATTTTGAATTATTATTAAAACGTTATACTTTATTATTTGTCTGGCTGTTACAAATTATAGGGCCACCATGAGAATCTCAGGAACGACCAGAGATACAGGATTTGTTAAATTTTAGCAATGCGCATTTTTATTCATGACAATATTTTGTTTAAAAAATTTAAAAATGTGCAGGCGTTCCGGAACTATTTAAAAAAAAAAAACAAAATTTTGGTAAACACTTTTATTTTAAAATATAAAAAAATATTATAATATAATTTAAAGGCTTAAATATATACATCCCAGTTTGTACAACATTCTGTAAGAATGTTTTGTTGTTTGTTAAATACTCAATAACAAATTATTTATTATTAAAGAATGTTTAACAATATTTTATTTTCATTATTAATGTTTGGTTCATTCGGATTAGTTCTGGTTAGTCTAGTCAGTTATATTATTATAACCATTAGGTAACAATTATTAAAACATTTGACATTTTAAATCATGAGCTCAAGAAAACTTTTTGTTTCTCCGTAATCTTATTAATTATAAAAATAGAAAGTTTAAGGGTAAAGATATTGCTTCTTTAAACACAACTTTTAAAAACTTACGTTCCTATTGACAAAACTCATTAATTACCTTAAATATAGGACATACTGTGTAAATAATTTCTTTATTAAAAAATACTTTTTACCTATAACTATTTTTTCTTTAACCCTAAAAATGTATTTTGTGTATTCCCAGTTAAAGACAAGCAAAGGCATAAAAAATACCTAGTTAGCTTAAAAAAATATATTTTTATTAGGGTTTTATAAATTATATTTCCATCATATTTTCGCTGGATAAATACCAGTACGTGAAAATACAACTTTAAGGGCTAAAACGCAAAACAAACAGATTTATCTCTAATTCTTCAAGAGTAATCCAAAAACCCATGGCAGCTATGTCAATATTACTAAGCATGCCTTAGCAAACAAACATTAATTTCAGCTACAGCAAGACGTATTGTTGTTCTTATAATTGAATTTTCCTTCCTAAATAAATTAAACTTTAACCAAAATTCTTTTCGTCGGATTTCGGATTCTCTGTATTTGCTTACTCTATTTATTTTTGTATAAGATTAATGGCTGTCAATTTGGGTAAGAGAAATCGTTAAATGGTAGCCGTTTAAAATATTATAAAGACCGTTTAGTAATCATATGATTTAGGTACCACCAAAATATTTCTATCCTAAAAAAATATTCGCTATTCTTAGGAAGTTTTGTTAAATTGTATCATAAAAAGGTAAAGTTTATTTTTTAAAAAGTTTCTTTTTAACTGCTTTATTAATTCGTTCTTAATACGTTCTTATAATTGTTGTACAATTTACTTTATTAGCCTGCTTCTTGTCTTGCTAAATATCGCTCTTGACATATAGGGTTTATGCAAAATCTCTTAGTGAGATCGGTTGGATGGTTTATTTCTTTGACTGTGATTAAAATAATTCTTTTTTATGCGAGGAACGACAATAATTAGTTCGGCAACCCAAAGCTCGCATAAATGTCTGGCCACACATAACCGCACTGGGCCTGGATTAACGGTGTTAAAGGAAAGTGGGGCAAATTAAATCCGAAAAATTCAAAGGCACTTTGGATGACCTCAAAAACTTAAAAAGCATTTTTGGCAACCTAAGTTTATTGCTTTATAAAATATAGCTCTTTGTATAAATAAAACAGATTTTCCTACTTACAGTAGTGGCCATAATTATGGCAACTTTAAAATGAAAATAAAAAACTTATGTTAAATTATTTCAGTAAACATGAATTTATTATATAATTTTTATTTTCTAACAAAACAAAATTATTAGATAAAAAATTTAAATTTATTTAAAATTATTTACCTAGATAAAAATAAAGCAACTTTAATTTCTTACTATAATTTTACCAATGGTACAAACTTTAGGAACTTAATACTAATACTTGGTGTAGTAACCCATGTAATTTATCAGTTTCATACACCGTTGCGTCATGGACTTAAGACCTAATTAGTTTTTGAATATATGACATGTCTATAGTTTTTAGGCATTCTGAAGTTTTGTAAAAAATTGTTTAAATTTGAGTCAGTTTTATGCCTTATTGGCCAACAGGATCCTCATATTTTCATTTAGATTTAAATATGGCAATTGAGAAGGCCAAGGCAAAACATCGATGTTATGATCTTGTAACCAATCGATAATGGATGGATTTATACTTGGAATCCTTGTTATGTTGAAAAACATTTCTTAGTGGTATTGTTTCATCAACATATCGTCATTGTAATTTGCAAAGTCCAAAACTCCATTTTTAGAAATTTTAGAGAAACATTTTTAAAGCAATATTTAACAGTGATGTGTAGTAGCATAGAGTAAAAAAATTAATATGAAAGAAAATATTATGTTCTTTTATATTAAATTATTTTTTTACTATATGCTACCACTCATTACTGAAAAATTCTGCTTTAAAAAATGTTTGTCTAAAATTTCTAAACATGGTGTTACGCACTTTGCGAATTACACTGACAATATGGAACCAACTTATTATTTAGTATGCCGCTGTCCATAAATCTGTTCATATATCCTTTTATTCGATAAAGGGAACTAAACCAAGAGAAACATTCCCAAACCATAATGAAACCTCCACCACGTTTACCAGTAGGTGTAGGTAATAAACTTTTGTCCAGCCTTGATCCTAGAGAATGTCTTACATAGGAGGGTCCATCACTTCTAAATAAAGTGAATTTGGATTTGTCACTAAAAACTACCCGTTTTCGTTTTTCTGTAGTCCAGTAAATATGTTCTTGGGGTAAAACGTAATCAGGCCCTTCTTTGAGGGCAGTGGTTTTTTGCTGGTCTTCGACTAAAAGAATCACTATCCATTAACATTCTGCTTATGGTTCTTAAACTTATGGTAGTCAGCCCCATTACTTACCCATTGTTGTCAATGTATAATAAATCCTTAATATTTTACAGATTTCTTACAAGCGAGCACTTAGAATTTAAAAGAAGCAATGAAAGAGACGAATTTATAAAAGTTGCTATAATTGGGTCCATTCCACAAAAAGAAGCACATACATTTTTTAGCAATAAGAGAATATTGGTATGGGGTATGCTGTATACAATAACAACCCGAAATAATACATATAATTTAAACTAATATAAAATTTAAGTGGTATTAGCTAAAGATTTTTATTTTTAATAAGTTGGTATACAGTATGTCCGCGGATGCGGTTAACGAGAGGACAAATGGACCAAAAATTGAAAGAAACAAAAGAAAAGTCATTCTTGATGAAAAAGTCTGCTTGTTGAAAAAATATGATCCACGATGAGAAAATAGATTTTTATCATACAAAAATGCAAAAACACAAAATCAAACAGTTATTTTTAGGCGTTTTAACGTGAAATGAAAAATAAAAAAACTTGCTCCAAATTTACTTCTATTCCTGATTCCAAACTTACTGAAGAAAAATTTAACAGTACCGTTGGTTGAAAATGTTGATTCAGTCAGAAAACATTATACACTTGTGAAAGTTTCTATTGATATTTAAGATCTTATTTCCAAACCATAATGAAAAATCTAGTCTTTTAGCTTCATCTTCAGCTTCCAAGGTTTGGTTGAAATGAGGCTTGTAAGGGTAAATTTTATTTTCTTTTAAAACTGTTTAAATAGTAGTTTTTGTACCACCTCTAAATGCTTAGCTCTGTTTCTCAATAAAAGCAATGGATTTTAATTTACGGATTGCAATATCAAAACTGTAGAGGCATCGTCTTCATTGTATTGCTTTTTTGTTTTTTAATGTCCATAACTGATCCTGTTCTTTAAAATTTTTTCACCAGTTTGTTAACACCAACTTTCGAAACGTTTACTCCAGGAAATTTGCGTTGAAATTCCTCCACTACATAGCTATAAGAGCACTGACCACTTCCATAGCATTGCACTATAAAAACTCTTTGTTCTACGGTCAGCATTTTGGAAAGTATTTTTGACACTGACACTAACAGGTAATAATGTACAGGTATAAAAGTTATAATATGAAGGTAATAAAAGGCGTACTTGAAAAAATGTTTTTTTTAATTTTTCGTAAATTAAAATTTTCTTTAGTAAGTTCGGAATCATAATTAGAAGTAAATTTGGAGCAAGTTTTTTATTTATCATTTCACGTTAAAACGCCTAAAAATGACTGTTTGCTTTTGTTTGATTTTATGTTTTTGCATTTTTGAGGCACCCTGTATGATAAAAATATATTTTCCCATCGTGGATCATATTTTTTAACAAGCAGACTTTTTTATCAAGAATGACTTTTTTCGTATCTTTCAATTTTTGGTTCATTTGTCCTCTCGTTAACCGCATCCGCGGACATACTGTAATTATGGCTACTCTGTGTTTCTGTTCCTTTTTATCCAAACTTTGAGTTTAATATAGGTTAAAGTCTGGCCACACATTACCCGCACCGATGTCACACAAGACCCGCACTATAGCACGACCGTGTCTCGTACGGTTTGAAACATGCCCAGCTAATAAAATTTTACCTAGATCGGATAGCGCCGATATCCTTGAAACAAGCTTGGAGTTTACCCTGCGTCACTTTTTATTTTAGTTTATTACGTATAGAAATTAAAAGTCAGTGGGTAAACGTTAGTTGTTGTAAACAGGCAACACAAGAAAAAGTTATTTTATAAGTATTAAAAAATTTAAACCTAATTTTATTGTTACATCTTGTGAATAATATTTGATCAAAGCTTATGAATACATTGTTATTTTTTGTTTGAATAAACTTTTTAATTATTATTTTAAGAAATAAATTAAACTATAAACTTCACGAGTTTAATGCAAACTGCCCAATTAAAAATCCGTCGCAGTGAAGTACAACCGTTGGTCGGTAATGTTTGTTTACTTATTAAAATGCGGTGCGGGGTATGTGGTCGGGCACGGAGCACTACGGAGCAGTGATATTAGGCCTACGGCATTTGATTACAACAGTTCGTTTCTAAACCGAAACACGGCCGTGCTATGAAGCAAACCTCGTTGTGGTTATGTTTCCAGTATTTTATTATCACTATCATATTTTTTTATGGAGTTGCATTATTTAAATATATACAAAAAATAAATTTGTTGTTGTCCCTCTTGACATGTAAATTGACGTGTTTCGCCAAATTACTATCATTGGTAGAGGCAATATTAAATGCTGTTTGTTTTCAAATTGTTACCCTGTATACGATTAGTATTCCCAATAGAAAATAGACCAATCAGAAACTACCATTTTTCTAATATATTTTGTTTAGATAGGTGATTCAACCACATGTGCTGTTTAACCGCAAATAAATTTCTGTTATCCAAACTAGTTGTCGAAATTAAAAGAAAATGTCAAACTATGTTATCAGTAAAGTTCTGTGTTGTTGGCATTAATGTAAGTTTTTCAGAAAATAATCTTATCGTATACCACTCGACCTTCAATTTCACCCAAATATGTTTTGCAACTTTATCTTGGCAAAAAGTTTTAACTAACCAGAACAAAAAAAAAACCTCTACATCTTCGTGGTCTCGAGTTTTTGATTAAAAAAACCCTCGACCGCTGCGCGGTCTCCTCTTTAAAAATTATATGTTTCTTTAAGTCAGGAAAAATCTTACCAAATATCCCTTGTGCATCTAATTTTTCTATGAAAAATTAAATACTTGTTTTTAAGTAATCTCTTTTAACAAATAACATTCGCAAAAGTAAAAAATCCTAGTCTTCAACTCGGATTTCTAAAACCACTCTTGCTCATGCTATTTGTTAAAACAAATTACTTAGAAACCCGTTTTTTTCTGAAAAAATAAATGCACTAGGGATATTACCTCCGATAAAAATTAGTTAAGTTTAAGCAAAATACGTAAAAAATATTGTTAATTTATTTGTAAATTAAAGGTTAAACACTTCCTTGTAATTCTATTGAAATAGCCTTGTCAAATATCATTCGAGAAAATTTTTTTAGGCAAATACTTCTCTTGGTTCATTGCTTTTTGGTAATTTCGTTCATGACATTTAATTAGCTCGAGGTATTGTTATAAATGTCATTTACGAAATTGCCAAGCAACCGACTCTCATACAATCGAAATATTTAGAGTGTTTTAGGCATTCCGCAGATGGGTAGGTAAAACAGCGACGCGACCGCAATTTTTACCGGCTTTGACAGGACGTTTGCATATCTCAGCAATTCGCCTTCTTTAGTAAACAAATGCAATACAGAACAGTTTTGTATTTTGTTTACAGTGTGTAATGCATATTGTCATTGTGTCTGATTGTTAACGGAAAAATAAGAGTTACGTTTAGACATTTTTGGATCAAATATGAATTTATTTACCATTGTGGAGGAAGTAAAAAAACTTTTTGTACTTTAAAAATATATTTTAAAAGAATATTTGCGAAAAGATTACATAGAAAGAGCTTGGAATGAAATAGCAAAAGAGAATAACCTGTCAGGTAAAAAAATATTTAATTTTTTGTCTGTAAAATAATGTTTGGTAGGATTCAGAGCCTGAATCCTACCTAAGCCGTACTTGTCTTAGAGGGCTCTATTATGGCACTCTTTGACCCGGTGGGATAATCCAAATGGGTAGTTTTGCTCCGTCGCGGTTGGGTTTAGGGAACGTCGGCGCTCTTCGGTTATTATGTAATTTTATTGGCTAAGAATATAGTAAAAATAGTTCGTTAAACGTATGCTCGTCTCTGTATGGTTGTTGTCACTTCAAAGACGAATATACGCGTACATACTGTCGAAAGCTTGTCGAAGTGCCTTACACTGACAAGGAGAAAAACCTCCTGTTTTTTACTGGCAAGACTCCTAATTGCTTCTACCTTGATTAAGCCAACATGATAGTATTTCAGCAATAAAACTTAGTTGGGTAAAAGGTAAAAAACTATTGTTAATTTATTATGTAAATTAATGGTTAAACACTTACTTGTAATTCTCGTACAATGCGATTGTATTCCGGCCGTTTGCTTAAAATACAGACTTTCTGTCTGATAAATATTTGTTAGAACTTGTTGAATACGGCCGTTAGTTTTGTTAAATATTATTCGAGAAAAAAAAATAGGCAAAATTTTTCTTGTTTTATTTAAATTTGTTACTTTTTGGTCATTTTCTTTGTCACAATTAATTAATACCACTTGCCTATCGGCTCGTGGCTATTGTTATAAATGTTATACATGAAATTACCAAGCAACAGACTTTTATACAATCAAAATATTTTACCAGCAAAATTTTCTATAATATTATATACATCTATTTATATAAAATTAAAAATTACCAATATTTGTAAGAGTTCTTTCGATTATTTATGTTTTTTTATCTTCCCTTTGTAAAGTTTACAATATACAAAGTTATTTTTTATTAAAAATGTTTGAAGTTATTTGAAACACAGTTCAAAAGCATTTTTGTAAAAAAGAAAATATAGTGGATTTATATGGTGTAAACGAAATGAAAAATTCTTTAGGGAATAATGTTTCACGTCAAACTTTTTAACTTTTAATAGCCTTTAATTTAGAAGAGCTCAACAACAGACGAAATTTTGTATCGCTTGCTAAAATAAAGATATTTTAACTTTTACGTTTAAATATATAAGACAATTAAACACAGCTAAAGCAAGTTACTAGTTTACTATTACAATTAATACAGGAAAATTCTTAACCTATACGCATTAACTTTATAATTCATTGCTAAGAACAAAAAGTGCCGTGTCCTCACTTAGTAACATGTTACAAAAATTTGTTGCTGATACAAGTTTAAAAATACAAATAACCGCGTCCTTATTTGCTACTCAACACTGTTATCTAACATGTTTCCAAAATTTTATAAAAAGCAACAAGTAACATGTTACTAAGTGAGAACACGGCTTTAAAAACATAATCATTTATTAAAAATAAAAAAATCAACAAAAAAACTGAGGACAAATAATGATCAGTAATGGAGAAGATGCTTTTCTATTTTTTACTTCAAAAATAATTTCGTGTAACAATTATAACCCCAAATTTTAATCTCAATCATATAGAAATGAAGATACACGTTTAACCACAATTAACAGTAGAGAGTAGAGTATGTCTGTATGTGGTAGACAATGCTTTATAATTAATATTAAAAAAGAAGAGTTTCGGACTTCCATTGTCTTTATTTTATTTATTTTACAACGTTTCGGACAGAACTATCATTGACCATTTCAGGTGTAAACCAATCTAACTCCTAAGACTACTGAGTTTATATACACTGAGAAGACCATTCACCCGTAATGGGGTTCGGTGCGGTAAAGCGTGGGGACGCTTGACCGCACCGGACGGTTCGCTTTAAGAGTGGTTTCCAAATGTTTGAAATTTCCAATCTTGGTTTGCTAAAAATACCATCATTGTTCTCAATGAACACGGTTTTTTTTTATTTGCGCTCTCTCCAATGTGGTTTAAGAAATCTGTCTTTATTAAGGAAAATGATGGTATTTTTAGCAAACCAAGTGTGGAAATTCCAAACATTTGAAAACCACTTTTAAGGCAAACCAATGCTGGCGTCCTAGGGTGCACAACCCCACACTTGACGGCTCCCAACTCCATCACGAGTAAATGGTCTTCCCCAGTGTATATAAACTCAGTACTCTTAGGAATTAGATTAGGACAAAGATATTACTGTCCGCAACGTTATGTGAATAAATTAGATAGATAAAGACAGTCGAAGTCCGAAAACCTGCTTTTTTAATATCAACAGTAGAATACTAACAGATATATCAAACATTGTTATAGCTTGTTTCTTGGTTTAATTCTTACAAAGCAAAAAATTTGACTGATTATTCTGTAACAAAAAATAGTTAACGAGCGTTTTTTCATTATGGTTATTATTCGTGCTTAAAATTTATGTTTTTTCTTGAATAAGTTACTTTTACAATATTTTACGTTTTTTTGTTATTAGTCACTGTAAGAAATATTTTTGTAAATTTAAAAAGTATAATATTTAACAAAAAAAAATTATATATATTTATATATATATATATATATATATATATATATATATATATATATATATATATATATATATATATATATATATATATATATATTACTCTATATTTGTTTATCTGTTATTCTATGGATATAAATATAATGGAATTTATTCAAGTGCAATTAGTAATATGATGGTTTTGTGCTAGTTAATGTCAGAGTACACACAACTTGTAATTATATTTAATAGCTAAACTTCATCAAAATTTATTATTAAATACAGGGTTAAATGTGAAGCAGAAAGGGCAAAGCAATTTTAAAGTAGCCCTTTCAATATTAAAGTAAAGTACTGTTATTTAATTTTAATAAAAACAATTTTAAATTAGAAAAATCATAATAAGATTTGGACAAAAAAGTGTGTTTAAAAATTTATTTAATATTGCCACTTAGTTTTTATTTTAATTACTGAACTTTTTTAAATAAAAAATACCCACTCCACAAATGAGGTTTACAAAGGGATAAACGGACACAAAAATTCATTTTTTAAGAAAAGTTATATTTAATAAAAAAATCATGTAAACAGCATAATTTTCCAAAAGAAAATATTGATTCTGTTTACAGGGTAAGCAAAAACTTAAAAAACATGTTTTTTTTTTAAAGTTAACTTACTTTTTCCATTTTTTATGCAAAATGTCATATAGAACATTTATTTTATATGGCATTTTAAAAGACTTTACTTATTTTACAGGAGTGTCAAAAAGTTTACCAAAACTAATGCTTGTGTTATTAAAAATTAAATATTTAAATTTTTTATAATTAAATTTTTAAAATAAATAAAAAAATAGCTGTCTTTCTTCAAATTAACCTACAAAACAATTTGCTAGCTGTTAATAAATGTGATCAAAGCTTTTTACCAAATTATGCAGTTTCATAAACTTTTGTATTAATATTTATTCTTAATAAATTTTCATAATGACATTTTGCTTAAAAATAAAAAATAGGCGTACTTCATTAAAAAAATGAGTTTTTTAAGCGTTTGCGTATAAAATTTAACATTTTCTCTTTATGTATCCTATTTATTTTACAAGCCATACATCTTTATTAAGAATAACTTTTTTCGACATAAGAAAGACATTAAAAATCCTGAGACATTAGAAGTAGTAATTTAATTTTTAAGAGTGTACTATTGGATAAAATATTGTCTATTTGAAGGTTTTCTTTATGTGTATTTTTACCTAAATTGGCTTACATTTTTATTTTAACATGTAGGTATTTCCTAAATACTATATATAAAAAAATATACAGTATATTAAAATTAAAACAGGCCCTTCTGTATAATTCCGACACTTGCACAATACACACAAAAAATCCTAAAAACAGTTATGTGTCAAAAATAAACTTGTTATACCCTTCCCCACCAACGCAAGCATCAAGTCAACAACTTATCTTTAAGGATCACAAAATTTTAAAAATTAAAAAGAAAAAGTTTCTACTCTTTTTTTACTTTTTAAAACAATTTCATAGTTTCCGAGAAAATTTACCCCACCTATAGAGTGTCGCTAGCCGGTTTTACTTTTTTTAATGTTGAGATTTAATTTTATTTTATAAAATAATAATTTTTGTTGGTGTAAATCTTTTTGTTTAAGAAAGTTTTACAGTTATTTTAGTACCTTGCGAAGTATAGCGACACAAGGTTTATTTCAAAATAGTTTACTGTTTGCCCAATGTGAAAGTGGGATGCCTGAAGAGACTGGGGAAGGAATCGACATTCTTGAATATCATTCGACGATACTTTGGAGGCTCGTCTCGACGGCCACCAATCTGTGAAAAGCTTTCTATTTACAAAAGGCATTATTGCCAAACTATTAAAAGTGTCAGGATATATTGGGGCAATATTAATATTCAACTATAGTTAATTTTATATTTGGTTATTTAAAGATAAATATGCGGTAAAATAAAATAATTTTAAGAGACCCCTTTAAACAAAACAATAACAAAATTAAAAAGGTACCTTACTTAAATATCAAATATTAAAATAAAATAGTGTAAAATAAATAAGGATTATAAGGATAAAAAACTGGCAACATCTTAAAATCAACAAATTTTTTTGTCCGCATTCCTTTGATCGAGCAAGACTCGTTGGGCGAACGGTACTTCTGTTTAGTCGCGAAGGCGTATGACGCCATTTGTAAAAGAAAAGCGTATTTCCATTAGGTAAGAACTTCTATGCCAAATATTATTATAAATTAGTTTACACATCTGAATGTTTTAATTAATTTTAATATGTATTTACTATTTCTAATGTAAAAAATAATAACAAAAATGAAAAAAAATACGATATTAAAAGGACGTTTTTCTTCGTTTAATATAGGTATTTTAGGAATATTCATTTACGTAGGTATTATATTACGAATAACAACATACACTGATTTTATCAGTTTAATAACTAACTAGCCCGAAAATACGTGAAATATAGAGGCTATTTTTAGAGTTCATAGGCTATATACCACACAAAAACAAGGTTTTACATACTTTCTGGGTCAAACTCTGATTTAAATTTTTCTTTGTTTTTATACATTTACTGAACATGATGAGATTTTTAGGGTTTCATTTAAAATTTATAATATGAAGGTTTTTATGTAGGGTTATGGGGTAAAAGAATATTATTTTCAAAAGAAATAAATACTTGTATTATTAGTTTAATTTATATCACTAAAAATTAAATTACATTACAAACTTAATGAATAATTAAAATCCATTTTCATATATATTCCAAATATTTTATATCCTAAATTATTAAATATTAAGCTAATGTTTCACAATTTATTGGAAAAAGGTAATTTATTATTGCTATGGTATACAAGGTGGAGTAAAAAGATTAAATACTGCCTAAGTGTAAATTGATATTATTTAAAAAAATTAATTTTGTAAATTACAATATTATTTATAATATGTTTGCATTAATAAATTATATAGAGGGTGTTTTTAAACAAATAGAAAAAATTTAGGGGCCTAATTTCTTGTTCAAAATAAAGGGTAGTTTGTTTTACAAACATGGGATTAAAAATCAACCATTAGGGTATTACCGAGGTACCTACAAAAAAGCGCAAAAATATAGTTTTTTTTGTTAAAAACAAAAAGCGCTAGAAAAACAAACATTTTTGCACTTTTTAAAAAATTATTAGAAGTGATGAAATTGACTATCTTCATGGTTCTTGCTAACCAAATTATGCAATGACCCTAAAAACGTAAATTTTAAAAGCTTTATTTATTAAAAACTCGTTTACCTTTTTTTATTAAACTTATTTTAAATAACAATAATAATAATCATCGCGTGTCTGTACGAATTAACTTGTTTTATTTAAATGTATTTAATTAATGCTACCTACGATTACATTTTTTTTGTTTTTTATTTAAATTTTTTAAGTAGTTTAAATGGAATACTTTTCTTGTTTTTAAGATTAAAACCAAATACAATCTTTTTAAATTTTTTCGAAATATTTCCCTATTGTTCACCTTTTAACCCCATGTTAATAATGCTCTCCAATATATTGAACAAGGAATCACCTCCTAAAATGTATTGGATTTGCTTGGAAACACCATGTACACGGTGTGTCCCAGGATAGGTGTTCCAAAAGGACAAATGAACCAAATGTTTTTTTTATTTTAAAACAAAATATTAAAAAAACTGTTTGCATGGTCCGAAAGTAAAAATACTTAATTTAACTTTGATTTCTATTATACAGGACGAGTTATAACTAAAAATATGAAAAATATCCGACAGTTAATTTTTTTTTTTCAAAATATAAAACGGAAATGTATGATTAAATATTGTAGAAAATTGAGTTTAAGGTCAAAATTTAAAGTTAAAGCATAAAAAGAATTTTATTTTCAATTTTGTACATCACGCATCAAAACCTAAATAATGGGCCAAAACAAGCAAAATATAAATGAAAACTTAAAAATTTTAAATAATTTCTTAAAATACGCTGCTTATACAATATAAACAATGCGTTTTGGTACATCGGCTGGCAATGAAATAACAAAACAAACACTATTCGTCACGCCTGTTTACATGCTGGTATTTAATAAGATTGTCTCTTTTTCTCACATTGCCTATGTGTAATGTTATTTAACTGAGCCTTTATAATATTGTCATATTTATAAAAATAAAATTACTTTACTTTTAATGATTTTTTATATTTTTGAGTATACTCCCGATACTACTAATCGGAGTAAAATTTTGAATTTACTGGCTTTGGACCATGCGACCGGTTTTCCAAAAGAACGTTAAAAAATTTTAAAAATTCCGATCCATTTGTACTTTTGTAAGACCTTTCCTGGGACACACTATATCAACAAATTTAAGGTCCTAATAAATTTTCTTACCACAAATCCAGAAATGTCGGTTTAAAGAGAAAAATATAAATTTATTTATAGTTTACAAATTTGCTTTTTCCTTTAATTAAATTTGTTTATAAGTTAGTTAGTTATAACTGCTTTGGGAAAATATTAATCAGAATAATACAAATCTAATTATTACAGGGTCAAGCCAAATTAAAGAAAACACCACAATTAGGAGGTTAAAAATTGATATATTTTTAAATTTAAATACCTTTTGTATTTAAAACATTGTGGCATTTTTAAAGAAATGCAGGTAATTTGCTCTTAAACAAGTATTTCAAAAGCAGCTACTGCTAAAATAGTTTAAAAATATGCCTCAATTTTTATAAAAATAAAATTGTGTATGACCGGGCGTAAAATACAATTTTACGCTCCCATTTAAGGGCGTAAATTTGCAGTTTTACGCCTCAAGAAAAATAGTATCACAAACGTCCTCATTTATAAAAAATAATAAAATTAAATATTGCCTTAACAACAATTTATTTATTTAACTTGTGTTAAACATGTAGTACAATTTAAAACATAAAAATTTATAAATTTTCCCATATTCATCCAATAGTATTTTTTTAACAGGCTGAGTAGAACACTTACATTTCTTGTAGGACAGGAAAAAGCGATTATTTGTAGCACGTTTTGGTTGCAAGTTCATATATTTTTCCATTATTGCCAACAAATTAAAATATATTTTTTATATTATCATTTACCATAGTGAAGGTTCTTAAAGTTTTATTTTTATATTAGGAAGATACTTATATCAATGCTTTTGTGCAGGATTATTGTTGATTTTAGCATGGAGTAGAGAGAACACACACGAAGTGTTAAGTGCTTCATGTTTTAATTTTTCTTCTTTAAAAAGTATACCAGCAACGCACTTTTTCTTTTGGAACCGTTTGTAATTCGCACCAACTCATGAAATCACCGTATGCCTTTCCATAAATTAGTTTTGACTTTTCTGGCAACAACTCAAGGCAGATTTCTTCCGCAGCTTTTTCTATTTCTGATTTATTTTGGCTCATCATTTATGACACCACATTCTTGGGTAACTTAAAGTTATTTAATTAACTTGACTTTAACTAGCTTGATATTAACATCGGCAAAATTATCTGATATGCATCAAAAATAAAGAAAAATACCTTTGGAGGTTGGTCAATAATTTTAGTAGTACAAAAATATTGTTTGCACCTCTGACGAGAAATTTTACGACCTTAGTAAACTTGCGACCAAAAAGTTCTACAAAATGATCGCTTTTTTTGTCCTACAAAAATGTAAATGTTCTACTTAGCCTGTTAGAAAAACTATTGGATCAGTACTCAAGTGTAGTTGCGAAGTTTTAAATAAACATTTAGCCACGGGCGTAAAAGTGTTTTTTTTACACCCTTGTTACAAAAACAAATATTGTTTAAAAATTGCAAAAAGTTCCCTTGCATTGGATTAAATTATCTGCAGTTAAAATACTTATTCCAATTACCATGAGACTAACGAGTACCAAATGTAAAGCATGTTATTAGCCTTTATACGCATAGGTTGGCCCATAGTAATCCCCAATGTAGGCGTAGTCTTTAAAGTGTAGAACGGAACGATTAAAATGGTCATTAGGAATAATGCTTTGTCCGTTTCACTGCCCTACTTTAAGTCTGAGCTTTAAAATTAATGGAATGGATACACGTCGAGGATTTATGAGTTATCAACCCCTTTATACTCTAAAAGTTAAATAATGACGTAAAGTAAAATTAAATATATGTGACTGTTTTAATAAATCATAGAACTTTTAATTCCAATATTATAGAAATTATAAACCTACCAATAAAATTGTGCCAAAATAAAAAGGGTGGATTATCGCTAGACTGGCCATAGAAAACTTTATGAAAATATGTACAGGGTTTTTGATTTAAAAGAAAAAATGGCGTATTTCTTTACTTTCCTCATATTTATAATAAAATCAAAATAGCCAATCGATATATTTTAGCTCGGCGAATTTGAAAATCGTATCAAAAAACAATTGCCTGAAAAACAAAAGAAATACGCCACCAATGTTGCTTTTCTTAAATGGAATAATATTTATAAATATGTTTTTAAATTCTTTGCTTAATTCTAGGTATTTTTTATTTAAAGGTACTATATGTCTGTCTTTAACTGTGTTCGTGTTATCGACGCCTAAAGAGTCATATTTTTGGCTAATATTATTTAATTAAATATATTAGTACACAATTATGGTAATAGAGGTGATTACCTAATACTTTAAAGTCATTAAAATTTTTACCTAGTGCTGGATGTTATTACTAGTTTTTTAAAATAAATTGTTTATTAGATAAAAAACTACAGATAAGTTACGCTATATCACAAGTGTGGAGAAAAATCCAGTAAATCAAAAATAATTTACAGGAAAAATTCCACACCACTGTTTTTTGACCAATCAAATATGTAGTTTTGGTTGCATGACCATGACAACACAAGTATTTATCGGATTTTTTTTTCTGCCTGGGGTACCCTGGAGCGAATTATAGTGGAAATGTTTTGACATAATTATTGAATTTGTTTTAACGTCATGTCTGTCATTTACATACATAATTAAAGAAAATGTTATTTTTGCACCAGTTGTAGTATTTCAAACATAACATAATATAAAATAATGTAAGGTTTTAAGACCCTAAATGACAATTTTAAACAACTACAGTTAGTAAAATAATATCATAAGACTGAAGTCACTAGACATAATTAAAGAGCAAACGAAAGCAAGGTATGAGTCTAAAAAAATAAAATAAACTAATTTTACCACCTGTAGTAATATAAGGTATATACAGGTTCAGTTTAAAAACATAACATATAGGCAATGTGAGGAAAAAGACAATCTAACTAAATCCCGGCATGTAAACATGCGTGATTGTAAGTGTACTTGTTTTGGTAAAATGAAAAATATTTATTTTATAGTGAAATTTAAAATATTCGTGGCCACGAAAGATTTCGGAAATAAATTTAGCACTAGTGGCAATTCAAGTGATAATTTTAAAGAAATAAAAAAGACTTTGAAGTATCAGTCATTACCGGCATTACCTGTGTTTTATATTAAGATATTTAATTAAATAAGCCAGAAAGGTGACCCTTAAAGCGTCAATAACTTAAAAACACTAAAAGATAACCATGTAGGACCTTTAATAAAAAAGACACTTAGAATTGACCATAGAACTTAAAAATATAATAATAAATCTGGTGTTCCATTTAAAAAATAGAACATTTATAGCGTAAGTTTTTGCTTTTTATACAATTGCTTTTAAATACGATTTTTATTTCTTCGAGCTAAAATACATTGAACGGCTATCTTTAATTTCTTTAAAAATATGGAGGAAGTCAAAAATGTGTGCCACTTTTCCTCCTAAATGGAATACCCTGTACCTTCAAATATTGGCGACAACTAAATAGTATAAAACTGTTTTAAAGAACATAAGGATAAGATAGGCTTACACACCTAATTCTATACAGGGTGTTCCAGAAATTTATGCATTAAACTTCAATATTACGTCGAAAATGAGCCCTAGTTTTTTTCGGATAAATATATGTCGGCAGCGCTTCCCTTTAGAAATACAGGATGTTAAAATTTTAAAAAAATATATATATTTATCGCAATTTTTAAACCGCTTTATATATATATTTTGTATTTGGTATATTGCTTGACAGCACCAAAAGACATTTTCTTTTCATGTAAAATATTATAAAAAATTACCAGTGACGTTTGTACCACATTTGTATGGACTATTTTTTAAAGAAAAAAATAGTGCACCACTGCATTTTTTCTTAAAATAAAAACTTTTTTTTAAATTCGCATTGTTTTAAAAACAAATTAAATTTCTGGACTTTTTCCGAGAAAAAAATTAAAACCAGTTTGATGCATGACGAGATTTAGAAAATAATGAGGAAAAAACATAATATTTCAAATTATTTTTGTAATTTTTTTATTAAAAAAATGGTATGCATCAAAGTGGTTTTTATATTTTTTTAAGGTGCATCGACAATTGGGATTTGAAAAATAATATATATCTCGAGAAAAGCAGTGACGAATCAATTTTTTTCTTGAAAAATAGTTTCTGCCAAATATGGTTACAGACGTCATTGGTGTTCCTCTCTTGTTTTCATTTCTTTTTAAAGAAGTGTCTTTGGCTGCTGTTAAGCAATGTGCCAAATACCAATTAAATATCTTAAGCGGTTTATATGTTAAATATTTTTTTTTATTATTTTAACATCCTGTATCAATTAAAAGAAAGCATTTTCGGGGATATATTTATATAGAAAACTAAGGCTTATTTTTGATGTAAAAATATGCCGTTGAAATTCGATGCATACATTTATACATTTTTAATATTTATTTTGGTACACGCCAAGTCAGATTAAAAAACCAAAAATCACAAAAAAAAAAATAAATTAAGTAACTTAAAAACTAAATATTGACATTTCGGTTTGCAAGTCTGCCACCGTTGTCAAGATAAAATTGAATAAAAATAAAATATTAAAAAATTAACTATTGCTTAGGTTTAAAGTTTTTAAAATGTTTTAAGCTTTATAATTAAGCAATTTTGTAAACCTCTAGAAGATTTAACTACATTGAGGGTTTTTTGCCAGAAGGGCGTATCCATATAATTTGTGATTTTCTTTTTATGTAAGAACATAAGACCCTCTGGCATCTTCGAAATTGTAATAGATGTTGATATGCCACAAAGAGATGGAGTGTGGTATTCTATTGAGGCAGGGAATACGGAATTCTGGCATGTCAAACAAATCGCCATAAGTGTCAAATTTTGCAAATAAAAAAATTACAAATGATGTTGGTACGCCCTCTGGCAGAAAACCCGCGACATAGTTAAAATGCATTTTAGTAAACTATTTTTTTTAACACTCTGCATATGAATTTTTTGTATACTTTTATACATATGAACTTCTTTCTAATTCCCTCTATCTAGCTTTAAAGAAACCGCATCAAAATCCTGTTGAGATTTAGTAATGTCAATAGCGAGATTTTCCAATGTAAACTATTTTTAAAACACTCTGTATATGTTTTTTTTGACCTCTATTATACATATAAACCTTTCCTGTTACTTCAGTCTTATAAAAAAACGCATTTAAAAATCGCGTCGACAATCCGTTGACGTCAATATCAAGTTTTTAAATGTAAACTATGTCTTTAAACACTCTGTATATGTTTTTAGGACATTTGTTTATAGACATAAACCTTCCTCTACATCCAGTCTACCTATTAAAAAAAATACGCATCAAAATCCGTTGAAGTAATAAATTTTAAATGTAAACTATTTTTTAAACACTCTGTATATGTTTGTATGAATTTTAGTTATAGTTTATCCAAGATAGCCGACCCGTGCCTCACTCTGTTGGGCGTTTGTGTCTGAACTTTTTGTTTAATAGTTAAATGACGAAATCATAAAGATCGGGGGACGAGAGAAATAATTCTAATGGGAGATCTAAATGAAAGAGTAGGAAGAAAAGATAATGACAGAGTTGTTAAAAAATACAAAAAAGAGACAGTCAAGGATAACGGTTGGCGCTTAATAGCAGTTTGTCAATAAAACAACCTAAAGGTATCAAATGGCTATTATGAACATAAGAATATACACAAAAACACTTGGACACAACAGACAACAAATCTTAAATCAATAATCGACTATGTACGTAGTAATAAAACAAAAATCAAAGTGGAGATGCATGATTTCAGAGTGCACCGGGGGCAACTTGTGGAAGTGACCATTACATAGTTAAGGCCAAAATAGTATTGCGGGGTAAGAACGACCAAAACAAAAGTGTTTATGGTAATGTAAGTAATACAAATATAATACTTAGTCCAGCAAGATACAATTTCGAAAGCCTAGATCATGAAAGCACCAGAAAATTGTACCAGGACAGACTGGACCAATAACTTCAAACAAAGCAATCGTTTAAAAGCAAAGCAGAAATGAACGAACAAATCAATACATGTTTACATGAAGCAGCATCAGAAGTTTTGGGCTATTATGAAAAGGATAGAAATACTAAGCTCTACTAGATGTAAATATCTAAAATCCGTATCACAAGAATAAATTCTGACATAATTCACTACAAATTGGCACAAGCAAGAGTTCGAAAGAGTATAATTAAAAGGAAAAAAACAAAAGCTGAAAAAAGATGCAACCACTTAAACACTCATATCGGAGGTGCAAAAAGTTCGGAAATTCATTTGGAGATTTTTAAAAAGTCTTAGACAGGGTAACAACCGTATTTACCAAACTCTGACAAATATTTATCAGACTGATAGCCTACTTTAAAAGCAGACTATCAGTCTAATAAATATTTGTAAGAGCTTAGTGAATACGGTCGTAAAGAAAAGATATTGTGACCCCAAATAGAATGGAAAAATAGAAAAACTATTTTCAGAAATTGCTAACAGAAGATCGAAAGGAGTTTCAAACGAATGAAAATATGGGTATGAACGTAACTACAGTAGGATCCCCAATTAGAATACAAGCTAAGAAGGTGAATCTTGTCTGCATACACTTTAAAAATAAAAAAACGTCCGGGCAGAAGACATCCTAGCAGAACTATTAAAATGTGGAACAAAATCCTTATTTACACTACTGGCTAACTCTTTAATCCGTGATAATTATTGTGTAATATCGGTTACCAGTACTATTGAAAAGATATACACGGAGATAATAAAGCATAGAATAAAAAATAAAAATAAGGACATGAAGACTGAAGAACAAGCAGGACTCTGTGCAGGCAGATCAACTATAGATCATATAAATTGCCTAACCCAACTTATGGACAAAAAAGTAACTTTTAATTAGGAACTCTATTTACTTTTCATAGACCCTAAAAAAGCGGATGGCACTGTATCCCAAATAAATATATGGGAATCACTGGAAAGAACAGACTTTAATGAAAACTTAGTAAAACCCATAAAAAAATCCTCTACAGTGGTAGTATGACCCGAATAAAAGTGGGAAATAGGCTTTCAGAAGAGTTTGAGATAAATAAAGGTCTAAACAGGGCTGCTGTCTCTCTCCAACACTTTTTAAAATATACTTGGAACAAGTACTAAAATCATGAAGAAGAAAGTGCAGGTCCATAAGTATACCACTGGACGATGACACCTCTACTCTACACAATATGTTTTGCTGACGACCAGATATTAATAGCCCAAGAATATGAGGACATAGAATTTATGACCAGCAAAATAATTGAAGAATATCGCAAATGGCGGCTGAAGGTAAATATAAATGAAATAGAATATATGTGCATTGGTGAAACAAATCAAGACTTAATACTAAAAAATGAACATTATAAAGGCACTGCAAAGAATATAAATACCTGGGATTAAACATCACAGACGACGAAACTCTAGACAAAGCAATTTAAGAACGCTGCACGCAAGGAAGGAAGACAATAGAAATGTTAAATAGTGTACTCTTGAATCAAACTATTTAAAAAAACAAACACAGAATATATAATTATATAGTTACATCTATAATCTCATACAGTAGTGAAAGTTTGCTACTAAAATAAAAAAACTGAGAAAGCACTTAAAGTACAAGAGATGGATTTTTGAAGAAGATTGACAGGTAAATCAAAAAGTACCAAATGACACCATAAGGGACATAATGGGAGTTAACATGGACATAGTGAAAGATGTAAAGATAAAAAAACTCAGACGGTATGGCCACGTTTAACGAATAAAAGAGAAAAGATTGCCCAAAAGGATTTTAAAGTTGACCCCCACAGGAAGGAAAAAAAAAAAGAAAGAAGAAAAGAAGAAAAAACCAGAACCGAAACTAACAATTTTTTTCAAACAAATTACTTTATTATGAATTGAGGTTGGGTTTCTTGTAGAAAAAGAAATACTATAGGACTGTTATTTTGACAATTAATAAATATGGAGTAGTCAAAAATAATTTGTTAAAATTATATCCACAAAAACCTTAATAGGCAATTTTTTCAAATTAATTAACCCCATCTTTAATTCACTTAACCTAGTAATTTTTAATGCTTAATAGGATAATATATTTAAACATACAGGTTTTCATTAAAAAAATACTTATAATGTTTCTGTTTATAAACTTTTTAAAGAGTCTTATTAACTTCTTTGCATTTATTAATTGTAAAAATATCCACAGTCTACTAGAGTTGTTCTTTTCTACGAAGAACCTAACAACTATTCATATTAAAGGCCTTTTTTAGAAAAAAATTATGGTTATGTAATAGCTTGCAAAAGTAATTTTGACCTTAAATTTAAAATAAGGCAAAAGTTGTTAAACATATTATTAGTTATAGAGCACTATACATAAAATTTGTTTAGAAATTTACGCTGAATCCAAAAAACATATATATCCATTTAAACTAATCAAGTTGATATTAAGTTCCGGTATAATAGGAAGTCGTGAACCTGCCAAAATATTTTAGTCCTATGTTTTCCTTTGACTTTATAATGTTGCCAAATTAACAACTTTTTTCAAGGCCTACTTTTTAAGAAACCGACAGCAGTTTCCGGTGAAAAAGTACTTTCCTTTTTATTTAATAAATCTCTGTATCATAAACAAATATTAAACTAGTCATAAATAGAAGTAATGGGACAAACACTATATCATTCAATGTTAGTAATTCCAGTATGTAATACAATTATATAAATCATTAAAAACTAAAACCAAATCCTATTTAGATTAGTTTAATAAATGAACCCGGGCATTTAAGCCGAAACATGTCCCTATAAAACTGTAATTAATATAATTTGGAAACGCGGTCAATTAGAAGCACCGTATGAAATCGCATGTAAAGGGCACGCATCGGCCACAATTAGGCCTCAGATACTACAAAGGTCGGCAATTAAACCAAGCATACAATTTGTAACATAAAGTGAGAACAGATGTATACTCGCACAGCCCAAAATTACATGTATTTGGAGTTGATATAAATTTAAACTAAACTTATTAATAGTACCCATGACTTTTTGAACCCCTATATGTAAATAATTTAAACAAGAACTTTTAGATTTTCTTTAGAATATACTGGGTAAGTCGAAGTACAGCTGCGTATTTTACAGGGTGGCGCCTTTTCGTTGACCTTGCAGGTTCTAGCAAAAACTAACAGAAATAAGACGAATCTGATTGCGCAAACTCAACTTTAATTTTTGAAACAAATTCAATGAAGAAAAAATCAAGGCTAACTTGATTCGTTTTGTGGACACAGAGAGTTTTTTAAATATTGTTAACTTGTAACTCGCTTGATATTAGTGATAGAAAAAAATGGGATTTTTTCCATTGACTTTTATTATAAAGTTAAAAACACAAAGTTGGGTTTTTTAAATTTAGCACGAATACTAAAGGTAAGTTCGTATAAGAATGTCTATTTTAAAAATTTATAGTTTTCGAAATATTAACGATTTAATATTTACACAACAATGCATTTAAGCATGGATATGTACGGGGTAATTGGCTGTGGCGCCACATAATTTGTTCTCCAACAGTTTCAAAGAATATGAGCTTCAAAATCTTAATGCGTATATCCACTATTTTTCTGATGTATATGGTGATAAAACAAAATTTTCTTTATAAAATACTATTTTAATTTTAACGTTTCGAAGCTCTCGGTATAGGGCCTTCATCAGAACTGGAAATACAAAGAAACAAGGGCTAATAGGGTTGTGGCCAATTACAAAAAAATAAATATAGTTACCTTATTAGATAGAAATTTCCATGCCCAGTAGATGTTAAAATTCAACATAAACACAACATTTTGGACGATCACATAACGGATTTTAGTAAACATATGTTACACACACAGCGACATAATTTTAAAACTTAATAATAAAAGAGGAGCAGCCGTTATGACTATTATTTTTTGTTTTCTTTTTTTTTTAAATTTAAATTATTAAAGGGAATTTATTTCTTTGTACCGTTCAGGAAAGCGACATCTATGTTATATTAAAAATATATGTTAATCCACCGCATAAAATTTCGGAGATTTTTTTAGGTTGTTCTCATGCTAGAGTATCAATTTGATGTTATTATTAAAGGTGGCAGTATTTGTAGATTTAAGTAGTTTTGTTGATTTAAATTGTTCTTAAAGATGTTTTTATTATTATTTTTTTATAAATAAAAAGTTATGTAATCTGTTATAAATCAACTGAGCAGATTGTAGTATAATTTGCTTAAATTTTTTGTGTCCGTTTTTGCGTTTACCGTGTTTTTACGCTTTTGAATACATATCATTTCCTGAAATTCTCTTTTTTTGGATTACTTTCAGTTTTAGAATTTTTGCGTTATTGAAATCAAATGAATGGATTTTGTTCTTGTGTGTGATTTGTAAGAGCTGTTTTGTTTTTTTGTCGTATTTGTGAGCATTGAGTCTATTTTTCAAATACTGGCTAGTTTGTCCAATGTACACATTTTGGCAGTTATTACACGGGATCTCATAAATTATATTACTTTTCTTATTTTTGTCTATTTTGTCTTTTAGATAACTGAAATTTTGTTTTAAAAGATTGTGTCCCTTGTGAGCTACTGTAATATTTTCTTTTTTGAATAGTTTTTGAATATTTTCAGATAATTGTGGCACGTAAGGTAATGAAAGATAATGTGTTGTTTTGGCACTATTTTTTTGTTGTTTTTGCATACTATTATAAAATTGATAAATCCGTCTTTTAAAAATAGAGTTTATAAGATGTTCTGGGTAATCATTTGATCTTAAGGCGTTTTTGGCTTTTTCGATTGCCTTGTTTCTAAAATTAGGATCACTCAACTTTATTGCCCTATCAGCAAGGCCTATGATAACTGATTTTTTTGGGATAAGGGATGTTGGGACTTAAAATTTAAATACCTGGCTGACCAGGTTTCTTTGGTGTACCATTCTGTTTCTATTTTTTTGTCTTTGTTGTGCAACGTTAGATCAAGGAAGTTAATTTTTTGTATTTTTCCACTTCCATTGTAAACTGTAATTTATTGTGGTAACTGTTAAAAGTTTTGAGGAGGTTGTCTAACTTGTCTTGTGGAGCCGATGTTATGCAGTCGTCGACATAACGAAAGAAGAATGGCAGGTGAAAGTCTAATTTTGTATTTATAATTGTTTCCTCAAGATCTTCAAGGACTAGCTGTGCTACTACACTTGAGATAGAGGACCCCATAGCACATCCGTCAATTTGTTTGTAATACTTGCCGTTATATAAGAAATAGGTTGAATTTAATGTTTTTCGACGGCTTCTAAGAAGTCTTTTAGGGGAATATCTGTGTGTAATTTTATTTGATCCCACTTTTTTTTAATAATGTCTTTGGCCAGGGTTATAGGAATGTTTGTGTATAGTGAAACAACATCTAAAGATATGAGTAAATGATTTTCGGGAAGACTGATTGATTTGATTTTTTCTTTAAAGTGCCAAGAGTCTTTTATATAATACTGATTTTGGTTAATTACGTTATTAAGAATATTTTTGAGATATTTTGAAAGTTTTTCAAAAGGTGATTGTGTACATGATACGATTGGTCTAAGTGGTATGCCGTTTTTGTGTAGTTTGGGTAAACCGTATAATCTTGGTGGAATCGCATTGTGGATTTTCAGGTTTTTAGCTGTAGCAGGTGATATATAGGTTTTATTTTCCCAGTGTGAGATTATGTCATTACTTGCCTTTTGGAAAACATTAGTGGGGTCATTCCTAATGATTTTATATGTTGTGTTGTCTTGTAAAAGGTCATTTATTTTTTATCGTACTCAGTAGATTTCATTATTACTGTTTTGTTTGACTTATCAGGTATTAAGATTTTTAAGTCTGGATTATTTTTTATAAATATTTTTGTTTTTTTAATTTGTGACATAAGTTAGTTTGCGTGGTATTTTTTTTGGTTTGGGTCTTGATGATGTCTATATTTCCGAAACTATTAAAAAAATAGATATATTAAATGTTGTTGTTATAAGCGATATTTTCGTAATATAGAAGATATAATATACAGGGTGTCCCACCGAGAACTGCTGCAATCAATTTCTTAAATAGTACGCTTTGAAAATTTTGAAATTTTGGTAACATTATAAAGTCAGTGGGGGACATAGAACTAAAATATTTTAATAGCTCTACCACTTCTGGGTATACGGGAAGTTAATGTCAACTTTATATTAATTATTTTTTTAGGTTCTGCGTAAAAATCTAAACATAATTTATGCGTAATGTTCTATACCTAAGTCTAACCGCCTTCGACTTATTTTAAATTTTATGTCAAAAATGACGTTTGCAAGCCATTATATAACCATCAATTTCTTCTAAACAAAAGGCTTTAATATAAGTTGGGGTTGGGTTCCTTGTAAAAAAAGTACTTCTTTAGTAGATTGTATCGATATTTTCACAATTAATAAATTCAGAATGGTCAAAAATGATTTTTTTATCCTTGGACAATCCACGAAGGCGATTGTTGAAAATCATCACTACAAAAACCTTAAGAGTCAATTTTTTAAATAGAAACCCCTATCTTTTATTACCTTATCTTTAGCACTGTATATTTAAATATTCTAAAAACTTACCACCGTTTTTACATATTTATTATCTACTATAGTCTAAGATTCGAATGGGAAGCGTCATTTAACCATCTGTTTACTGGATAAAATACTAGTTTATTGTTTAAATTGTATTTAAACAAAGGTATTGCCATGAGGTTGCTCAAAGAAATTAGGTTTTGTTTTTTGGCACATTATTTATTATATTAAAATATTTTTTAAATAACTAGTGTAAGTACGTGTGTAAAAATATAGGAGTCGGCATTATGCAAGGTGTGTCAAAAATTTTGAGGTTATTTTTTTTAATAAATATGGCCTTTACCTAACTTTTTTTTGTAACCAAATGACGATACCTTTGTTTAAATAGTATCTTAAATATAAAACAGTTTTAATCCAGTATACAAATAGAGTAAAGGTCGCCTCTTATTCGGATCCGGTACTACTATCATTATGGCGAAACATTACCAGGACACGGTAATTAATAAAGTTTAAACCATATTGCTAAAAATAAAAGTCAAGTAAAGTTAATTATTCGCGGGTGAATAGGAAAAAGGTAACTTTTTCGTGAAAATTAGATTAGGTCCGAAATATGCTAATACACTAACTGCGACTTTAAAAACTTTAAGTTTGTAAAATTTGTTAAAAAAGCCTCGTGAACAGCACAAATTTCTACATATAAAAATATCTGAAACTATAAATAGCCCCAAGTTAAAGTAATAAGAAATATAACAAGGTCAAAGAAAATCCTGCTTCCTGACAAAATATCATAAAAATGAAGGGTATACTTAATTTGCTCATATTTTTCCCGGAAACAGGGTTGGTGTAATTTAGCTTAGCGTTTGCATAGTTGACTTTTCTAAACTTTATACGTTTAATATTTAGCTTGTTGCGTGATATAAGATTGTAATGATTGGATCAAACGCAGGAGTGTGCCTAAACTACCGACTATATTTTTGTAAATTGTTACTTTGCGACTATTTTATTATTATTTTTTTGTTTATATTAGCCGCTTAACACGTCGTGCCACTTGGGAAGGTTCATGGGTAATGTTTGTAGAATGCGTGGAAAGAAGATAGTCTACAGGAACAACAAAGCGAGAGTTTTGATGAACGTATTTCTCACAACTGATTATTATACATTTTAACCTGGTGGTAAATTAATATAGTAATATAAGATTCCACAGATTCCACCAAAAACATGAATGTGTAAAAGGTGAGACAGTTTCAATACTAAAATTATGCTTGGCTGTGGGCTTCGTTGCAAAAAGAATGGAGGTCTAGATGGTGTCTAGTAGAAAATCCAAATATGTATCTAAAGAAACAAAATAACATTATAAACAAGTATAAATATCTATTTCATTTTTTTATTTAATAACTTACCTACAACATATAAAAATTGCTGTTATTTAAAAATGCGAGATCTTAAAGTAGGTTAAATTTGACAGTTTTGATTATTTTATAGGTTATTCAACTATTTCAATAGGTTTTAAATTCTGATAAAAACTGGCCAGGTCAGATTGTCATACTATTTGTCACTGTCAAAGTAACAAATAATATAATATTATGTAATAAATTACCCTTGGTATAGGAGCTTCAAATAGGTATAGTTATTACTCTATTTTAGATAAGTAGAACAACTATTGCCATATTGTTGGTGGAAAAATAAGTTATTATGTATCTAAAAACTAAACTAACTCTTTTATCTTTTGTTATGTTTTACAATAAAAAGTAATAAATTTTATAAAACATTTTAATATTTTAAATTTTATCAATTCTATCAATTAAATAATATATGTCTATGAAACCAACAAAACAATTTTTTAAAGGCACTTGCTAAACGACCGTTGGCGATTTTGCTCAATTATAAGAAGAAAACGGCCGTCCGGCGGTATTTTATATCTACGTATAAAAAATCTGCCAAAAATTATAATTAATTTGTTATTGCCGGTGGTTTTTACTTGTTTTATCAATATAAACCGCCGTTTGGCGCTTTTGCTTGTAAAAACTATTAAAAACCGCCGAAAAATAGTTATTAAAGTTAATCTAACCTTAATAATTATTTACTTTGCGTGCCCTCAGCGATTAGTTTTTGTGGTTTTATTGTTTATTATTGTAGTTTAGTTAATAGCACCCTTTGGAAAAACACATTGGAGTTGTATAGCGGGATGGGGACATGGGGAAATATTTTAAAAAAGTTCTTTATCTATCCGAAATCGAACTTGGGACCTGTCTCTTAGGGATCAACACTCGTAACCCTGTAGCTATAGGAGAATTTAAATACACATTTTAAATCTTGATTGCTTAAAGAAAAAGGCCGTATTTATATTTTTTCTCTTTTTCTGAGAATTTTAAAGTTTGTTCCACCCTCAATACATGCATACTTTTATTGGTAATACTTTAGTTTTATTTCTGTAAAACGATTAGTTTTGTTTTTCTTACCGCTAAAATACTTCTGGCTTTTCTTTAATAAAAGATAAACATACATATTTTAAACTTATGAAGATCTGCGACCAAATATTCGTAGGTGTCAAACGTGTCTCCCAGTTTCATTTATGTTTGTTTGTTATCAATAATAAAAATAATACTAAACAATAAAACAAATAAAATAATAAGATCTAGGGTAACTTTAACTTATTATTCGGTAATTTTCAATAGTTTCTATCAAGCAAAACCGCCAGGCAGCTGCTTCCATTGATAAAATAGGTAAAAACCGCCGATAATAACAAATTAAATATAATTTTTGGCGGTTTTCATATACGCAGATATACAAAGCCCGCCTTTTTAAAATTAGTAAAAACTGCCGGAAATCGTTTAGCCAGTGCAATTTTTAAATAATTATTTTTTTGTATCTACATGGGTAAAGTAATTTCGTGTATGAATAGAGTCGGGACACTCTTCTTATGAAAATAAATTTAAAGATAATAATAATAGCGTAATACGATGGGTTTAAATAAATATTTTATTAAGAATAATTTTTTGTACTTTGGTGGAGCTTCTTTTGTGTCGATATTATCAATTTATTAAAATATATTTGTATCCTTTGTGTAAATAGTATACATTTACTACAAATTCTAGAACTATTAAAAACCAAGCTTAAACATTAAAACACACACAGAGCAAACTAGGAAGCTACAAGTAGGTACTTATTTTAAATTCTACTTACGAATCCCACATATGCGGTTGCAAATGCTTTTTTAACTAAAAGATTTCAGAAATGCACATTTCTGCAGTAGTGTTTGTATAATGCTGTTGGCAACTGCTTATTAATGCAAAAAATGTAAAATAAAGCACAACGAGGACGAGCTTTCTTAGCTTTCTTTGTATAATTTTTTTTTATATTGTATCTTTAAAAATGATCTGACCAAATCAATCCAGATATGAATAAATTAACATTTTCATAGCATTGGTTCGGTTTTAAAAGCATTTAATTCTTTTGACACTTTTTTTTATAAAAATATTGGTGTTTATTTTAGGCAAGAGAAAACGAAAATACAGTAAGGTTGCCTGGGTAAGATATCATTTAGATTATAGTGGTTTATGTTTTCGACAACGGTTCTTTTTATGGGAAATTCATGTATATAGAGTGACCCAAAAATATGCGACGACCAATAACCTATTTTATAACATTTACCAATTTCCTAGTGTCTGCTAATATTCTAAAAATCATGTTTGTAGTCTAAGAGCATTTAGTAGTAAATACTTGGTAAGTAAATACTCACGACATTCTAGATTGTAAAATAAAGAAATACATTTTTGACAGCACAAGTGTCAAAAAGGACATGAAAGGGGTCATTGTATTTAGAATGTCATATTCTATCGAAATAATATAAAATGTTCCAGTGGTACCATTTAAAATTTTAAAAGTAGCTGTCATTTCCGGTTAAACCAGAAGTAATAGAAAACATGTAATCGGATCAACCAATCTACAATTATGTCAAATAACAATAAATCAAATTTAATTTTTCTAATCTAAGAGGTAAAAAAATTAGGTTGGGAACCACCTGTGAGAAACACCCGGTAAACTATTTCTAAACCTGGTGCAAATAAAAGACCTTAAATTCATTAAACATAAACTATATTTATCGTTTTTACTTTTAAACTTACATCATAAAATTATAAAACGGACGGATCGGAAAGAAGCGGAAAACATTTGATAAAGCCGAAGTAGCCTTTAGGCCATGGTCCTTTAGAATGACCGCCGAGGTGGAACTGTATTGAATACTGCATTAGGCTTTTCCGTAGTCCCTGGACTACATTCTTTAAACATTAAAGCTTTCGTCGTTGCCTCAAATCTTGTTTTAACATATAAAAGGGATAATATTTTATAAACCCTATTGGGAAAGCTGTGGGGAATATTTGAATAAGTTTTTTGGGGGATAACTGGGGTGCTTTTATGGGGATTATCACAAATATTTATTTATAAATATTATTACCGAAACATGGGATTACTTTGCCGGCGGGGGCAATTAATTTGGCCTATATATATATAGGATTGTTTTATAAAATAATTAAATCCGTTTTACCTTTTCCAAACCAAACATCATCCTTAAGGCACATAGTCACGATTGATATCTTCGATTTTTTAAAAATACAACTTCGTTTAGAAATGTTGCTACACGGAAAAAGTTGTGTTTGCAATTTATGGTAAAAATTGTAGTACAACGTAGCTTAATTTAACAGTTTTTGTTAAAATACGTACCATCTATGAAGCTAGTTAATTCTGCACTATATTTTAAGCCTTCATGTAGCAGTGTGTGATATATCAGAGAAGGGAAGGTGCTCCGGAACTGTAACACATAATAGGCCTGTTCGTAGAGAAATCACAAACCAGTCAGCGCCAATCAAGTAATATTATTTAATCAGGTGACCGGTTGCCAAATGGTTACCAGACGTTGTAAATTCTGATTGGCCCTGACTAGTTTGTGTTTTCTCCACGAACAGACCGATCTTGTGTCTCCCCGTGGCCTAGTGGACAGAGCTTTGATCTTCGAAGCCAGAGGTCGGCGGTTCGATTCCCAGCGGGGGAGACATATTTAGGTAGTAGTTATTTAAAAATAACGACCGTGTTGGCACTACCGCGTTGTCTAAAAGGTGCAGTGCAATGCAACTGCATGTTTCAGTGTTTGGACAACGTTGACGGAGCAGGGGAACGATGGGTTAAACATCTAATAACCCGACACCCACGGTACTCTGGTATTTACGCATAGACCTTCGTGGGATGTCAAAAAAGATTTAAAAAATAATAATAATATATTATAGTAAAGCATACTGACGGTTTGTTGCAGTAAACGCAATTTGGACAATACTGTTAAATATACCGGATCAGCTAAATAACAGCACATAGGCAATATGAGCAAAATATAGAGTCTAACGTAAATACCGGCATGGAAACATTTCGTATTAGATGATTCATCATACATCCTTTGTTGTTGCTTTATTGGCCGATATACCTTTAGCTATTGCTTATACAGTATATTGCAGCGATGATTTTTAAATATTGTAGGCATTGATAAAATATTAACAAAGTTTGCATATTTTGGATGAATATTGGTTTTACAGACTTGGGTTCACTTTACCGGCGACAAAGGGCGTGATGGACAAGAAGCAACTACGTTTATTCGACATTCCTACTTCTTAAGGAACCGGTGTGCGGTTAATGATATCAACTAGCTTTAAAGGTTTATCCTTTGGCTAGTGTGAAAATTTGCATTTCCAGATCAAAATATGTTCGACATATGCAACCTTGCAGTGCAAAGAAACTACAAGCAGTAAAAAGTTTTTTTCTCTTTTATCTTTATAGAATCCAAAATTATAGTCTTAACTTTTGTGCAGTGTATACAAAAGTGCAGCAGGCGTCTATTTCACCAAATATAATTGTAAAATTTTGTGTACCTGTAATACTCTCTTTAACAGTTTTTTTGTGAAGCTGTATTACAGCTATGTTGTTTTAACTAATATTTATGTTTCACATAGTTTATAAAAAATAATTTTTGCTCCTTTTTTAGGGATGTATGGATTTTTAATTATACCGAAAATATTTTTTAAAGTAGAAATAAAAATTGTCTTGCCTATAAGCCATGTTGGTTTTTGTAAACGAGACTTTAAATGTTTTATAAAAAGAGTCATGTTTTTTTTTCTTAAAAAATTTATTACAGTTTTTTTACACACACGTGTCCATCCTAGAACTAAAACAAAATGTTATTCTTAAGTTAAATTATTTTGTTTGGTTAAATTATAAACCTAGACTTAAAAAAATAATAATAAGATGTGTTTATATTAATACCCTAAACACATTTTTTTAAACAATTTACCCGAGGGCAAAATGACCTTGTGGCACTATCAACTAGTAGAAAAAATGTAAAAGTTTTACATACACAGTTGTAAAAAGGTGTATCATAAAAACCGATGTAAGCTATGGCATAAAAATTAAAATATTTGTACAAAGTAACCCAACGTTAAAATACGCCACAGCGCCTTGTCGTTAAACTTTTAGGGTATGGTGAAAACTAGGGATGGAATAAATTTGATTTGACAATCTTGATTTTAATTTTTAAAACAAATTTAATGTTAAAAGTAAATTATCGCCAACTTGATTTATTTTGAAGATACAGAGCGTCTTAAAACTATGTAAATTTTACCAGGCACTTGCTTAATATTTAAGATAAAAAACATAGAAAACTTAGGAGATTTTTACATACATTTTAGTGGCGTACGTATATTTTTATCATTGATTTTAATTGTAAAGTTATAATACAATCTTATTTTTTTTTTTTAATAGAACACCTTGTATGTTTTATTTTGAATTAAAAGGTTCTTAAAAGCTATTTAAAATGCCACATATAATATACTCGTATGTACCAATTTTTTTTAAGTTTTAAAAATATGGGTATTATCAGGATTTTTTTAAATAAAAATTGATTTTAATTGTAAAGTTATAATACAATCTTATTTTTTTTTTTTAATAGAACACCTTGTATGTTTTATTTTGAATTAAAAGGTTCTTAAAAGCTATTTAAAATGCCACATATAATATACTCGTATGTACCAATTTTTTTAAGTTTTAAAAATATGGGTATTATCAGGATTTTTTTAAATAAAAATTTCATGTATATTTTGCAAAGACACCATCTCTACTATTAAGCAAGTTAAAAATGCCTGGTGAAATTACCAAAATTTAAAAAACGCTTTGTATATTCAAAATGAATTAAGTTAGCCATAACTAACTTTCACAACTAAATTTGTTTTAAAAATTAAAATCCAGATTGTGCAATTAAAATTTTTCTATCTCTTTTAGTTTTTGCTATACCAAGCAAGGTCAACAAAAAATCGCCACTTTGTACAAGGTTTTATATAGATTTTAGAAAACATTATTTGAATGTAATGGTTTTTAAAAATATTATAATAAACTGCAGATATGTTAAAGGTCAAAACGGAATTAGGAACGGTATTAACATCAAAACTAGTTTTACTGGACTGATTTTTGTTGTCCGGGATCCTATTTTAAAGGCCAATAGTTTAAGTGCTAACGTATAAGTGCTTTTTTTAATGTCATCCTTCTTTTTTAAAAAATTAATGTAAAAATATAACCCTAACTAAATTGATGTGTAAATACTTTTTTTTATTTCATTTTTGGAATCTTTTTGATTTATTATAAAATGTCCAGGATATTCTTTTAAAAATACTTTTTGTTGTAACCTGTATATTATTAGATACTAAATATTTAGAAAATTTCTAAAAGAGTTTTAGGAAAATATCACAATAACTATATCTATTTATGTCTTTTAAAAAAATGGCCTACCATGGTAATTTTAGGTCTACCACCACTTTGTAAAAAGCAAAAAGCCCACCTTTCCAATTATTTTTTAAAGGTGCTGCCAGCCAGCTTTAAACTCTAATTCATTAGTTCTACTTCCAAATAAAGTATGATCCAATTGATTTTAAATAATAAAATGGGGAATTTTACAAATAATTATATATTGTAAGTGAGGACGGTGTTTTAACTTAAGACATAAAACTGTTAAAAAATAAAGAAACAAACATACGCTACAGCAGTCTTTCAATCCGCAATAGTCAAACAGGGGCTGTCATATCAACTTTCTGAGTGCCTACATTTGCAATGGTGTGTATTAGGGTAAAAAAATAATCAGTTACAAAGGTCGTGGCATGAAAGGGGGGCATGGCTTCCATGCTCTGCCCCCTTATGACCGCCCCTGAAGTTAAAGGCCAAAGTTCTAAGTTATAATGGTTGTTTTGAATAAAGGTATGTAGCATTTTTTACCACGCCCAAAAGCTATCAATTTTTAAAAAAAACTGTAATCATGTAAAGAATAACCTAGATAATCTAAAAACCCCAAAATTAAAAAAACACATTTTAGGGTCTTTTCAGATACAAGTATGCTAAAAGAATACAGTTTTTTATTAAAAATTAAAGTGGTAGGGCGCCGATTCTCAAAAATTAAAACATTTTTTATCAGTATATAAGCTGGCATTTATTAAAAATGTTTAAACTAATGTATAACATAAACAAAATCTTCCATTTGCGACAGTTAAGACAAGAAATCCTGATTTTTGTGGTATTTTAGAAACCATTTTCAGTGACGCCTTTCATCTACCTTATGGGAGGAGATTTCTGTTTACTTATATAATTACGACAGTAGGGAATTATTTTCATTTAATTTTTTAGATCTTACTTGCCGACTCGCGGTTAATCTTGATGCCAATTCACTGAGTAAAAACGGTATCAACGGTAAGATTATATCTTACCGTCGAACAGCAAAGTTGTTCATATGGTGACAACGTATTTTTTTTGGAACAAATACATCACTTGCTGTACGTTGCTCAGATGATGTTTTATAAACTTATAGCACAGAACAATTTAAAAATATTTGAAAGTTATATTTAACATTAAATAAAATACAACTTTAGCAGCTAATATTATACAAGGCATACATCTCATTTGCCTAATACAGTGTATCCATGGATGAAGATTAAACCTGGACTTTTTTTGGTTAATTTAAAAAAAAAAATGTTTTTTTATTAAAAAAAAATTGATTTGTCTGAAATACTAAAAGCTATTATAAAAATTGCCATATGATATACAGGGTTATTTAAGATTGCAAAATTATTTAAAAAAAATAAGATTTGCAACAATATATTTTTTTAAACAATCAAATTAAAATTTATAAAAAAGCACTTAAAAGAGTCCAATATATTTATCGCTTATGAAAACAATGGGAAATTAAGTGTAATCGAAAATGATGTTTTCTTAATAAAAATTCATTTTACTTCTTAAATGCAAACACTATTAAGTTAAGATAAAATGGGTATAAGTAGTAATGCACAAAGTATTTAATTAGGTAACAAAACGTTAAAACTTGTATTACTTTTTTATGCTGTTTAAATTATACAGTTTAAATAAATAGTTAAAAAATATATTTAAATCCGATATTTTTTTTATTTGCCAAAATAACATCCTGGTAATTTTAACTCTTCCTGTATATTATAAGGAAATTTTTTTGATGCTATTATTCTACAAAAACTTTTTTATTTATTAAATTGTAAAAATATTTGTTAAAAAAATCAAAGTTAACTTCAATTTTTCCTAAAAACCATAACCAATAGAAAAAAATTATACACTTATATTTACTTTTTCATGCTTTTAAATTAGGTAGTTTTAAAAACTTATTTTTGCGACGTCGGTAATTTTTAAAGTGTCTAATGTTTTCGCGACTTTAAACTGCCCTAAATATGCCCCGGCGATTTTTAATATAGCTTTTTAGGTGCTGTTTGGCGAATTCTTGCAAGGCTTGATATCTACAGCTCTAAGCTTTAAGCACTAAGTTTAATGTTGAAGATAAAATAGACACTATATCTACTATTTTTTCTATAAGGCAAAAATTTGTATGAAAAATACCTTTTTTAATATTAAAAAACTAAAGGTATAGTTAAGCCTATCCGTGGACTTACTATACAGGAGGATCATTCTTTAGTCGGCACTATAGCTATCTTCTTTATTATTGAAAATACAAAGTCGGTTTAATTGCTGAAGTTAAAATATTTTTTCCGTTAATTGACGTGCTGCCAACAGAAAAACAATTGAACATGAGCTTTCGGATTGTTGCAAAAATATACTTTTCTTAAATGCATATTATATCATTATATATCATTATTCTAAAGATCTATTAAAGAACTTTAAAAAGTCTTTATGTAATATATTTAATTTTGAATAGTTTCGGAAATATGGCTATCCTCAGGATTTATAGTAAACTGAGATTTTTTAAATAAAAACTCTCTATACTGCATCATCATAAAAAAATATTTTAAAGAGCTTTTATAAATACCACATTTGGTATGTCTATCTATACTTAAAAAATATGGCCATTCAAATCTGAAAATTACGTCAAATTTCTATTAAGCCGCCTTCAGACTTGCAACAATTCGCCGCGCCACTCCACGCCGCATACCCCGCCACATAGCGCGGACGTGGACCGAATTCACGTCATTTGAAGCTTGGCAAATTTCAGAGCTTGTTAGTTTTTGGCGTCAAAGATGCGCGCAAACAGGTTGGTTGATTTGGACAAGTGTTTGGCAAATTGTTGCAAGTGTAGACGCGGCTTTATATCTACAGCTCTAAGCTATTAGCACTAAGTTTAGTGTCGAAGATAAAATAGACACTATATATATATATATATATATATATATATATATATATATATATATATATATATATATATATATATATATATATATATATATATATATATATATATATATATATATTTTTAGTTTAGACGGCCAATTCCAAAACTGTAAAAGTAAGACAAATCAATTTTGTTACAATTTTTTTAAACTCTTTAAAATATTTATTTAATGGTGATGCAACATACAGAGTGTTTTATTTGAAAAATGCCAGTTTACTCTTAAATTTCCGTGAATGCCCAAGTTTCCAAAACTATTAAAAATTTGATTTATCTCATGTAAAATTTTTTAAAGCTCTTTGATAGATCTTTTGAATCGTATAATATACAGAGTGTTCAATTAAAAAAAGTTACATTTTTTGTAAAAATCGGAAACCTGATGTTCAATTGTTTTTCGGTTGGCAGCACGTTAATCAGCGAATAAAGTACCTCAACTTTGCTAATTTAACCGACTTCGTATCTCCAACAATAAGAAAGTTAGCAATAGTGCCGATTTAAAAATGATTACCCTGTATGTCTGCAGTAATCGGAAATAAGAGCAGCCAGATTTCTGAGATCAGCTTTTTTTGTCTTTGTAGTTGATTGATAATTATTTTAAAATTTAAAATTGTTTAACTTGCAGGTTTAAACCTGAAAATTAATACCCTGTTTTTTCTTTCCTTTAATTAAAATATTGGTTTACTTATTTTATGTTAACTGAGCTAATTAAATATATAAAATTTAGAGTGGGTGTCGAAAAAGGGAGAATTCTTTTTAGTATATAATAACAACAGAATAAACTTATTTTTATTAAGTCTTTTATAATGGAATTTTATTTGCCAAAATGACCGAAAAATAAATAAATCACTTTAAGCATTCTACGATAAGTAAGCTGCAAACTATAAAAATATCTAATAAAAACCCTTTATTAGGGTTTGTAGCAGTTTTCTTTAATATAAAAAATACGCAGTACAATTTTTAAAAACTTTTATTTTTATAAAAATCTTGCCAAATAAAAAAATATTTTAAAATATGGTATTTAAAAAATATTATATTATTTTCTAATAAGATATATTTGGGTTGAATATTATTTTATCCGGAAATTTGTCCACATTTGTCTACTACTCTAGCTATAGTTTACACTAATTATACTTTAACGTTCCCAAAAGATAAAAGCCTTTAAATAGGTTTCCATAATATCTAAATAATTTAGAGGTTTTAGTATAATATCGTTCCACATGTAAAAATAAATACTTAAACAGAAAACCTGAAGCCAGGATAATAAAGAGGATTTATATGCCAAAGGTCGGTAGTTTAATCCCCGCTTGGCGTATTTATTTTTTAATACGTATACAGTGTCCCTGCTACAATATTACTAAATCAATATATGGTGAGCATAAATTTCAAAAGAATAATATCCGCTTTTGAACGTTTGAAAAATATTTAACATTTTTTAATAATTTAAAATGAAAAGTGAATGCAATATTTTTTTATGTAAACTTGTGCACACCAGGATCAATTAAAATAAATATGATAATTAGCATTCTTTAAAAAAGAATGCTTTTGTTTAGTGGCATTATTCGTTAAAACAAATTATTAAAATTTCTTTTAAAAATTAAAATTTGGTTGAAGTAAAATTATTCCATTCCATTCCATTTTAAATAAAATTAGAGCTTTTTATTAAAAAAGCTTTTATTTAAAATATTTTTCATTAAAAATACCTATTATTAAAAAATCTAAACATTTGTTATACATATGTACAAATTTGTGCAGGGATATCATCCTTCTTGTATTAATGCCTTTATTTAATTGTATATTGTAATGGGCATAAAAACTTATTTGAACCAAGAGTAAAATAATATTTTATTTAGAAATACAGTTTGAAGAATATTAACATTGTTGGCGTTAATACCTAAATTTTAGATTGTATTTTTGAAGATTAAAAAGAAATCGGTTTAACCTAATATTAATAACAATTTATAAAGATTAATATTTTAAATATGTGTCACCATCTTTAACTTAAAATTAAAATTTTGCTAATATTTCTTAAATTTTTGCTCCTCATATTTTTACTTAGGCTAGTTATTATTTTAAAAGTTTACTAAAAGTTAATACAGTGATAGCTAAAAAGTTGTGCATATGGATAATTATTTTGTATTCCTGAAACTTTAGAATATTAACCATAAAAATTGAATTTAAATATGAAAAAGTTTAGTTATGTACACAATACTGGTACCACACCTAAAAACTGTTTAAAAGTTTACTCTAAACTAATGTGCGATCTTTGAAAAATTAAATGTAAAAAATAAAAATGGATATTTTACTGGATGTCCACTAATTAATGGTACACAAAAACCGCACTAACTCTTTTTGTCAAAATATTAAAATTTAACCAAACATACCTATATTCAAAATTTAAAAATAAGAAAGATATAGGGTATCGAAATGAAGAACATATTTTAATTTTTTTTCAAAAATTTTTGATAAGTTTTGAATATTCTAGAGAAACTCGGTATCTAAAGGTTTTGACATGAGCAATTTAGATCTAGTAGTAATTTTTAATGGACTAACGGGGTCTAGCTACAATATTTAAATTTATCTAAAACATTCCAAACATTCAGAATCGACAACCTTGGAGTAAAATTTACAATTTTCACTGAACTAAAAGAGGTACTGTTAGTGTATTCAATAATAGTTTACCGATTCATTAGTAATAAAATAAATTAAAAAGCAAATAAACAAAGTGGCAAAAAGTAAAAACTTTAAAAAACAATAAACGGAATTTTTTTTATTATTTTTAGATTTTAAGTGAATTTTATTTGTTTTTTGAAGTGGGTTTATTTTTTTAAAAGTGTTTATTAAAATATCTGTTTAGCAAAACAATAAACCGACCTAATTTTTTTAATTTATTATTTTTACCTTTTCAGTGAATTTTTATTATTTTTTAAAGTGGGTTTATTTTTTTTAAGTGTTTAATAACTTATCTGTTTAGCAGCTGCTTTTTGTTTCACATAACACTTTTAACCCTATACTTTTCTTCGATCGGACGAAAATCTACGTATTTCCATTATGTTTTCTTACTTCCAAAGTGCATTTTTGTAGGTCGGGATAATTTTTTTTTCGGACGCTTAAAGCTGAATTTATAGATTGACGTTTCTGTTTCTGCTTGCCATTTGACTTTTTGGTTTTTGATGTGGTATATGGAAACGGCAAATAGAACATATAAATTGACAAATGGAAAGTTGTTTCATCTTCTAACTGAAAACGTCAAACGGAAAACGGAAAACGGAAACAGAAACGTCAATCTATAAATTTAGCTTAACAGTAATTTCCTCTTCAAATTTTTTTATATTTTTAAGATACCTCGTATACCAGGCTAAAATAATGTTAGTACTTTATATAAAAAAGTTTTATGGCGATTCGTTGGGGGTATATTAAGAGGATATCGTACGCGTTAAATTGAGCTAAAACGCGATTCGCTGCCGTTTTTAAATATTTGTTTTGGAAGTTGTATATAGAAAAGTTTTTAAAATGATCCAAAGATTATCGGAAAGTTAATGAAATTTTGGTAATGTTTATAAGTTAACACATTAAATTTTACAAAATTACAAAACCTTAAAAATTACAACTCTCCGATAATCTTTGGATCGTTTTAAAAACTTTTCTATATACAACTTTTTCCAAAACAAATATTTAAAAACGGCAGCAAATCGCGTTTTAGCTCAATTTAACGTTTACGGCATAATCTTAAAGTCCAATGTTGGTATAAAAAACTTATTTCAATTATAACTTTAAACTGTTCCCACAGTACCAATAATATTTGGGCAACTAAATAACTTTATAGTATGGCTTTTTAATATAGTTTACTGCTGTTTACTAAGTAGGTATTATACAGAGTAAGACGATTTGTTTTCATTTTATGTATGTATTTTTGACGGAGGTAAAACAATTACATTTTGCTTTAACCATTTGATTTTACTATCCTTTTACTACAAAAATAATTTAATTTATTTAAATCGATATTTAGTATTGTTTTTCATAAAATCACATTTTAAATTTGAACAAACTACATACCTTTTTATATGAAATGAAAACAAAATCACTCTACCCTGTATAGTACCAATTTACTAAATAGCCGTCTACATGTGGAAAAAAATGTTAGTATGAGTGTATTAAGATGCCCCAATATCATTGGTACGGTAGCAACAGTACAAAAGGTATATTTATAATGTTTATTATTAATTCTTACTTTAAAAATCACTAAATTGTTAACGAAGCTCAATAGAATTTATTTTATATAAAGTCTACCATTATTTTCACTCACTTTATTCTCGGTATCTAAAGGTTTTGACATAAGCAATATAGATTTAGTAGTAATTTTTAATGGACTAACAGGGTCTAGCTACAATATTTAAATTTCTCTTAAAACATCCCAAATTTTTTGTTCTGCTTTGTATGTATCATCTTATTAAATCAGTAAACTTTCCTATGCTTTTACATAAAAAAGGTATACTTTGTAAAAGTAGCTTTAAAAAATCGTTTTCAAGATATTTGCATTTAGGTGGTTTAGTGCTACCAAAAGTATATGGAAGAATACATTGAACATAAAATCATTTGTTTATCATAAGGCAGTTGTAGGTATTGCTAGTACGCTGTATTTAAAGGCATTTTTTGGTTGCATCAAACCACTTAAATGCAAATATGACTTGACAACGGTTGCTCAGAGCCATTCTTATAAAGTATAATTTTTTGTGTAACTACTAACCATACAAAACTTAAAAAGTTCACTTAGATTGCAAATACAGTGTAGCACAAAAAAGTTGGGTAGTTTAAAAAAAAATTAAATAGTCTAATTAGCTCCCTCTGGTTTAAACCTAAAAATCCATATCATATCTGGATAGCAGATACCAAGCAACCCCTAGATACCAAGTTTAATTAAAATATTCAAAACGAATTAAAAGTTATTGAAATATTTTTATTTCTTTGACGCCCTGTATTTTCTTTATTATTATCTTTCTGATGTAGGTTTGTGTCGTAAAATCTTAATATTTTGGCATAAGAAACCTGTGATGTTTCTGTGTACCATTAATAAGCAATAACAATTAAATTCACTTTTTTAAATGAAAACCTCCATTTTATTTTAACACACAAGTCAAAAAATCGACTAAAAAATAAGAAAAATATTTAATTTAAATAATTTATTTTTCTTTTTAGCAGGTAGCCTAAAAATTGATATTGACATAAGGCCCATATCGTTAATTTAAGAACAATAACTATAAGAATTAAATTTATACATTAAAAAAGGTTAGTTTTGGTTAGCACACAGTGCAGGTAACAAATTTTAATAGGTGTTTTAAGTTTTGATCTTAGCTGATTTTAGTATGGTGCGAACTTAAGTAATCACACACTTAAGTTCGCACCATACAAAATACTTTTATTCTTAATTTTAGAAAAGAGTTATTTCTTATAAAACGTTCTGCATGGCCTAAAACCTAGAATAAAAATCATCAAATAAGTTGGTACAAAAAAATAAGAGGAAAGTACCGTTAATAATTTTTTTATGTTGTTTAGCTTGTTAAGCTTGTTTACACAATTTTTACGCCGTTTTTAAAAATTCAAGCCTAAATTTATTAGCTGCTATTTTTATATCTAGGCAATCAAAAACCATATTTAATTATATTGCTTAAAAAATGGTTTTTCTATTTTTCTTTTTTTATAGACAAGAAGACAGTTAATTTTAATGTAACTAAAGAATACTTTCTTTGCTATTTCTAACTTTGCGCTCCCAGAAATAGTTTTGTTGCTAATTTTTACACACCACTAATCGATACTTAAGACCATGCAACTTACGATTTTTCTTTTGGCTTTCTCAATGGAAAAACATGGCGATAAAGTAAAATTCCTCTCGATTTAGACTTTGACAAATTAGTTCGCGAAAAAGGGCTTAATACACCGAACGTTTTGATAGTGTTGATAAATAGGGTGCTTATTAGCTATAGGTGTCTACTGTACTATATTTTCCAAAATGCATTTTTTCTTCCGGCAGATTATGATAGAGTGATTTATGAAAAATTGATGTGCAGAGTATTTTGTAGACGTTTTATTTTATTATTTTGAAACCACCAAACCTAGGATTTTCTTAATAACATGAATCTGGTAAAGACGAATCGGTAAAAGATAAATATTACAGAATAAATAAAATATTGACTTATAGGAAAATTATAATTATAAAAACTAAAAATATAATTCAAGGAGTTTGACCATTAATAATTTCATTTTTTATTAAATAGGCCCTAACTTTTGTAAAACATAATTTAATTTATTGACTTATTTTATTTGGACTTACCATATATGGATTATAACGCCATCTTTATATCAGACCCCGTAAAAACATCTGAAACCAGAAAGTAAAACATTACCAACAAAAAATGTTAAGTTAAAAAAGTACAAAGAAAAAGTTTTTAATTTATAAAACCCAGTCAACAAATTATATTTATGATAACATTTTTAATTATTTATTTAAAGAGAAAACGGCAAAATACATACATAATAAAAGCATGTTAATACAAATCTATTTTTGACATTCCACGAAGGCATATACCTAAATACGAAAGTACCGTGGGTGTCGGGTTATTAGATGTTTAAACCATCGTTCCCCCTGTTCCGTTACCGTTGTCCAAGCACTGAAACATGCAGTTATGCATTTTACAGCACCTTTTAGACAACGCGGTAGTGCTACCACGGTCGTCATTTTTAAATAACTACTACCTAAATATGTCTCCCCCGCTGGGAATCGAACCGGCGACCTTTGGCTTCGAAGATCAAAGCTCTCTCCACTGCGCCACGAAGGAGACAAATTGAACTTAAACAATTTAAATGATTTACTGGATGTTTTCAACCAACGAAAAAGAGGAGGTTTTCAATAGGTTTATTTATTTTTGAAGTAGGTTTTTTTGTAAGCGTTTAATAACCTATCTGTTTAGCAAAATAATAAACGGACTTTTTTATTTATTATTTTTACCTTTTCAGTGAATAAAATTTCTGTTTCCGTTTGCCATTTGACGTTTCGGTTTTTGATATGGTATATGGAAACGGCAGACAGAAAATATAAAGTGACAAATGGAAAGTTGTTGTTTCATCTTCTAACTGAAAACGTCAAACGGAAAAAAGAAAAAGAAACGTCAATCTATAAATACAGCTTAACACTTGTTTTAAGGAACCGAATAAAAATTTAATGTTTATATTTAATTATTACCAAAATTTATATATGAAAAAAGCGTTAGTATGAGTATATTAAGATGCCCAAATATTATTGGTACAGTAGCAACGGTCCAAAAGGTGTATTTAAAATGTTTATTATTAATTCCTACTTTAAAAATCATTAACTTGTTAGCGAATCTCAATTGAATTTACTTTGTAAAAGTCCTTACTAACATTATTTTCACTCACTTTATTACCCCTATCAGTTATGACCTTTCCGGACACCCCTGTATATCGCTTTTTCTACGTGTTACTATGATAATATACTAAATAATTTTAACTTATCTTTTAATAATTTTTGTAAAGATAAAACATTTCTCTACATCTCTCTCTATTTGCAACCCACTGCAAGAAATGATTTTTAAAGTCTACACCTGATTACAATTCCCAAATTTTGTATTAAAATTAAAAAATTTAGATAATATAGATTTCGTCGAAGCAGATTTTTTGGGTTAAATATTGGTTAAATTTTTTGTTTACTTTTTCAAATTTATTACAGGCGAATATATGCAATATTACTGCATTTTTTTATACCAAATATATATATATATATATATATATATATATATATATATATATATATATATATATATATATTTATTTATTTTGCATTTTACATAGGTTTCTTTATAACTTTATCTGTGGTAAAATAATCCAAGCTAATAGCATTAGCTTAATAACAAATTAAGGACCTTAGTCGTTAACGTCAGTGGATAAAGGTGTTATGTCACAATTACTTGTTTTGATTAATTTGAATTTTAACATGTTTGGACGTAAATTTTTTTGTTAAATTTTTACAGATTTTAAATACAAGCAGAAAAAAATTATTTTTATTTTTATTTATAAAAGAAAATATTGCAATTTTTAGGTTAAAATGAGCAAATATCAACTAATTGCAGTACAAGTATTAGAATAAAAAAATGTCACATAACACCTTCATCCACTGACTTCTTTAATTATTACACTCTATTTAGACAAAGGTCTTTATTACCATAATAAATTTTAAGGCTAAAACATATTTAAGGTATACATGCTTATATTGTTTACATTTTGCCTAAATTAGGTTATGAAAAACTAAATATAATTTTAAATTCACATTTTTTTTACATTTTTTACGGATAAAATTTTGCTAATACCATTGTTAAATAAAATAAATATGTGGATTTAAAACACCTAAAAACACGCTTTTAAAGCACATCGAGACTAAAATTTCATAAAAGTTTTTAAATAGTATTAAAATAATGGACAAAAAATACCAGTATTATTGTGAAAAAATGTCAGGAGGTCTACAGAGTTACTCACAACTACGGTACAAAACTTAAGGGAGTTGATTTTTTTAAGTCTTTATTAAAAAGTATATGTCTCAGAATTGCTTGGTTTCTGAATAACATACATATGCAATACAGGGTGTCCGAAAAGGTGAGGTCAAAAATAATAGGAATGGTAGAGGTAAGCCAAAATAATGTTAGTACTTTCTATATAAAAAAAATTATATCGCGCCTCGTAAGAGAGTGAATGCACCTTCAAAGTAAGAATAAAAAATGTATTTCATTTATAACTTTTAAACAAGTTTCACATTATTATTTACACTTAGGCATTTAAATAGACTCATATCAATGCTTTTTTCCATATGCACATGATTGCGCAGTAAGTCATAATTATACAGGGTGGGACGAATTTTTTTGGTTTATTGTATGCATTTTTTACAGAGGTGAAAATTTTTACATTTTGGTTTGACTGTTTGATTTCCTTCTATCATTTTTGTACAAAAAAGTAAACATTATTTAAATCTGATATTTTGGAACGTTTGTTTATCAATTCGCATTTAAATCTAAGACGTACCAACATTTTGTATTTGAAGTTAATAAGGAAGGAATTCAACGGATAAAACAAAATGTCAAATTTCTCACCTCTGTAAAAAATGCATACAATAAACAAAACAAATTCGTCTCACATTGTATAATTATGACTTACTGTGCAATCATTTGCCTTTCGAGAAAAGCATTGTTATAACTTAATTTAAATGCCCAATTATCTATCCTATTGCGGCAACTGTTTAATAGTAATGAATAAAATACATTTTTTATTCTAACTTTAAAGGTAAATAACTTCTTTAAGAAGCGTGATAGAACTTTTTTATATAAAGTACTAACATTGTTATGGCTCACTCTATCACCCTTATTGTTTTTGACATTACTCTTTTCAGTATATATTAAAAGCTAGTGACTTTCAGCTTATTCATATGAGTAAAAGTAAGTAAGCGATAATGGGTAAAGAAATACAGCCCTAACAAGTAAAGAAGAAGAAACCAATAGCAGTTGACCTTTGGTGTTTTTACATACCATAAAACGTCCTTAACGTCGCGTTGTCTTTAAAATATTTACTTTCGAGAATTTCTTAAGGAAACCCTAAAGAAATATTATACTAAAAATAATCTTCTTTTAGCTTATTATTATGAATTATATTTAAAAGTTTATACTTTTGGTCATGAAGCTTTTAACGACGGAATAAAAAACTGAATAAATAATTTCTACTTTATCTGGTTACTTTACTATTACGTATTCTCTCTAATAGTCTAGTCAACATGTACCTTTTGGGTAACTTTTTGTGTATTCTACCATCGAGGTCATTCGATTTGAAATAATATATAGAATGTTTAAGGAAACTTCCGAAAGGGACCGATAAAAATTGCAAAAGTTATAAACAATAAACAAAACAAAAAGTAGGGGTTTGTTTCTTTTAATATCTCAAAAACTAAGAAGATATTCAAAATTTAAAAAAAGATTTAAAAGTGAAAGAAATTTCCTAAAAAAAGTTCTATCTTCGAAGCTGTATCTTGATTATTTATTATTTTTACAGAGCCCCAAAATAGCGCTAAAAGCGGGCAGTTAGACATTCGCGCGCGGTCCGTCCCTCGGATACGACAACAAAAAAAGAATTTTGTCATAATAAATTGTCAGCCAAAAGTTTTTATCCCCATTTTTTCCATTAGTTATCCATTAGTTAATTACCAACTTTTTTAAATCGAATGTTAACATAAAAAGCCCGATTATTATTCAACTACATTTTTTAAATTCTTTTCATGTTGTTGAGTTATTTTTAAGAGATATGGAAATAGATTTTCGTTAAAAAAAAATAAAAATTTAATTTTCTACTTTTTTATTAACAATCAAAGAATTTAGAAAATCAAAAATTGCATAAGGGCTATATTTTTTTTTCAATATCTCAAATATTCTGATTTCCAATGGTTAAAAGCTACATGACAATAATTTTTTATTATTCTTTAGCGTAATTGTTTAAATAATTGGTATAAACAAATACATTGTTTATAAGATAATCAAAAAAATTATATATATTCCAGTCGTGATACAGATTCTGATTTTCAAAAAAAAATATTCCCTAAAAAAATGTATTTATTGCCAAAAAGTGTATTTATTAATTAAGAATCATTTTTTACCACTAAATAAAAATAATAAGAATCTTTTTTTCTTTAAAAATCATAAATTGTATTGTTCTTAGAGATTATAAAAAAAATTCTTTTGTTTATTTAATAAACATTTTTTTATAGAAAATTAATTTTTACTTCATTAATCTTAATCCTTTATTTTATAACCAAAACAGCCATATATAATTTATAATTTAAAAAAAATGTTTTTTTTTTTATATCAACCCATTATATTTTTATGCCCTAAAACTTGTTTTTTATCTTATTTTTTGTGTTTAAAAATTAATATTCCTTTTGTTCGTTGTTAAATTGTTTATCAACCTGTTGGGAAATAAAATGACTTGAAGTATAGTTGTCGTATTTGCAATAGTTTGAAAGTTATATTAATTTGGAAAGGAGTGAGATAAAAAAAAAGTTTTAGGGCGTAAAATATAATGGGTTGTATAAAATATCTATTTTTTTTTTCAATTCAAATTATATTTGGCTGTTTTTGTTATAAAATAAAGGGATTGAAAAAAAAAGAAAAAAATATCCATTTGTTTATAACAAATTGTTTATTAAATAAACAAACAAAGATTATTTTTTCATAATCTTTAAGAACAATACAATTTATGATTTAAAAGAAAAAAGTTCCTTATTATTTATATTTAGTGGTAAAAAATGATTGTTAATTAATAAATGCACTTTTTAGCAATTAATATTTTTTTAAGGAATAATTTTTTCTTTTAAAATCATAATCTATATCAACAATTGGAAAAAGAAAAAATCGATTATCTTATAAACAATGCATTTGGTTTTAATTATTATTTAAACAATAACGCTAAAAAATAATTATATATTTTTTCATATAGCTTTCAACCATTGGCAATCAGAATATTTGAGATATTAATTTTTTTTTTTTTTAATATCCTTTTGCAATTTTTTATTTTTTATTTTTTAAATTCTTGGATTGATAATAAAAAGGTAGAAAATTAACTTTCTTAATTTTTTTTCAACGGAAATCTATTTCTATACCTCCTAAGAATAACTCAACAACATCAAAAAATCTCAAGGTTGTAGTTGAATAATAATCGGGCTTTTTATGTTAACATATAACGGATAACTAATGAAAAAATGGAGATAAACATTTTTGGCTGGCAAATAATTATTTATTTATGTATGCTAATTGTGCCAAAATTTTTTAGTTCTTTAATTTTCAAAGTTAGTATGACAAAATGAACTTTTGTTGCCGTGTCCGAGGGACAGACCGCCCGCAAATGTCAGACTGCCCGCTTTTAGCGCTATTTTCAGGGCTCTGTAAAAATTATAAATATTCAAGATACAGCTCCGGAAGGTAGGACTTTTTTTTAATTTAAATATCTTTCATAGTTTTTGAGATATTAAAAAAAACCAAACCCATTTTTTTTTGTTTATTGTTTATAAATTTTCTAATTTTTATCGTCCCGTTTCGGAAGTTTTGCTTAAACATTCTAAAACATTATTTCGAATCGAATGACACCTCGATCGTAATTTTCAGAGAATACACAAAAAGTTACCCAAATAGGTACATGTTGACTAGACTATAAATGGATAACCCTGGGTAACGATTAGGACAGCAAACACTTATTTTATCCTCACTGGGAATGGCCACATCACCTTGATGATGCCCTTACTCTTTTAAATATAACCCTTTGTCAAAACAAGGAAAGGTAATCCTGGTATAAAAGTAAATAAATCTAACTTAAAATAGGTTAAATGTATGTTATTGCCTTTATACTAGCAATTGAATTCTAGAGTAATGTTTCAGATTAAACCATTTGAAACATTTTGAGTGCAGGAACACAAACCAATAACATTTTCCAACATATGCAGTACATTGTGCGAGGGAATTTCCTTAGTTAACTTTAAATTTTATGGATATTACTGAAGGTAAATTTGCATTTATATCCTATAATGTATTTGGAATAATAAAATTTTTATTTTTCTTAGGTACATAATTATTATAATTTGTCCAATTTACATATGCAAAATTTAAACCGTGATTAACGAGTAATATTATATCGCGTTTTCTGTGCAGGGTGTCCCTTTTGGATTGCAACTGCTGGGTATCTCAGTTATTATTAAAGGTAGAATCTTGCTGTTTTCGCTTACCTTAGCAACTTTTTGTAAAACCAAAGTTACGGTAAACCAAACCGTCATAGCTCTCTTAGTTTCTGAGCTACAGGGCAATTAAAAATTTCTCAATTGCAGATACCTTCTGTATCTCAGTTGATTAATAACTTATTAAAAAGGTAAAAAGTTAATATCATATAACTTTGAAGCAGTGGCGTTCAAGGTAATATTGTTTTTGGAATATTGATCAATCTGTTTTTTTAATTAAACGCCATGTATACATGTCTCTTTTTAAACGCTTTTTAGAAATACATAAAACTGATGGTTTATTTTTATTAAAAGCTACAAAATTTTTACTTTTTATAATTTACAACCAAAATTTTGCAGTGGCCTTGCGCACAAATTAGTTAATATTTTTTTAACAAGTTGATTGCTTTGGTAGTGCTTAGGTTTTAAATATTAAAATTAAATTAAACTATTTAAACCTAGGTATTAGCACTTTCTTGAGCAAAATTATTACTTTTTAAATAGTTAAAACAAATTTACTAAGACCTATTTTGTGTTGAACTTGTTGTAATGAAATGAACTTCATGATAGTGACACTTTTAAAGAAAGCAGTGGATAAAAATTTGTTATTCAAAAAATTCAATACAAATCTTGATCGAACGCCACTGGTTAGATTTTTTTAAATAACTTTTACAGCAGAAAATGTAATTTAATGGTCATAAAAGTGTATCAAATTTTGTGGAAATATCTGGAGTAGTAGAAAAGTTATGATAAAGAGGCATTTTTTTCCTAACAGTTTATTACCCTGTATCTCGGAATAAAAGCATATTCGGACATAATTTTATTTAAACATTTTTCCTATTTTCTTGCATTTTATACAGTGTTAAAAGGAAAGTATTAATTTTTTTAATAGTTGTTATTAAATAACTTTTTTAAATGTTATGCATTGGGATAAAAAAATAGAAACCTGATTTCTTGAAAAAAAATGTATGCATTGATTAAAAATGTCAATACTTGTAATAAATTGTTGTAAAGTATTTTGAATAAAAACTAAACAAAATATATTATGCTAACAATAAATTAAGAAAATTATTTAATACAAATTTAAAAATTTTACTTAATAAAATGCTACCTACCTAAATTAATATAACAAAACAAAAAGCATTACTAAGTGACAGTAGCAATATTAAATTTTAAAATTTGTAACGTAAGCACTACTTTAGCAATAAAGTTAATAAACATACTGTTAACTTATTTGTTCGCTTGACCTACTGCAAAAATTTTAAAAGTAAATTATAAAAATTGGGATTTTGTTATTTTTTATGATAATAAACTAACAATATTAGATATATTTTTATAAAGTTTGTAAAAAAAGTTTTTTAACAAATATGAGGGGTGTTTCATTAAAATAAAAACCCAACATTGGTCAATATTTAAAAAAAAATAATATTAAAAAAATGATAATGCCACTGCATTTTACTTAAAAGATTTTTTTATTAAGTTCTGAGTTAAGTGAGGTACCTAAAATAAACCGCAGTTGCAACCAAAATAGGACAACCTGTACAGATATTTGTTTAAAGGCAATAAAACATAATTGCAAACCTAAAACATTGCCTTTCAAACAATAGCTGTATAAAAACGCAGCGATATCACGCAATATAACGCGATATCACGCGTTGATCACGGTTTAAAATTTTGCAAAGCATCGGTATAAAAGTAAAACTTGCAACATAATCTTGTGTTTTAAAGATTTTAGCAATTTTATATAAATTTTGCTTTGAAAAAAGAGTATTAGCTATTATGTTTTATATTGCCATCAATAGTAAAGAGTTGCTTTTAATTTTAACCAAAAAAATCTAATAAAACGTTAGAAATAACAGTTTTTGTACTTGGTGAATTTTATATAAATATAGTAATGTAACTGCACATAAAAACACTAGACACAATTTTTAGCTCACTAAACTTAAAACTAAATTAATGGTTTAACTAAATACACCACTAATTAATATCCTCCTCGTCTTTTGCATCCAAAAACTAACTAAGTGACACATACGAAATATTATATAATATAATATATATTTATTCACGTTTTAAGTTTTTTAGGGAGTTTTCATGTTGTCACAAAAGTTTTTCTTGTACTTAGTGAACTTGAAAATTTTACTTCAGGGAAGTCAAACAAGGCAGTTTAGCATTTTATTATTTATAGTATGTAAGCCTTAATAAAAAGCATATTTGTATAATTTTGGGGCCCCATTAAATATTCTTGCAACAAACTTAAAGTTAGCGGTTAGCTAAAAAAATATAAATGTAGTAATTTTAATTCGATTTAATTAAGTTTGTTTGGAAGTAATTTGGTTGAAACTGCTTTAAAAAATATAAAATCAGAATAATATAAATCTGAATCATATAGAGTTATTTCAAAATTTTCAAAAAAAAAAATTGAATTGATGGCCATGACTTATGATTTAGGCTTTACTTTTAATTCTTAATAACTTTTTTATTTTACATTTTTATGTATTTTTGAAAATAAGGGTACTTAACTCTTAAGCGGCTTTTGCTTTTTTGACCTACTCTGTATATCATTTAACTTTTAATAAAACTAACTCCTGCTTATGCATTTTTAGACCATGTACAAACTTTTATGAAGATTAAAATTTTCTGACAAATTGCAAATAAAAAAGTTTTCCATTTGTTGCATACCTAATGGACCACACTGTATAATGGTCCAAAGAAGTGTACCGAATTTTTGAAAATATCTGAAGTGGAAGAAAAGTTATGATAAAAAGAAATTTTTTCTTAAAACTTTCAGATTTTAGGAGATATAACCATAATGCACTTACGTTTGTTTTTTAGAGACTATTTTTCTTGAAAAGATAATTATTACACCATAACATAGATATTTAACTTTGTCCAAAATTTTCTCAAACATCCTATAGTGACGGTCGTACATAACTCGTGTCGAAAATAATTTTCACATTCACAATATTGTCGCACTCGGCTATAGCCTCGTAATAGTATATTACATTACAAGTGTGGAAAATGACTAATTTCACACGAGTGGGAATATTGTAGCACGAGGCGTTAGCCGAGTGCGACAAACCCACGAGTGTAAGAAAGTCATTTTCACACGAGTACTGTACACTATTTTTCCTACGACCACAAATTATTCACCAAAAAAAAATAAATTAAAGTTTGTCTGTTCAGAAAAAATAAAAAACAATTGAGAACTTTGCAACACTAGGGTGATATTTACTTTGCAACACTAGTGTGATATATACTTTTCCTCACTGCTATATTATACTGTTTTGACAATATTTTTACATCGAAAATCACCTACCTAGAAGCATTATATAACTTTTATCATTTTGGAATTTAAAAAGGCCCTCACTTAATAAAAATTGTATGGTTTTGTTAGGTAATAACGCTAATAGTTTAATACGGTTTTCTGCTATTATAAGGGTTTTCTAAAAATTATCGATTCTTACATATTTTAGACACTCTTCTAAATAAAACGTAAGTGGTGCATATCCAAAATATTCCGTTTTTTAAAAATATCAGTAAATAAACTTACGGGACCGGGGAGTGAAAAGGGGTGCTGGGTGGGGTAAAATTGGTAAAACGAGTTAATGAAACTGAACATCACATGTAAAATTAAGTAAAAATAACAGTTTTTCCTCATATTTTTAAGAAAAATATAAAAAATATGAAAATTGTAAATGCATAACCTAAAGTCCTTAAAGTAAGGAAAAACGACTACTAAACGTCAGTTACCATGCAAAATATGGAAAGCATTTGGTAACGTCGGAAGGGTCTGATTCTATTTATGAATGGATAAAAGAAAGTGGATTCATAAAGTGTGAATTAGCCTTAGGTTTAATTAGGGATTAAAAAAAGATTTAACTAGTTGTTTGAGTACACGAAGAAAGAGAGGAAGGAATTTGATCTATAGGCTTTTTTTCTCTGGCGCTTTAGGTCGAACGGTCAAGCGGCAAGGCTGCCTCTATAAAGTACGTGCTCAAAGGTAGAAGGGAGATTTTAAATTTGATCTACTTACCTGACAACACTGTGCCAGTCAGTGAAAGTTGTTTTTTGTGGTTATGTCTATTTTTGTTTATGTTTTTATTTTTTCGTAAATTTTAATAAATATAAAGTGATTTTCGCTAATTTGGGTTCTACTGTTTAAGGTAAATAAAAAGTTTTTTTTACTGTCACTACAATAAATATGTCACTTGCAAAACCAATAGCAGTTTTTAGAATGACATCATAATATGTATCACACCAGTGTTGTAAAGTATTTTGCAACACTAGTGCTGTAAAGTACTTTGCAACACTAGTGTGATATAACACATTTTCTATGCATGAAATCAGTGTGCTATTTGCTATTTTCACAAGTGGTCGTAGGAAAAAGACGATTATTTCCACTTGTGTGAAATATATTAATTTCGACACTTTCAATATAATTTATTATACATAAGGTCTATTACACATTTTTACACATTTTTTGGTGAGTAACTTTTAATTGTATTTTTTTTAAGTATGTACTACTGCTATGAAAAGCAAAAATATCTTATAAATATTTCATATGTTTTTTGAGATTGATTTTATTTGTCAAATTACCAAACTACGCATTCAAATTTATTGAAATAGGAATGGAGAAATAAATTTAACGTATGTTTTCGACTTTATAGCAGCAATTGGATTCTAAAATTACGTTTCAGATTAAACCGTTTGAAACATTTTGAGTGCGGAAATATAAACCAACAGCATTTTCCGGCAATTGCAGTATATTTTACAGTAGAGTTTCCTAAGTTAATTTTGTTTCCTGGGTAAAACATTTACTCGGAAATTGCATCAGAGTGACTGAACGGGAAAAATCATTTAACTACATATGTAAAACATAAACCAGTGGTGATCCAAAAACTCCAATGCAATGTTTCTAAAAGAAAATGTTATACAGGGCCTAGGGTGTTACAAATTCGATGCATTAGCATTGCTATCTCGGTAATTATAAGAGATGGAGAGTTAAATTAAGGCAAGGGATATTAAAAGAAAAAACAAAAAAGTAATTATCCATTTTATTTTTTGAGGCCCTGTTAGTGGTTATCTTGACAAAGTATATATTTTTTAAATTTTTTCCGACACGACGTTACGTTTTTTAGCCACCATCATCCTAGTCCGTATTTAAAAAATTAAGCTTATGATGGTAGCTTAAAAATGAAACGTCTCATCTAAAAAAATAAAAATATTTTTTAAAGAGAATAAAAAGTGCTTTAAAAAGTGCTATTGATTCGTTAAAATGGTCAGTAACAGAGCCTTAAAAAATAAAAGGTATAAATAATTTTTGTTTTTTCTTTTTTCGAATATCTCTTTTTCTCTATTTTTTTAAATTTTTCTTTGCCTAATTGTTCTTAATTATTATATATTAGTTTTACCAAGTTTTTCACATTTATTTCTTTTTTGCCTAAGCAGATAATATTACCTTAGATGGCTTATTTTTACAGTGCCAAAATATGTTAATATCTTTTAACCAAGTCTGTACACTCTTATTTCAAAAAATAAATAAATTCTAACCGTCTATTCCTGCAATTTTAGCAACTTATTAATGATTTTATATGTTCCAACGCCACTGTTATAGAAAACATCATTTAAAAAAAAGTTTTTATATGTTTAGTTTTTTTGATAATGAGCTCTAGGTATGCATTAAAAATATCATGTAAAAGCTTTATTTATTTACTTATTTATTTATTTATTAACAAATTTAGGATACAACAAAACTAGTATTCCAGTAGAGTATCCACTATATACAGTTATTTTTAAAACAAGGTTTACGAAAAAAAAATAAAGTAGTGTTCAGTCTATTTACATTTTATAAAGTTATTCTAGGTTTTTTTATTACCACTAAAAGATGTTATTTGTCAAATAATATTAAATTTAGTAGATATTTCTTATTAAATATTTTAAAATCCATAAAGTGTGCTTTAATTTGTTTTTTAAATACATTGAGCGTAATTAAAAAGGTATTTATATTTTTGCAGTCAAAGTTAAATTCAGATTGCATTCTAATCAGTAGTGTGTTTCGTCCTATATCTGTCCTACAGAAAGGTATAGTAATTAGGTCACAGTGCTTCAAATCTCTACCAGGGTCTTTGAAGTGGAAACAAGACAGAAGGAAGGGGGAGTCTACAGCATAGTTAATTAATTTAAAGATTAAACATAATGAAAAATAATTCTTTTATGAGCCAACAGAATTGTTTTAAATTCCTTCTTAACGTCTTCAGTTGATTTTCTTAATTTGAAAGACAAGATTTTTTAAAATTAATTTTAAGTTAACTCAATTTATTTAGAGTGTGCATTATAATGCGGACTCCATAAAACAGATGCAAAAGGCAGCATAGGAGTAATACAGGGTCAAAAACATACTTGGGCTTTTAAACTCTTTATATGTTCTATTTATAAATCCCAACATTTTACTTGCCTCGGCCACCATTTTAAAAATAAGGTCTAAAAGACCACTGGTTATCTAATATGACACCACAGTAAAAAGTTTTTCATATGCCAATATTGCCAACATACAGGGTGGCGCGTATAGCGAAAAGTATAAGAGAGAAAAAATATGATTTGACCATTTCCATATAAATTTTTAAAATAAATACATATAATGGTCTTTAAAATTATTGACACTTTCCAATTTGTGGTTGTTGATGGAATAATTATAATTTATTATTTCTTGTTTTGTAAAAATCGTTATTGACAATTTTTAGGTTTTAAAAAATAGGCTTATATTTTCAGAGTATTTAAAAAGTCTATCTAGGTCCTTTTGAAGCCTGTAGCAGTCCTCAAATACAGTAATTTGTGGAAATATCTTAAGGTCAATAAGTAATAATAATGGTTAATAATAAGTAGGATAGTATAGGTAATTAGTAAGATAGAAAACAAATTAAAATCATTAAAGGTCTTTAAAATTTTAACTTAGCAAATATTTAACTTTGAGGCGATCGGGCATTGTGCCTATAAAAACAATTAATCAAAAAGTTAAAATCCACAATATATTAAATTTAAAAAAATATATATTCAAAAGCCACTCTCCATAGGGATTGAGCAGGGCCCTTAAAATTTTGGAACAATCGTTGTTTGGATCTGTTGTAATTTGACAAAAATATAAGTAGTATTAAAGGACAAATTTGTCAATATCCTAATTAAATTTAATATGTCCAAAGAAGTGTAAAACTAAATGAATATTTTTGACAAAAAAAGACTTTATTACCTTTTGTAAACTTTTATAAATTTGGCAAGTAAAAATGCAAAGTAATTTAATTTTTTCCCACTTGTATATACAATTGACCTTATAAAATACGTTTAAAACATGAAGAAAAAAAAATATATATATATATATATATATATATATATATATATATATATATATATATATATATATATATATATATATATATATATATATATATATATATATAAATAAATAATATATATATATATATATATATATATATATATATATATATATATATATATATATATATATATATATATATATATATCTAACTAAGGTTTTATAATTTCTTATAAGCAATTATGTAACAACAACTAATATAAAATAAATTTTTATTTACATTTCTTTTACATAAATGTTGTTTATTAAAATAAAATTTAATTTTACTGTTTGAGCCTCTCTTTTTGAGCTATTTCTTTTTAAACGTTCATATTTACTTTTACTACTAGTGGTTTTTTATTTATTGATCTAAATGTTTTTTTTTAAGCTGACCCTATTCTTACACCTGGGCAACTAAAAAGGATAAAGTGTATCAGACTAGCTACAAACTGGGTGAATTGTTGTTTATGTAAGACGGCAGCAAACTGAAAAACTTTTGCTTTTCCTTTAAAAAGAAAACCAGTGAATTATTAATCCCCAACCTTTTAAATTTGCCCATAGTTGTCTTCATGAGAGAAGAAATGAGTGTCATAAAAGTAAATGATCCCAAAGTTTTCCAAATTAATTTAAGAGTGTTTGAAAACCATGCGATTTTTAATAGAACTATTATTATGATTTTTAACTACCAAGTCTACAATTAAATAGCTATTTCCCGTCGTCAGAAATTATCCTTGTTTGGTTTTAAATTAAAAGTATTTACTTGTAGATTAAAAATGTTTACCAATTTTTATTGTTCAGCCATCTTATTATTCAATATAATTTAAAAATGTTGCTAAAGGATGTTAATAAGAATAACAATGTTTGTTAGTCTGGTTAGAGACATTAAAAACCGGCACCGTCTTTTGAAAATGCGACACCGTATTTATACAGTGTGTCCAAGATAAGGATCCTAAGCATGAGAATCTTAGTACCTGTTGGAGATACAGGTTAGGTTAAATTAGGAAAAAGTTGTGTATTTTTAAATCTCATATACATGCCGTTTAGAAACTAAAAAAAAATTTATAGCCTGCTGAAATATTTGGCAAAAACGGAAATTTGACTATATTGATTTTATTTTTTTCTGACTTTATTTGAAGTGATATGAAAAAACTAATAACACTTTTTTATTGGCAATCCTTAGTTACTACATGATGGTATTTTTAGATTTTATACCCGACATTTTGTTTTCAAAAAACCATAATCAACTTTATTTTTTTATATGGCTCAAAAAAAGTACACCCTTTATCTGATCCCATTTTTTATTACAAATTTAACACTGTATCACATGCCATATTTTTAGTTTTAGTTAAAACGAAGAATTAATTTTCTATTCTATTATTTAAAGGCATTTTAAAGTAGGCCTTGCAAACAAATGCTATGACTTTAATACCTGTTACCGAGTCTGTAATATAATTTAATGTCTTGAAAAAATAGTAATTATCGTTATTACCCTGTTTGTCAAGTTGTTGTTTTTAGATCAATTGTTCCTATTGTTACTGTTGTCTTTATTATTGTTTATTGGTGAATAGCTAATATCTATTGTATTATTATGGTCGAATATGCCGAATGGCCACTATAGCCATGAAGAAGAGTTTTACAACGTGCTATATTTTGTGCCGCAAAAATAAATGAAGGTATCATTTCTGTAGTTAATGAATTCTGGTAAATAAATTGACGTAGTATTTTAGTTCCTAAAATTCTACACCACATATTAAACTCAAAACGTTCTTGATGTTTCGATATTTTCTTAACACGTGGATTTTGTTAAGCCCAGTACCATGATTAATGATCAAACTTTCGTCGGACCGTTTTTTTTTATTTAAATTTTCTCTACTACTCGCAAATATGTCGGCGCCGTTCAAAATCTCCTGGCTTAAGTCCTTGGCAAATCTTAAATTATAGGGGTAATGTATATTTTTACGCAAAAGAAATTGAGCTGTAGATTTGGCTACTCCCACATTTTGTTTAATTTGCCAAGTTGCTATCTCAGAGTTCTCAACAACTGCTTGAAAAACATTATTTTGGGTTTCTTCTGAAGATTCCTTTTTCGAGATAAAACTGACTTTTTAAATCTCGAGCCAGCTCTAAGAAAATGGAATTACATGGCTGTTTTTTTCTGGATATGTGTAAAGATACATTGCTGCGGTATTTACAGTATTTTTGTGACACAAAATGTAGCACCTTAGCATGTCAAACTTTTCTTTATGGCTATAATTGCCACCCGGCATATTCGACGATAATAACACAATAGATATTAACTATTCATCAATAAACAATAATAAAAACAACAGTAACAATAAAAATAATTGCTCTAAAGACAACAACTCGACAAACAGGGTAATAACGACAATTACTATTTTATCATGATATTAAATTATGTTACAGACACGGTAACAGGTATTAACGTGGAAGCATTTGTTTGCAAGGCCTACTTAAAATTTAACCTAAGCTGTATCTCCAATAGGTACTGAGATTTTCATGCTTAGGATCCTTATCTTGGACACACTGTATAGGTAGTATTTATATACAAATCCCATGAAAATAAATTTACCCTAATGTATTAAACTGATCTAAGGTTAAAAATTATGTACACAACATTTTTGTTATTTTCCTTATGGCTATGACTTAAAAGGTAAAGTACCATCATTCAATTAGGCTTATTTTTACCGTTCACTAAAATCCAAACAAGGCCAGTTTCTGACGACCGGAAGTTGCTTGCACCCTTACTGGTGTCACAAGTGTACCCTCTGTATAATATCCTGTATTGCAGACAACCTCCTAGCTGACCTGTAGCCAGACGGGTTGCCGTACTTGAGCTACTTGGGTTGCCTATTTTTGCGTGATTTTGATTCTTGTCATCTATTTAAAATCGACAGGGCGATCTAATTCATATTTTGTTGAAAGTACTGTCATTTTCGCTACCAATATGGCCACCGGAAATTCTAAAATCTAATAACCACAAAGTTTTTCTTCTCTTGAGAAGTATTGTTACCAATGTTGAATTCAAAATATTTTACCTTTAAAAACCAAAAAATTATACTTCTGATTTAACCACCCCAAATTAATTTTTGTATAAATTTGTCAATTTCTCCGAGGAGATTTTTTTTTGCTCCGGTAGGGGATTATTTCTCCTGGACCACCACTGAGTTCAAGGCTAATTGTCAAGAAATAGGTTAAAATATATAAAATAATTTTAAAACCGAAAAAAACAAGTCTTTCTTTAAAAAATATTTTTGTTTTAGTGGTCTTTTTGTGTTTCTTGCATGCAAATATACAAGTAAATTTACTAGTTTTGTGGCAAAAACACTTAGTATGCAAGACCTTACATACAGGGTTAGTAGAAAAAACCGGAACGGTGAAATATCTCAGCAACCGTCAAATATAAATAAATTAAATTTTGTACCTGTATTTGCAAGGTTGCCAAGTTTATGGTTTTCTCTGTAGGTTAGGAAATTTTTAAAATTTATAAGGAATACCCTATTTTTATTATTGTAATTAATTGCTTGTATTAACTTTATCATGACCTGATATTATCGTTTTTTACTCCTGGCAATTTTGAAGATATAGCATTAAGCTTGAATAAAAAACGACCAGATATGGTCAATTATCTCAAAAACGATCCAACCGAAATATGTCAAAATTAGTACAGGGGAGTAACTGGACATTTTAAATTCAGAAATTGCATTTGCGATGTTGCATATTTAAAATTTCTTATTCCCTTTCCTTGACTTTTTTTAAATCTTGGAAACGTCGCAAAAATGATATTTATGAATTTAGAAGGTTTAGTTTTACGCCTGTACTAATTTTAACGAATATTGGTGCAATCGTTTTCTAGATAATTGGCAAATTTGTCACTTGTGTCAAAAATACATATATAAAATGAAAAAAAATCTCACCTCGACTTATTGCACAGCCTTTCACCTATGGAAAGAAGTTTTAGTATGAGAATATTTAGTTGCCCAAATATCATTGTTACTGTAACATTAGTTCCAAAGTTGCAATAATTTTTTTTTTTTTTTTTAAATCCTAACTTTGAAGGTCCATGTCTCCCTAACGAAGCGCGATAGAATTTTTTTTTATATATGAAGTATTAACATTATTTTGGCTCACTCTATCACCCCTATTATTTTTAACCTTGCATTTTCGAAAACGGCATTATTATGTATTCATTGGTTAAACTAGGTTTTGGTTAACTTGGCAGAACGTATCGTCTTGGGAGGAAGTCAATATTAGCATACAGTTATTTCTAAAAATAGCCCAAGTGCAAGTTTGCCCCTGTTCCATCAACCTTAATTACCGAGTTTGAAAACAAAGTTAGTTGTTTAATATCTAATGACTATACTATTATAGTGATATTACTAAGTTTGCGGTTACTTCGAGCCAGCATTTTAATTTTTAATTTGTCTAGTGGTATTATTATTTAAAATAAGGTTTATACAAGGTGTAATTTAAGCTATAGTAAAAGATTACCCTGGCGGGTACATTTTCTTTTTCTAACATAACCAAACAAAATGAAACAAAAAATTGCTATAAATAAGCGCCGTCGTGCCTTGACACATTCAAAATAAATTAACGTCAAAATTATGTTTATGTGACGGATTTCTTTTATCGAAATAATGCAATTTCCTAATTTGGCTAAAAAGAAACTAGTTTTTTATATTGTAGAATCCTCTTAATAATCTTTTTTTTCTTTAGGGAAGAAATCAAATCCAAAAGTCAAAAAAATAGCTATTTTAAATATTAGAACACAGAAAAACAAACCCCAAATGTATTAAAATGTCATTTAAAGAAATTGCAGGTTACAAAAATGTCAATTCAAAAATATTTAAAGTTATAAAATGTCAATTTTTTAAATTTTAATACCACTACGTTTAATAACTAAAAATCCTGATTCTTACTTTTTTATTTTTTGTTTTATGGTTTTCTAAATCAAGAATAAACTTAATATATTGTGCTAACAATAAATCAAGAAAATTATTTATAAAAACTATTTACCAATTAATATTGTTGCCCGTGTAAGTTCTACGTACCTAGATTCACAACTGTAACAAAAAGAAAGACATAATGAAAGAAAAAACCAAATATTTAATTTTGAAATTTGTAAAGTAAGCACCTCTCGATAATAATCAAGTCAAGAAGAACAACTGGTAACTAATTTGTTTGCATGGCCTACTGCAAAATTTAAATATTAGAAATATTGTCGTTGTTTATTAAAAAAGCTTACATTGTTATACAGCATGTCTACTTAAGTTTGCACCATACAAACCTAAATTTTTTTCACCGTTACGGCATAAAAAAAAAAGTTTTTTTAAGAAACAGTATTGCACATTTAAATATGTTTTGGAGAAAATAACAAACCACGCCAAACATGTTAATAAATTGTTTGCAATTTGATAAATATTCTAAATATTCAAGGTATCTTGAATAAATATAATGATATATGATTCTAGTTTTTATAATAGGACCTGTATATTATTGCATTTAAACATTACTAAGAAAACTCTAGATGTGTTTTAGGTATATATACTATACCTATATTTAGTCGTTTTTCGATTACTGATAGTTGAAAATCACCGTATAGTATTTGGGTATACTTCTAGTAGCTTATGCTATACATATCTGTTTGCGTAATTTAAAAATGCCCCTATCTATTAGAAATCCCGCCGACTGCGAAGTGCGTGCCGTAATACTGTTGCTTATATGAGCCCAACATTATTTGAAACATAATGATGTAAGGAATATTTAAAAAAAATGGGTGCCAGCTCCCAGTCAGCCAGCATTTAAGGCTTAAAATCAGTTGATATTCATCGCCAAATCAGTGAAGTGTACGGTAAAAACATTATAAGTGATGGAATGGTGCGGAAAGGGGTAGGACCTTTAAAGATGGTCGCACAAACTATCATGATGAGGAACGAAGTGGCAGACCTTTGGTCATTACCGATGATCTTATCAAAAAGAGGACTGTAAAAATTATTAACATTTTTAAAGGCCCTAATCCATTTTTGCACTATTCCATTACTCATAATGTTAATACCATATACTTCACTGATTTGGCTATAAATGCACGCACGCACTTTGCAGTCGGCGCGATTCTTAATAGGTATTGCACATTTAAATATGAAAAACAGATGTAGACTTGATTGGATGGTTCCATAATGGCGTCTGTGGCTTTCCACGAGATGTAGCTATATGGCGTGAAACGGCGACCGCAGCGCTGCAACAGCGTATATAATTTAAAATAGGTACTTGCTTTAAAAACACGCCTAGAATATATGCTGCTGTAATACTATAAACCAGTAGTCATTAAGGCCCATTTGTACAAAGCAGGTTTAAACTCCATTCTACTGAACTGAGGTCAGGCCTTTAAACTTTTCGTAATAAGATTTTACGGAAAATTCAAAGGTCTTACCTTGTTGGGGCGTTATCAAAAAATAAGGAGGCAAAGAAAAATTTTGTAGAGCCAAAAATGCCTTTCCTATTCTGGCGTCTATAGCGCCATATTCCCGATGCTTTTAATTACGTTTCTGTGTGTTAAACACTGGCAGATAGAGATTAGACAGATTAGACAAAAAAACTTGCATTAAAGGGGGTAATTCCAGGAATGTCGAAAAATGTTTTATGGGTTCGTACACGTGAAGGTTGTGAAGTAGCGTTTATAAGAGACCTTTTTTCGTTACGTGCACAGTAGAACACCTTTTAATAAAAAGAAGGTTGTACCCAATTTTGTGGTGAATTTTGGATTTTGCCATACAAAGCGACGCTTAAATATACTTTGTACATTCCATTATCTCTCCTATCACAAAAATAAAATTATCTACAGCACTGGTCTTGACTGTGTTTTAAACACCCCATATTTTCTTTCTTTATGAATATCTTTTTAAGAAAGCAGAATAATTATAAAATTAACAAAGCTCTATACAATAAAAACTTAAACTCTTCATTAAAACCCATATTTGCAAAACCTAAGTAAACCAAAAACTAATTTGCAGTAAAGAAACAAAAGGAAAATATTATTTTAACAAATTTCTTTGCCGGTGTAATTCAATTTTCTAGCTCGGAAATCGCATTCGTAAGAATTTAAATTTTAACTGCAAAGCTGATTTTAATAATTGAAAATTGGGTCACAGCAAGACAATCTTTTTCGGAAAAATAAACATTGGTTGGACGTCTTCTTGAATTTAATCATTTGCAAATCTGAATTTGCAATAATTTTCGGAATCAAAATAAAAAGAAATAAGCATAAAGTTCTTAGCAAATTTTTGTATTCTATACCTAAATCTAAGTGTTTTTAACATCTTTGCATTTTATTTCTTTAAATAACGTCAAAAATGCCCAACAGTATTTCCTTTTAAAAATTCCCATATTATTTATTTTTTTGTAACTTTATTCACTTTAACCCACTTTTAAAAATGTCTGTGTGTTTAAAAATTAAAGAAATATGTTTGGTATTTTTCTTACAATTTAATTTTTATGGATATTTTTTTAACTGTTTTATCTTCTTTAATTTTATAAAATTCTGTTAAAGTGTATTTTCTTACAAAAAAAATGTTATTCAAATAAAATAAGATAGGGTTTCTTAAAGAAATAACTTATAAATATTCTTGGGTCCGCAATTCGTCATTTTTGACAAATAAAATTAAATATGTCACCTTTGGGATATCGAAAACAGTAAAATACACAGAGTTGGTTGAATTTAGGCAAGTTGTGCATTTAAATACATAACAAAAGAAAAACAGTCTTTTTTAACTTTATTTAATTAACTATATTTTAAAACAAATGTCACTGTATTATTGCCTATTTTGTTGTTCTATAAAATAATATTATTAAATTTAAAATTCGACTCAGTCTTTAAGCCGCCATAATTAACTTTTTTTTAAGTGCGGCTTATTTGGTTTTAGACTTAATTAACTCGTATTTTATTTCTAAATCCAACAACCTATTACACTTTACATTTATGCGACGTTTTAAATAAAAAATTTTCATTATTCATTATTTCTTTAATATAAATTACGATCTTATGCCAAACGTTTGGGAAAATTTTTATAAGAATGTGGGTATGCATTTATTTTTTTCGATTACCACGTAATTACTCTTTTAATTTGTTTATTTATTTTTTATATTTTAACCAAGAAACTACAAAAATAATTGTAATTTATATACATTTACTTACCCGTATTAAAAATACAACATTTAATTTTATGAAATTACCCTATCAACTTTATCATAGCCTGTCATAAAACCACCTAAATAACCACTACCCTGTTACAATGTTACTGGTTTATGTAACATACTAACAACAATATGAAAAACGTACGTTTTTACAGAAAATACCAAATTAAATTTTTTTATTAGGTTCATTGGGTTAAATATTGTAAAAATTTAAAATTTTAATTAGAAAAACAAAGGCACTAATAAGAATTATATTTACAATTTGCGTAATTGAAGCATTTTTACTAAAAGGTAAAAAATAAAATTTATATTTTTTTAGAGCTATTTTAAGTTTTATAAAATATAACAATAAGCAAATAAAAGAAATTATATTATATTTTTTAAATTGATACCAACATTTAATTTCAAATAATAATTATTAAATAAATAACGTTTAAATTGTTTAAGCAAAATAACTTTTTTTTAGTATTTTCGGATTAAACAATAAATTACAAATGTATTTTTTGCGAAAAATACGCTATTTTTGATAAAAAGTTAATGATTATTAATTGTAAATAAACTTTGCAACACTTTGTGTTGTTAATTTGGTATTTTAATCCTTTAATTACATGCCACCATTAAAATAAAGTACAGGGTGTCTGTATTTTATTGTAATTGCAGGGTATCTTAATTATTATTAGAGATAAAGACTTGCGGTTTTCGTAAAGTGTAGCTACTTTTAATATGTGAAAGTGTCAAAGTAGAAAACCGGTTTATACACAGCTTTTTAGTATTTTTATTAAATAAAATGTTTTGCTAAAAATCATGGATAAACAGCGTGTTTTCGGAAATTCTTACCAAATGGAAAACTTTTTAAGTATAAATTTTACAAGAAAATGTGCCTTGTTATAAAAAGTCCTGCCTAATGAAAAATACATTCCCAAAAAATATTTATAGGTTGGATGTACAGACTTGTTTTTAAATTAGGATACGAGTTATTTCCTAACTATGGTTCAAAACTTTAAAAGGTGATTTCCTATGTCATTTTATAAAAAATATTTGTCCGGAGTTGCTTTGTTTTTAAGATACAGGGCGTTAATTATTTTTTAAAAGTTGTAATTTTATAAATAATAGAAAAAAAGAACAACACTAAAAAGTTGTATTTTTAATTGCTTTATAGAAAAAAATATATAAAAACTACATAAACAACCATAAAATTTTTTAGTGTAATCTTTACTTTTATTAAAAAGTTCACTTCGCAAAAGCTTCAAGTCTCTATGTCTAATAATTACCAAACAATTGAAACAAAATTTGGATACCCTGTACTTTGCATAATATAAGATTTTAAAGTCAAAAAATATATGAAAATATTAGCCTTAATAAAGATTTAAACTACTCTTTTAATACCAACAAAACTGTTTTTAACGTAAAGGCAAAATTTTAAACCTGTGTGGACTTTATTATTTTTAATAAATATTTGTATGTTAAAAGATATTTTGTAGTTTTTTTACCCATAAAAATATACATTAAAATAATTTAAAAAACAATGTGGAAAAAGTAATAACGTTTTCTGATATAAAAATAAAATACATGATTTAAATTAAAATGAAAAAAAAGCTTTTAGTTGCGCACTCTATTGACCACACTGTATACCCTGAGATAACTTATTTAATTTAAAAATAAGTTTGTTACATAAATTTGACTTAACATTAAACGGATCATATCTTCCCCACTTAATATTACCATGTATACAGGCCTTTATTTAAATTTTTACATTTACAATAGGTTCAGTAAAAGGAGTGGTTTAGGATTTCGTGATAGCTGATTGTTTTCCTAAGGGAGACGGTAAAGTCTCCACACAAAAATGTATTTTTTTTCTAGAGACGTATTTATCATAAAAACATTTGTTTTTTTGCAAAATAAATAATTTTTACCAAATTTTAAAAGAACGACTTTATATTAAAATAATTTTTAATATATCCCAAACGTTAAATTTTTGGATAACATTTTCTGACCTAAAATGAAGTAAATCCTTTTTTACTTTTTTAAAAAACAACAACAAAACATTTAAATGAATAATGTATTTGCTAACTTTGAAAAACGGTTTATGTACGTTTTTATACACCCTTAAGAATTTTATCATTTAAACTATTTTAAAGGTGGCATTAAACTAAACCATAAATTGTTTATATAAAATACTCTGCAGTTTTCTGAAATGTTTCGACGATTTAAAGGTTTTAAAGTGTAATATAAAATTAAATTGGCAAATAAAATACATTTAAAAGTGTAAAGGTGTAAAATTTATTTTCGGTTTTTATCTACGTACACTTTTACTTTAAGGGCAACATAAAATATTTCTTAAAAATATGTTTTTAAATAAAATCACTTTTTATGCATGTAATTAACTTTTATTTTAGTATTTTTATTTGATACCTAAGTACATTAAGTATTTTTAGTTAACGGCATAGGTTTCTTTAGAAAATATTTTTATCTATTTTTATGGCGACATACATCATTTACTGACACAACATTTGCTTAAAGTAATTTTAAATATTCCTTATGACAATAGAAACTTTGTCGTTACGTTAAACAGACTAATTTTTAACCACTATAGGAAAACTTTTTTTACCGAGCCTCGTTAAGTAAGTTTCCGACTATCCTATGTTATTATTTTTTGTCCATAAAATGTCAATGGTGCCGGACATGTCTGTTCTCTTTATCTTAAGGTTTTTATATACTTACCTATCCCCCTTATAGACTAAATATAGTTATTGTAAATCTTTGTTTTATATACTTGACTTTTTAAATTAAGTTATTACACACAACTTTAAATTACTATTTAATGATTTTTTTAATTTAGTATTTAAAAGATGTTTGGAAAACTTTTACCTCGTAAATAAATAAATTTAAAAAAGTGTGTTATTTTTTAATTTTTGGGTAGTTTCCCTATTAAATATTTTACCTATAGTGTATTTTAATTTATAAATAATATGACTAGTAAATTTATGATGTAAACTATATACAACTTTAAATTACTATTTAATGATTTTTTTTATTTAGTATTTAAAAGATGTTTGGAAAACTTTTACCTCGTAAATAAATAAATTTAAAAAAGTGTGTTATTTTTTAATTTTTGGGTAGTTTCCCTATTAAATATTTTACCTATAGTGTATAGTGTATTTTAATTTATAAATAATATGACTAGTAAATTTATGATGTTAACTATTATTAGTTTGTTTACGATGCACAGTTCTATTTTTAATTTGCGTTTTTTATCACCAGGGTCTTTATGATAAGCAATTTATAATTAAACCAATTTAAGTTAAGTAATTAAACAGCAACAAAACAAAAAAATTTATAAGTTAACCAGTAAAATGTTACGGGATAGTTTAAATAGATTAAATTTGGACATCCTCTGTTGTTGTTTTATTATTTGAGTTAAATTAATAAATATTAAATCATAAAGCCTTTGGGTATGAAAAACGCAAATTTAAAATAAAATGGTGCATCGTAAACAATGTATTAAAGGTTAACACCATAATTTCATTAGACATATTATAAATTAAAGCACATAGTTACGACTCAGATACTAAACTATCGGTTACTTAAGATACGATTTCGAACCCGGCGGCAGGCTGCAAACTACCGCTGCTGGTGGTGGTTTGCAGTCAGCCGTGTACGTAATTCTACCTTATCGTAATTTATTTTATATACAGAGTGGTCCATTTAACTTGAGAGAGGTGAAATACCGGAAAACGGTGCATTTTAGAAAAAAGTTTTAAGTAATAGTTGTTTAAAATAAAGGGACAAATTTAATAGTATTAGTAGTTTCTCACCCTGACCACAGTTTTAAAGTTATATCCATTACTTTTTTTCCAAATGAGCAATTTTTTTTGTTTAGAATCTTAACATACATACAAAAATAAGCAACTTTTATAAAAAAACTTTTTTAAATCTAATTTTACTTTTAAAAGTTATGTAACAATATAAATTTAAAAACCCATTTTTTATAAATTTTATGTTTAAAAATAACAAAAATGATCACAATTTTACTTTTTTAAAATGTGTTTTTAAATGTCAATAAACATTTTTTTTTAATTTTGTCTAAACTTAAATTTGCCCTTTAATTATAAATAAATTTTACTTAAAACTGTTTCTTCTAAAATATGTCTTAAAATAATTTTTTATTTTTAATTTTTCTTGATTAAACGACTTGTTTATAAGACTTTATTTTCATTTATTATATTTTTAGCAGCTTTTTTTTTAACCAAAATTAAAAAGGTTTGTTTCACCTTGCATATTTTTCCTGATTGAGCTCGTTTGTCTCATATGTGTTTTTTTCTTGGGCAAGTTTTTTAAAAATGTTAAATAAAAATTAAACGTAAGTCTATTTAGGTAAATTCCAATAAGACATCATAAATCAAGAAGTAAAATCAAACATTTTTTTTAAGGATCTTATCATAAATTTAATCATTTGTTTTAATGCCAACTATTTGATATTTTAGTATATCAATTAAACATTTTTCGTTATTATTCTATAAATTGTAATTAATTAATTCTAAAGCAAATTATTGCTGATAATAGTATAAAGGAAAACGACAAATTAGTATTTTTACAGTTTTATATTCTGAACACTCAGTATAAAAAGTATACATTTTGAAAATTTAAAACAAAATATATGCATTTTGGGAATTTTAAAATAAGCATACAATTTAATTAGGTTACTTAACATTGGGAATTTTTAAAATACAAAGCAAATCGTAATATGTCAAAGTTTTAAGTTATTGAAATTATAAACTAATAGTAATAAAAATTTTAAAAAAGTTAAAACAATGACTAGGTAAACGCTGTTGAACTAAAAACAAAGACCTACTAATTCTGTATTTAAGCTCAACACAATTTGGAAAACGGGTAGTAGAATCCTGACTCCAAAAAATACTGGCTGTTCCCATTGTTTACACAGTTTAAGGGAAAAAGGGGGATGTTTATTTAAAAAGTATTATACTGGTAATGTTGTAATTTTATTTGTTGCAAAATATAATTTTGATTTATTTTTTAAAGTGAGTTTAATGTGTCCAATACCCCATCCGAGTTACGCACCCCAGGCGACGTATTTGGTCAAAGGAGAATACGTTGGCACAATATTTCAAAATATTACAAATACCTTTATAAGTTTTTTTTAATATACAGGGTGTCTCTAAGAAATGTGTATAAAATACTACCATAGACTCCTTGGATTGAAATACAATGATTTAGCCCATTTTTCCATAGTCGACAAGTTAATTCTTTGCGAGATACAGAGTGTCAAAGTTTCTATTTCATTTTTATTATTTCTTACAAAATTTGATAAAGGGTTTTTTTAAGTTAGCAATCGTGAGTTACTCATTTTTTTGTTATTAAATGTAGAGGGAGCCGCCTGCAGTCCTTTTCTTTGTTCAAGGTGAGATTACTTTTTTTACCTTGGTATATAATAATTCTGGTACATGGTTTTCATTTTACCATATGTTCTGCACAGAATAGTAATACCGGATAAATATTGCTGCGAACAACCGTTTCTGAGCTATTTTAGAATAAACGTTTTTTGCACATAAAAAATGTCCATCACATTTCTTTACGCTTTATTTAGGCCACCTGGTTTCTCGTAAAGGTCTGTATAAATTAGTACTACAATATCCTTAAGCCAAAATACAACCATTTAATTTAATCTGCCTTTGTTAAAAAGTTGATCGTTTGCAAGATACAGGGTGTCCAAGTAAAAAAAAATAAATGAAAAATTTCACAGGCCGTATCATGCAAACCAGCAACCTTTCGACAAAGGTAAATTGCACTAGATCGTTGAATTTTGGTCCAAAGAATTTGTGGCAGCATTTTGTACAGATCTTTTGGAGACTACTAGGTGGCCTAGATAAAGCGTGAATAAATGCAATGTCAAACTTTTGTATGGAATAAAATATATAATCTAAAACATTTTAAGAATGGTTACTTCCAGCGATTTAAAAAATAGTCAAAATAAAATATAAACTTTAATACCCTGTATCTTGCAAACGATTAACTTTTCGACAAAGCTAAATTGCGTTAGATAATTGTATTTTGGTACAAGGAGTTAGTGGTAGCATTTTAAACAGACCTTTCAAAGACATCCTTTATAAAAAAATGAGTACAGTTTACAAACAATATTAATACCAAAACAATGTAAAACATACTGCACAGACATCATCTAATTTTTAAAAATACAATACACCAAAACCTTTGTTAGAAAGTAGTAACAAAATAAATATTAAATTAAAAAGCAACACTTATAGGGTAAAAATATTCTCTGTAATTATTAAACAAAAAAAAGTACACCCGTGTTAAGAAAATGTCAAAAAATGAATTAATAGGCCCTAGAAATAACCGCCTATAATAAATCTTTAAAATAAAAAAATAGCACAAAAGTAAATAAACATGTTATATGCTGGTTATAAACTTACATTTATTTAAAGTTATGTCTATATTATTCTTTAAAAATAAAAAGCAAATTGATAGCGATAATATTTTATAAGATATAAATATGCACATGGTAACTAACAAACACTCTATAAAAGATCGTAATAACAGTTTATACAGTCGGTATTTTATTACTTTACCAAATGACCATAAAACCGTTTTTAACATCCCAATAAAATGCACACGAAAAATAGTTTTAGGAGTTGTTAAATGACCAGTCACTTTACTTTTTCCGTTTCCACTTTATTCGGTCTTGTTTAACTAATAGCTTTGACAAAGACGTATGGCTTAATCTAGCAATCTATGCAAATGATCTTTACACTTTTGTGTCTACTTGTAAAGTTAATTAGATAAGGCGACAAGATATTTTTATTTATTTTATATTAAAAATATAAAACTAATTTATTTTGACAAAAAATATTAAAAATGGTATTGCGTCTATTTAAAAACAAAATTTTATAATATCATGCCTTTTCTTTAATGGAAATACATCATTTTGGGATAATAAAGAATTTAACTTGCGGAAGACTTGTATATATATATATATATATATATATATATATATATATATATATATATATATATATATATATATAAATATTTGTCAAGTCTTCCGCAAGTAGAATAAGCCCCAAAAGTAGGGTTTTTAATGTATTTTTAAAAATTTATATTAAATCTTAAACTTTGTTTGCTTTTTAGCTTGTTGCAAGACAGATTTTAAAAATATATAATTTGATAACGAAAAACCATCTATATATATAGGGTGTTCATTTGAAAACTTTCCACTCAAGTTATTTTCGAAACGAGACAGATTTGAGAAAATCGCCGAAACACGTCAAGATATTTATTGAGGGGGAACGTTTTTTACAAAAATTGGACGGCGCCCCTTTAACCCTTAACCACCAGGGCCACCACCCCAAAATTCTTAAATGAGAAGGCGGGTCGAGTAAAACATCGTTTTAAAGCTCCTGATGAGTACTTTATAACCCTAGAATATGAAGTCAATATCTTCACCTATTACAAAATGGTGGTACTTTAAAAATTACCTAAATACCTGATTTAGATGGCCATATTTCCGAAACTAATAAAGTTAGATGTACCTAATGTGGTGTTTTCTTAAAGCTCTTTTAAAGGTCTTTTTAATGGTGATATTGGTAGTAATATACAGGGTAGAAGAAAAATTACATATTTTTTTCATTTAAGAACCCTGTATATTATTTTACCTGTGTATATATATATATATATATATATATATATATATATATATATATATATATATATATATATTAATTGTTATCTTATCTCGAAAAGAACAATACCTTTCTCTAATTTAATGTTAAACTAACGGTATAAACGAAGTTATCACGTGTCATAGGTTTATGTGTTAGAATCGGGTATAAAAATAGATGTAAATAAATCAAATAAAAATAAATAAAAACTTGCTGTTACTTATATTAAATTATCTAACCAAATGTCATCTAAACCAGTTAAAGGATTTTTAGGATTATTCAAAAAAATACCGACTATTTTAAAACTTTTACGCCCTGTATCTCAGAAATAATGCAAGTCCGCCAATGTTAATGTAAGGAACTTTTTAATAAAAGAACATAAGAAATATCCTCCTTAAGTTTCGTGCCGTAGTTAGGAAACACTTTGTGTAATAGAAAAAACTATTTTAATGCAATAGGACTAAATTTTTGTCCTAAAATCCCTATCTCTCAACGCACTGTGCAACGCTTCAATTTTCTTTAAAACTTTTACAATTTAGTCAGACATGACGGATGTTTCAGTAAAACTGCTAAGCAAAGATTAATTAGTTATGCAAACAATAACTTTAAGTTAAATACACTTCTTAACGTTTACGATCTTTAGCTCCTTTTATGCTGGTAAATTGTCTACCGCCAAGTATAATATGAAAATCTAAATTAGGCTGTCTTTCTAAATGAAAACCCTATAAAAGGTACTTGCGACGATAGGAAATTTCTTTGAAAATACATTTAGTGTAGCTGCCAGGGCCGGCCCGAGGGATAAGCCGGTGAGGCGACCGCCTCAGGTGGCATGTTTCCAGGGGCGGCAAAATGATTCGCTTTAACATAAAATTTGGTTTTTCTTTTGTGCAAAAACTTATTGTTTCACACTTTTACACAAGATAAAAAATTTAACATTATTTATATTTATCCAACTACGGGTATATGGTAGTAAAGTGGTTTGTTGTTTGAAAAACGCTTGATTACGTCAATCTTAATATTTTTGGATTTTTTCCAATTTATGGTAAATTTATTTAAAAAATTTTTGATGTCTTTAAAAGGTTCAGAAGAAACAATGGTAAATTTCTTTTGATCATTGTTAATTTTAAGTATAAGACATGCGACATAAAAACATAGTTTAAATTTAATGCATAATTAAAAAATGTAAGAAAAAAGCCACTCCTGTTTAAAAATGAAGATGAAGGTCCTAGCTTATTTTTGGACCATAATATTGTTAAGTATTGTTTATGAGACCATTTACACGTTTAGAACGCAGGCACGGCGGGTTTGTGATTTTATATAAGTGCCATGTGTCAAAAATTTGTAGGTTTTGAGGTCTTATATAGTTGCCATGTGTAAAAAGAAAAGATATATGGGTGCAATGCAATTTTACCTCTTTGGATATATTTGCCCACATGCACCCGCGTACTCGCCGCCACTGCATCGGGCAACCCTTTATAAATAAATTGCCAGGAAAAAAACCGCAGCCAAAAATTAGGATCGATGTGTTCAAGTGCTTTTACAAAAAAACAAATTACTAACATTAAAATGAAATCGTTCTAGATCACGCGTCCTAACTGTATGTATAAAACACACTTTTGACCAGAAAAGTTTTTTAGTTCTTCAAACAAAGTAATAATGCAAACTTTATCATCATATGTCAAAAAGCAGAGGAGGAGGAGGAGAAATTTGCCAAATTAAATTTGGTAGTCAAATCATAAGTATGGATGTAATTTCAAAGAAGTTGTTCGTTTGTTATTGAACGTAAGGCACTTTTTTTGCTCTTGAAATTTTTTACTTGTAATAATTTTTTTTTTTTTGGTGTAGAACCCCCTTCCCCCTCCCCTCACCGAAAAAAAAACATTTTTGAAATTAACAATGTATTCACATCTTGCAAAATATTACTTAAAATGTACTGGCTACTAAGATAATCTTATTTCTTAGTCTAGGGCAGCAAAATCGTAGTCGTAGCGCCACTTTCCCTTGGGCCGGCCCTGGTAACTGCCTTTTCACATTAGCGGAAGACGGATAGTTGGGCGTCGGACCGACGCTATCAAAGTGTATGGAGCCTTATGAGACCATTTACACGTTTAGAACGCAGAATGTCGGCTAGGTCTCATAAGATTCCATACACTTTGATAGCGTCGGTTTGTCGCTAAACTATCCGTCTTCCGATAATGTAAAAGGCAGTTGTTCTTGCTGTTCTTTAAAAATATTTAAAGTTTTAATTTAAAACAAGGAGACAAAATTGTGTACTTTTTTTAACTATTTAAAAAAGGTTTTAATGGAAATGTCTTTCCTGATACAGGACAATATACAGGGTTATTTCAAAGGTCTGTAAAAAACGCTACCATTATTTTGGAGCCAAAGTACAGCGACCTAATTCAAATTGATTGAAATTTTTTTTCCTGTTGGCCAGTTTTATAGAAAAAAATAATATTAAGAAAAATATATTTTAAATTAACAAAATATAAAATTAAACGGTTATTTGCTTCTTATGCTGGTAGAGCTTCCACAGCTTATGATATTATTAATATTTAAACTGGGCTTGTTTTTAAAAGTTTAAATGCAAACCCGGTAAAGTTAAAAATAGATTTACCGTAAGTGTTCTTTAAACATTTTTAAGGTTTTAATTTAAAACAAAAAGACAAAATTGTGTACTCTTTTAACTATGTAGGAAATTGCTTGCATGAATGTACAAAAATTAGAATATTTTAATAAAAAAATTACGGTTATATTAACCAAGATAAAGGGTTTCTGAAAGGTCCGTAAAAAATCTTACAAATATACAGGGTGCCCAGTAACTTAACCGACAAACTTTTAAGGATGATTTAACAGTGAAAAAAAAGTTTATATGAACTTATGTCCCATTCCACGGCTTCTGCTCCAAGGAATTGTCCAGTATAATTCCCCCGTTTGCACCTTTCAACCGAGAAACTTGTGGTGCCTGCAAGTATGCATCCCTATATAGTCCAACTAGACAGGCCCCGAACTTTTTATTTTGTTTATTCTTTTGTACCTAAAGTTTCTAGATTGTGGAACCTGCTGCCCACGAAGGTCTTTCATTCCCATTCAAATCTTCAAGTATTTAAGTCTCGTGTTTACAAACTTTCTTTTACCTTGCTCATTAGTATTTAGTAGATTGTAGATTGTCCAAAGATAAGAAAATTACTTAAATATATTTAAATTGAAGTCCTTTAGCGAAATGCGAACAGACAAATACAAACCACTATTGTATTTATCCCAACGGTTTGTGGCTTCAATTTATTTTTCTAAAGATTGCTTTAATTTAGACTACTAACTTTAATAATCACATTTAAAATAACAAATCACAATTATTTAAATAAGAATTACCGACAATAAAGATTATTTACAACAATTAATTTAGTTAGGTTATATTGAGGTAAGTTAAAAAAGTACATTTATTTTTTAATTTTTATAAAAGATATATTTGTTTAAATTATAAATTAACTTTTTATACGCAACAACTTTTTAAATTAAATTTTGTTTTTAGTTTAAAAATAAAGGTAAATAATTTTAATCTTTGGACAAACCACGAAGGCTAAAAGCCTAAATACTAACGTACCCTGGGTGTCTTAAGCGAGGTAAGAGGGAGTTTGTTGACACGAGACTTAAATACTTGAAGATTTGGGAGGAAAGGAAAGACCTTTGCGGCAGCAGGTTCCACATTCTAGAAACTCTAGGAATAAAAGAACGAACAAAGTGGGAAGTTCGGGGCCTGTTCAGTTGGACTGTATTGGGATGCATACGCGCGGCGCCACAAGTTTCTCTGTTGGGAACTGTAAGTGGAGAAACTATACTGGACAATTCTTTAGAGCAGAAGCCATGGAAGTGCCTATAAAAAGGCGAAAAATCCCCCACAGCCCGACGATGGGCAAGGGAGGGAAGCCTTTCTGTAAGTGAAAGATCATTTATGAGACGAATAGCTCTTCTTTGAATGGAATCAAGAATACTTAGGGTTGTAGGAGACGCCATGCCCCAGTTATGAGAACAATATTCCAAGGGAGGTCGGATTTGGGACACATACAAAGTGTATAAATTAGAAGGGGAAAAATACTTTTTGGCTCAAAAGAAAAATCCAAACTTTTTGAAGCTGCCGTCGCTATAGATACAATGTGTTTATGCCAGTTAAAGTTATTTTCAAGTGTGACGCTCACAAGATTGAAGGTGTCCTTGCTCTGTAAAACTTGGCCGTTCATAAGTAGAGGATGAGTATTTGGTGACTCTTTTCGCGACAAGGAACATGATTGTGATTTTTATGCATTAAAATGGACGAGATTTTTGGCGCCTCAATCCAATATTAAATTAAGATCCTGCGAAAGAAATATCTGCATCACTCTGCGTTTGTTTTCCAAATCAGGTTTAGTAATGGGTTTAGGAACCTGAAAACTGGAGTAAAGGGTACTATCGTCGGCGAAACTATGAATGGCATTAATTGTGGACGAGAGAAGGTCGTTAATATGAAGAAGAAACAATGTTGGTGCCAGAACTAAGCCCTGAGGCACTCCAGCATTTACTTGGTGAAAACTTAAAAAATGGCTGTCCACAATAACTGATATACGTCGATCAGATAGATAACTAGAGAGCCAAGTACAGAGTTTAGTTGAAAGACCATAGAAGGGAAGTTTATTAAAAAGTGCGGCATGCCAGACCTGGTCCAAAGCTTTGGATATATCAAGAGCAACGATCTGGGACTCACCTAGAAACTCAAGAGACTTATTCCAGCAGTTTGATACCAAGGAAAGAAGATCTGCTGTAGATCTTTTGTGGCGAAATCCATACTGCCTCTCATGCAAAATTTTGTGTTTTTCTAATTACTTCAAAATTTGTGAATTAATGAATTTTTCCATTACTTTGCAAAGAACTAAAAGAAGTGAAATTGGTCTATAGTTAGATGGAAGAGATTTAGATTCTTTCTTGGGAATAGGTTGAACACGTGCAGCTTTCCAGCTCTTCGGAAAGATAATAATAATAATAATAATAAACGTCTTTTATTGGGTGACAAGGTTACAATCAGTACAAATAGTTAAAAAGCATACAAAATTATTATATAAAATTAACCTCATCACAGCCAACCATATTAGGGCGATATTTAGCCAATAAACAATTGACTACTCTGCCATATAACCCTAACAGGCTGGAGTTTATGCAAAAATAAAAAATTAAATATATGTAAATATAAATGTTTTCATAAAAAAAACCTAAGAAAAAATACCAATTAAAAAAATCCTAATGCTAAAACTACATATAATAACTACTTAATTTACTCACACACACATTCAGCCTATCAAAAAATACATATGCCAATGCCTAAACCTACTGCTCTCGAAGCAGTGACGCTCGGTATCTCCTTCTAAAAGCTTCAACACTCAATGATTTAATATCGTTCGGTAGTTTATTAAAAAGATTCGCAGCCTGATAGGTAAAGCCTCTCCGAAACAAAGCTGTTAAGTGTCGCGGTATTGCCAACATACTCCCGGTTCGTATAACTCTATTGTGAAGGGTGTCCCGTGTTACAAGTTTCGCTCGCAGGTACGCAGGAATGCCAGTACTCATAATTTTTGTAAGAAAACAGCAAACTGCAATTTTCTTCTATTCTCCATACTTAGCCATTTTAGACCCTTAATACTTTCTGATATATGGTCAAACTTGCGCAGAGAACACACAAGACGACAACACGAATTTTGAACTCGCTGAATCCTCCTGCCATTACTCGACGTCAAGAACGGACCATAAACAAATGAACAATAGTTAAAAAACGAAAGGACCAGGCTTTCTACAAGCATGACTTTTAGTTTCTTGGAAAGAAATTCTCGGTTGGCATAAATAATTTTCAAGCCACAGTATGATTTTTTAATAAGAGAGTTAATATGTTCTTCAAATTTGAGTCCCGTATCAATTATGACACCCAACGATTTCGCCGATCTTACCCCAGGCACAGATTGTCCGTCAACAATCAAGTTGACTCTTTTGCTAAGGCGTTCAGCCCTAACCCCACCAAAGTAAAGGACCTGAGACTTTTGAGGATTTAATAAAAGATTGTGTTTCTTAGATAGGTCACTTATAATATTCAGCTCTTTGTTCATGATATACTCTGCAATATGATGTTCATATGGTAAAAAACTATAGTGTAATTGAATATCATCAGCATATGCCTGATATGAACTTATCTCTATCTTTTTTAAGATATCTGCCGTGTATACCAGGAACAGGAGCGGTCCCAATATTGAGCCCTGTGGCACACCCGATACCACAGGCAACAACGATGACGTTTGACCCTGCAGCACTACTCTCTGTGACCTCTCAGAAAGATACGACTCAAAAAATCTTACCGCAGTGTCATCAAATCCATAGTGGGCAAGCTTAGCACAAAGCAACTTATGGTTCAAAGTGTCGAAGGCTTTCGAAAAATCCAGCAAAACGAGGGAAGTGACCATTCCCTTATCCAAGTCACTCACTATATTGTCCAAAACATTGGCAAGTGCAGTAGCAGTGCTGTGCTTTTCTGTGAAGCCAGATTGTAAGATACTTGTGTCGTAAGAAATTTAAAAGAGTTAAGATCTGTGCAAGTTCTAGAGCACATTTTTTTAAAACGACTGCTGGTATGCCGTCCAGCCCAGACGCTTTCTTGGTGTTAAAGGAAGAAAGGATACGCTTAATGTGTTTCTACCTTAAAAATACTTTTGGGCATTTTATAAGGAACTGGGGTAATAGCTGGAATTGGATGATTTACGGGAGGGTCAAGGGTTGAATTGGCAGCAAATTGTTTAGAAAATAGTCCTGCCTTTCCTTTAGCAGTAGAAATAATTCCATCTTCCAAAGTAAGTGGTGGAAAAGAACTGGTTCAAAAATTCCTACTTATGTTTTTCGCAAAGGACAAGAAATATTTGCTGCTATTTGAGTAAGAAAGAACTTTGTTTTTATTACGATTGTCTAATTTGTAATTTTGCATTTGCTAGGCATTTGCGGAGTTTTTTATTAAGTACAATTTTTTTAAAAATTACAAATTAATAGGTTTTCATGTGGTCCAAGAAATATGCCGGTCAAGGTATTTTAGCAAAATATAAAAATAATTTTATAAACTTGTAAACTTTTACCTATATTAAATGAACGACTTTTCACTTATAATTATACACATTTATTTTGCCAAATTTATTTTGGGAAAAATAAATGTGCATTTCGTTTTTAGGTTAATTAGGTTTTCATGTGGTCCAAGAAATAAGCCGGTCAAGGTATTTTTAGCAAAATATAAAAATAATTTTATAAACTTGTAAACTTTTACCTATATTAAATGAACGACTTTTCACTTATAATTATACACATTTATTTTGCCAAATTTATTTTGGGAAAAGTAAATGTGCATTTCGTTTTAAAAACTTAAGCAATACGTTAGGAACAAACCAGAAAATTTTTGACAACAATTTCAATATTACTGTTAAGTTCTTCATGCCAAACATCTTTCAAATTTTAAATTTTGTAAATACCAGCTGATATAGTTTAAAATATATTTAAAGAGTTGCAGTACTATACCCATTATATAAAATATGCTTTTAGCCAACTTAATTATGTATGTGTTAAATTATGTAAATTATTTCCAGTAAACCTCTAAAAGTTATTTTATCTAACGATGTCGAGCCAAATTGACCTCAACGGTAAAAAGCTCTGTAAATTCTCGCCAAGTAGAGATTAACAAAATTATTTTGTGACAGTAAAATTTAGAGACTGAAATATATCAGATTTAGCGGTCGAGGATTATACGCTCTGCATATTTATATCTATTTAGAGTTTCACAGTTGAATGAAAATGGACAATGTAAAACTCATACAACGTAATAGTATTATCATATGTAACGTTTATGCTGTATTTTGTTGAAAATACAGCACATTATTATTTTCTGAGCTTAAATGCGTAAAACAGCAACCTTTATACTACACTTCTAGACAAAGAACCAAGAAAACAAAACGTTTTTAAAACTTAATCGTTTATAACTTTCTATCCGATTTTTAGTACTTTTTGACCCAGTTGTAGCCCCTATTATCAAAATTTTATTAAATACCGGGATATTTTTTTGCGAATTTGGTTTTATACTGGGAAAAATCAAATATATTGCTTTTACCTAAATTAATAAATCCCCGTAAAGAATGTAAGATCACAAATTTTTCAGGGGTGTGTTAGATTTTAAAGACAAATTTTTAATAGCTTATATTTTTTTAATAATATCAATATCTTTGCTCTTTAGGTAAACATTTTTTTAAACAGAATTATAAATTTATGTATTAGGTGGCAAGTTACAAATTTGCATCCCATTAAGTTCATTATTTATTATTGATCAAAATAACTAAGAATATCGGTTTGTTGAGTCTAGTTTGTAGTTTCCAAATTAATTATTAGATTTTTGATATGAAAACAAAATTATATTCATAACAAAACTTTTTGGTTTTAGAAATACTTTCGCTTAAAGATGTCTAAACTGCGGCACAATATGCAGTTTTAGGGAAAAACGAATAAACTGACAAAAATCTAAATGCCCAAATTATTTTTTTTAAGACTCTACTGTCTAAGGGCAATAAAATTCTATTACCTGTTTAACCGAAAGTGCTGTAAAAATAAAATATAACCAGCTGCTAAATTTAACTGCAACTATTTTTTTCGCTAAATTTCAAATCATTAACCGTTTTGTAGGTAAACTTTTTTTGGAGAAAGATGACTATCCCAATTTAAGAAAAGTTTTTGTTGTTTTTATTCTACAGGGTGTAAAAGAAAACACAAAACTTTATTAAAAACGAAAATCTACAAAAAATATTTTCTGTTTTTAAATTATATAATATTATTTAGTAGAATATTAAAAGAAAAACAAGTATTTCAGACTTTTGATATTTGCTCTATTTTTTAAGATATTACTTTTTTTATGATATATTTTTTTAATATTGTTTCTTTTGTATTTTACACTTTATCACGAAGATTAACTTTTTAAATGTTCATAAGTACCAAAAAAATATATTAACGCGTCAGTAGCGTTAAATTTTATTTTGGTAAATAACAACTTTCTAAGGTAGCACAACCTATTCTGTATTTAAGATTTCAATTGTTTTATACATTTTTTTAATGGAAGTTAATATCGGGACATTTTTTTATTTTTGCAAAAGAAGTTATCAATGGCTTAGATATATAAAGTGCTTTTCTAAAGACTACTAACTTTCGAATTGTTTGGTATTTTTTATGAAAATTTGATGACTTTGGTAAGACTACATAAACCAAATTTTAGGCAAAAATGACGGATATAAATGTCAAACAGATAGTTAGGCACCATTTAAAATATATATATATATATATATATATATATATATATATATATATATATATATATATATATATATATATATATATATATATATATATATATACATGAATAGGGGAGTCTTGTTGAACATCATTTTTAAGCTCCTGACGAGTACTTTATAACCGCAGAATATAAAGTGAATACCTTCACCTACCACAAAAATAACAGCACTTTAAAAATTACCCGAATACTCGATTTGAATGGCCATATTTCCAAAACTAATTAAGTTCGATATACCTATTGTGGTATTTTCTTAAATGTCATTTAGATATTTTTTAATGGTGATATACTATATAGGGTGCGTCATTAAAAAATCTATATGTTTTGTTCTGGCCTGTATATTATCACCAATATTATTATTAAATAAATCCTCATAGGACCTTTAAAAAAATACTACATTGGGTTTATCTAACTTTATTAGATTCGAAAAATGGCCATCAAAATTTAAACCTTAAAAAGTGTACAGGATGTTTTATTTAATTTTATATTTTAAAGTTTATACCCTCTTTGGTTAAACCGGAAGTTATACGCAGGAATATATAATATCCAAAATTGGTATCTCGTGACAGAATCCACTATATTTTTTAGGGAATACGTTTTTTCTGAAGAAAATAAAAAGCTGATAGTAATTTTGTTGTCACCCTGTAAAGGATAAGTTCCCTTTTTGACGTCCCCTTGATTAAATTTACAGACAGCTAACGTATAGGTCATTTGCATGAATGACTAGATTATGCCATACGTCTCTGCCAAGTCTATCGGCTAAACGAATTGGGTTAGCCGTTTAAAATGGGACTGAAAAAATATACTCTGTCAGGATGTTAAACAACATTTTCAACATATTTGTGTATTTTATGGACATATCACAGAGGTTTTGTGTCATTATTGGTGATAAAATACGCGCTGTTTAAAGCCATATTGTCGGGCTTTAAAAACGATTTTTAGTGCACTAACATTACATCGAATGCAGCAGTATGTAATAAACTATGGTTAAAAAATAAAAACTAGAAGTAACAAAATTTAAATAATAAAGATAAGATGAGAGAAAAGAAAAATATTAAATAAAGTTAATATAAACATGGATAAAGCAATGCTCGATTTTTATAATACGAGATGTTTTAACTGCCATAAATATTTTCTTAGTATAATAAGTCTTCCCCTCCCTCACCTTTATTTTACAAAAACAAAACACAATAAAAGCTAAGCTTTTTTGCTACTTTTAAAGCAACCTAGCTTTTAAATAATAATTTCTTAAAAACTTTGAGTTAATGAGTTCGGATATGATTAACCGATTTGAAAACAAATGTTAAAAAAAAAACAAGTTAAATTTAATTTATGGTAGTAGTAAATAGCTTTTGGCAATTATAAAATTATATTTTTCTTGATACACGTCAAGCGTAAGGTTGGTTATATACTTTAGTCCATAGTTTATAAAAGAAGTTTTAGTATTAGGACAATTGATGTAAAAAATTATTAAGTATTTAGGAAGTACAGTTGTAACTAAAAATGGTTGGATGTGCTGTTGTGCAATGTAGAAGTATTTAAAAATAAAAATAAAGAGCACTTTGGTCATGCAATAAGTGTAGGATAGTGCAACTCATAAAAGTTATTAGGTTTTATTTAAATTATTTAGGTTCTTTATTGGAAAAAATTAGAGTTCGTAGCACACAAACCTAAGTATGCTAACTAAACAACTTGGGGTATGTCAACATTTCGTCAGCAGTATCACGAACAAATCAGTACTACTAAAGGCGATAATATTGTTTAAAAAAAGTTGCTCCATTTATATTACGGACTACCACAAGTAAGATTTTAATATCGTAAAAGTTATGGAAAAATAATAATTACCTTACTTAATTATATTAAAGAGAAAATTTGCACAAAAATACCTAAAAGTACTCTTGGAAAATTTTAAAAAATGAGATGCGCCACCTATTGATATTGACGAAGATTTACCGACGATTGTTGACATTTATCCGATTTTAAACTTGCGATTTTTAAAAAATATTTTTAGGATTGAAAAAAAGCACCAACAAAAAATTAAAAAGATTTATTAATTAATAATAAAATTAGTCACAAACAACTTAAACAAAGTAGTTTTTCTTAAAAGTGTTTTATCTTAAAAACAAGAAAATAGCCACGAAGTCTTAAAATTTTCTTCTAAATGGTTTGGCTAAAAAAATTAGTGTCACTTTATTTTTATCTGTTTATTAAAAAAAAACCTTTTTCAAGATAGTTTAATTAGACTTTTGTTCCAGTGCGGTCAGCGTAGATCGAAAGATGTAAAATCGCTTGTCTTTGATCTTTATGCGAAAACATTTTTTTTTTTTTTTTTTTTTTTTTTTTAAACAGCCGGATGCAAAATTCCTGAGCAAGAAAGCCCTGCCGCTGGCCGTTCGAAACTAACAAATTATTATCCGCGGAGCATTTTAAAGGTATCCAGGGTGAGGTTTTGAAGTCGGCACTATTGCTAACTTCTTTATTATTGATGATACGAAGTCAGTTTAATTAGCAATGTAGTAGAATTTTTTTTCGCAGATTAACGTGCTGCCAACAAAAAACAATTGAATTTTGGGCTTTTGATTTATTGCATAAAATATATAACATATATTTATATATATATATATATATATATATATATATATATATATATATATATATATATATATATATATATATATATATATATATATATATATATTTTTTAATGAAACTAAAAAAGGCTTCATGTGTTATATCCAATTTTAAATAGTTTCGGAAATATGGCCTTCCTCTGGAATTTGATAGTAAACTGACATTTTTTTATAGAATACCCTGTACATTTGCATTACTATTAAATAGGTATTTTAAAGAATTTTGACCAATAACAAAGTTGCCAATGGTGAATTTGGATAATTTTATTTTTATTTTTAATTTATCCTGAATCCTGTCACTAAACATTGATGGATTTTTTAGAGGGTATTTTGTTTATTTTGATTTAGATGCTTTGTTACTTCGTAGAGCTCAATCAATTTAGTGTACATAAAGGATAAATATCCCTGGGCCAGGGACGAAAGGGTCCTATCGGAGCAAATAAATACCTTTCTTTTATAATAAAGGGTAAACTTAAACTCCACCATGTAAATTGTAAATTAAACAAAAGTTTTTAGGGAATTCTAGTAATATTTTTGTTTTGATCAATGACAATTATGTATGATCGCGTAAATGTACGTCCAGGCTTCTGTGCCATATCTTTATCTGACGGTCAATATTTTCAATGACTCTGAGACAGAATGAACAACATGCGGGTCTATTCTCGAATCTCACATCACAATGTCGAATGCGTGATTAATAAAATGTCGTTAAAAAAACAGGTTTTAACCGGTTTTCATGCGAGAATCTATCAATGTCGAACGTGACACTCGTATCCGTGATTCCAGAATCGCCGGCATGAATTTAAATTATCTTGTTTTTTGTGAATACGTTAAGAAGCAAAATTGCCACATTTTGGCAGACTAGGGTCCAAGGGTGATTGTTGAATAGCTGATGCATCAACAAAAAGTGGTGACAAAAGAGTTGGACCACCCTTAATTTATAAAAAAATATTAAATAAATTTAATCTACCTAATTAAATCTTGTTTTTTAGGAGAACAACTTCCGCTTTTTGCGTTATTCGCCAGGACACTCATTGAAGAGTTGCCTGCCTCACAGTAAAAAATCAAAGTGGCTGTACCAGGTTCATGTTAATTTTAACATTAAAAACAGAATTTCTTTTTAACTCCCAAAAATGGAAATTTTTTCCCCATATTATTGCGACAGTACAGATTTAAATCCATGTGTTTTAAAATCCAATTTAATTGCTCTCTGAATATAATAAGGTAACGAATTTCGTTACAACAGAGTGACAATAATTCTGTGTAAATTTAAAGTGATTAATATTGTACTCCAGCAAAGCAATTGAATTATTTGCAATCCAGTTGCGCCAATAATATTAGGTGGTCGAAGGAAATGTGATACTCTATAACAAGCTGCGACTAATAATTATGCATTGCTGGAATAGCGTTATGTCAGTTAATGCAATAGTTATTTTGCTTTTAAAACTAATGTTAATTAAGTTAAATAATAATTGCCAATACTTGTACACAGATAATCAACATTTAGATCACGCAATGGCTAAAAGCATTTTAGCGTTTTAAATGGTGTATATTTCCCTCGCTGCTTCAAGTAATAACCCAAACTACTCCTAAGAGAGTACGACTTACATACTATGCGTTCTTCAACGAGGCTTGACCGATTTCTTACGGTTTAGTCAACGGCTGCCAGGTATTTGGTATATCGATACTTGGCTTGTTAAACACGTTTTTATTGTTTGAAATCACAGCAGCTTCTTTAAATTTTCTTTTTTAGTGTCTTTTGCCTTATACTACTGTGGTGATGATTTGTAAAACCCATACAAGTTGATAAATTATGTTCGATAATGCCGATAGCCCGTATAGCGCGGCGCCCGCTCTTGAAATTTGTTGACAACGAAAAATTTCGGTACCTAAACTCACAAACCCGTTTTTTACCCATGAAACGTAACTTTTGTTTTGCGTAGGTGATGACTATTGGCAACCCCTCTGAGATCGAGCATACTCATATTGTTTTGTTAATAACTCAGGTCTCGGCCACGATAACTGAGCGTAGGTGTCGAGCGGAAAGTCTCAAATCTCTTTATGTTGCCGGTAGTGACTACAATATTTTGTCGTTACCAGCGTATGTAAACAAAGTTTGTACGGGGTGATAATTTATAAGTCGGCACTATTGCTAATTTCTTTATTATTGGAGATACGAAGTCGGTTAAATTAACAATGTAGTAGCGTTTTTCCGCTGATTATCGTGCTGCCAACAAAATAACAATTGAACATCGGGCTTTCGATTTATTGCCAAAAAATATACTTTCATCAAATGGAACACCCTGTATATTATATTACGATTCAAAGATCTATTAAAACTCATTAAAAAAAAGGCTTTTATGTGTTATATCAATTTTTATTAGTTTCGGAAATATAGCCATCCTCTGGAATTTGATAGTATACTGGCATTTTTTAATCAGAAGACTTTGTATATTGCATCACCATTAAATAGAAATTTTAAAGGGCTTTAAGGAGAATACTACATTTATTATGTCTATCTCTTATAGTTTTGGAAATATGTCCATCCAAATCTGAAAACTATGATAATATAAAAAAAAAACTAGGTTTAGTGTCGAAGATAAAATAGACATAATATCTAGGGTTTTTAGTGTTTTAAATAGCCATAATTTTAAAACTAATAAGAGATAGACACATCAAATGTGGTATTTTCCTAAAGCTTTTTAAAATACCTATTTAATAGTAATGCAATGTACAGGGTATTCTATAAAAATGTCCAGTTTACTATCAAATTCCAGAGGAAGGCCACTATTTCCGAAACTATTTAAAATTGGATATAACACATTGAAGCTTCTTTTTAGTTTCATTAAAAATATATAATATATATATATATATATATATATATATATATATATATATATATTATATATTTTTAATGAAACTAAAAAAGACTTCATGTGTTATATCCAGTTTTAAATAGTTTCAGAAATATGGCCTTCCTCTCGGAATTTGATAGTAAACTGACATTTTTTTATAGAATACCCTGTACATTTGCATTACTATTAAATAGGTATTTTAAAAAGCTTTAGGAAAAATACCACATTTGATGTGTCTATCTCTTATAGTTTTAAAACTATGGCTATTTAAACCTAAAAAACCCTAGATATTATGTCTATTTTATCTTCGACACTAAACCTAGTTTTTTTTTATATTATCATAATTTTCAGATTTCGATGGACATATTTCCAAAACTATAAGAGATAGACATAATAAATGTAGTATTTCCTTAAATCTCTTTAAAAATTTCTATTTAATGGTGATGCAATATACAAAGTCTTCTATTAAAAAATGCCAGTGTACTATCAAATTCCAGAGGATGGCTATATTTCCGAAACTAATAAAAATTGGATATAAACACATAAAGCCTTTTTTTTTTAATGAGTTTTAATAGATCTTTTGAATCGTAATATAATATACAGGGTTCCATTTGATGAAAGTATATTTTTTTGCAATAAATCGAAAACCCGATGTTTAATTGTTATTTTGTTGGCAGCACGATAATCAGCGGAAAAAACGCTACTACATTGTTAATTTAACCGACTTCGTATCTCCAAATAATAAAGAAATTAGCAATAGTGCCGACTTATAAATTATCACCCTGTATAAACTTGTTTTACATACGCTGGTAACGACAAAATATTGTAGTCACTACCGGCAACATAAAGAGATTTGAGACTTTCCGCTCGACACCTACGCTCAGTTATCGTGGCCGAGACCTGAGTTATTAACAAAACAATATGAGTACGCTGATCCAGAAGGGTTGCCAATAGTCATCACCTACGCAAAACAAAAGTTACGTTTCATGGGTGAAAAAACGGGTTTGTGGGTTTAGGTACCGAAATTTTTCGTTGTCAACGAATTTCAAGAGCGGGCGCCGCGCAATACGGGCTATCGGCATTATCGAACGTAATTTATCAACTTGTATGGGTTTCACAAATCATCACTACAGTAGTAGGAGGCACAAGACACTAAAAAAAAGAAAATTTAAAGAAGCTGCTGTGATTTTAAACAACAAAACGTGTTTAACAAGCCAAGTATCGATATACCAAATACCTGGCAGCCGTTGCTAAACCGTAAGAAATCGGTCAAGCCTCGTTGAAGAACGCATAGTATATAAGTCGTACTTTCTGAGAGTAGTTTAAGTTATTACTTGAAAGCAGCGGAAATATACACCATTTAAAACGCAAAATGCTTTTAGCCATTGCGGATCTAAATGTTGATTATCTGTGTACAAGTGTTGGTAATTATTATTTAACTTAATTAACATTAGTTTTAAAAGCAAAAATAACTATTGCATTAACTGACATAACGCTATTCCAGCAAATGCATAATTATTAGTCGCAGCTTGTTATAGAGTATCACATTTCCTTCGACCACCTAATATTATTGGCACTGATTGCAAATAATTCAATTGCTTTGTTGAGTACAATATTAATCACTTTAAATTTACACAGAATTATTGTCACTCTGTTGTAAACGAAATTCGTTACCTTATTATATTCAGAGAGCAATTAAATTGATTTTAAAACACATGGATTTAAATCTGTACTGTCGCAATAATATGGGGAAAAATTTCCATTTTTGGGAGTTAAAAAATAAATTCTGCTTTTGATGTTAAAATTAACATAAACCTGGTACAGCCACTTGGATTTTTTACTGTGAGGCAGGCAACTCTTCGATGAGAGTCCTGGCGAATAACGCAAAAGCGGAAGTTGTTCTTCTAAAAAAAAGATTTAATTATGTAGATTAAATTGATTTAATATTTTTTTAATTATAAATAAAGGGTGGTCCAACTCTTTTGTCACCACTTTTGTTGATGCATCAGCTATTCAACAATCACCCTTGGACCCTAGTCTGCCAAAATGTGGCAATTTTGCTTCTTAACGTATTCACAAAGAACAAGATAATTTAAATTCATGCCGGCGATTCTGGAATCACGGATACGAGTGTCACGTTTGACATTGATAGATTCTCGCATTAAAAACCGGTTAAACCTGTTTTTTTAACGACATTTTATTAATCACGCATTCGACATTGTATTGTGAGATCTCGAGAATAGACCCGCATGTTGTTCATTCTGTCTCAGAGTCATTGAAAATATTGACCGTCGGATAAAGATATGGCACAGAAGCCTGAGCATACATTTACGCGATCATACATAATTGTCATTGATCATAACAAAAATATTACTAGAATTCCCTAAAACTTTTGTTTTATTTACAATTTACATGGTGGGTTTAAGTTGGGCCACCCTTTATTATAAAAGAAAGGTATTTATTTGCTCCGATAGGACCCTTTCGTCCCTGGCCCAGGGATATTTATCCTGTATGTACACTAAATTGATTGAGCTCTATGAAGTAACAAAGCGTCTAAAACAAAATAAACAAAATACCCTTTAAAAATCCATCAATGTTTAGGTGACAGGATTCAGGATAAAATAAAAATAAAAAATAAAATTATCCAAATCCACCATTGGCAACTTTGTTATTGGTCAAAATTTAAAAAAGACATGTTAAATTGGCAAACTAGTAGCAGCACTCTTTAAGATTAAAGATTGGAAAAAACAATTAAAGTGTTTTAAAGTTGGTGAAATTTATTTTTAAAGAAATATTTTGCGTTTTTATTAGTATTTAAAACCTTTTTAAACAAATACCACATGTGACGTATGTCACTTTTGATACTTTCGGAAACAAAAACATTCAAATGTTTCATGGTAACTACATATTTTTATAAATAACAGTATACAGACTGTTTAAAGATGGGGTTAACAAAAGGACAAATGGACCAGAAGTTTTATTTTTCCAAAAAAAAGTAGTTCTTTATAAAAACTGTTTTGCTTGTAAGAAAAATTGGATTTACAAAAAAAGTTGATTTTGTATACAGGGTTTGCAAAAACCAAAAAAAAAACGTAATTTCTCTTCTAGAGTAAACTACCTTTATTTTTAATTTGTAAGCAAAATGTTATTAGAAAAATGTATTTAGAAAAATGTTTTTATCCGATAAAAATAATAATACAAAATTTTAATAAACTACATAATTTGGCGAAATCGCCTTGATCACATTCGTTTACAGCTAAAAAATTGTGTCGTGTAGGAATTATTCAAAAGCAGCTTAATAGGTGGAAGAAACACATACACCGATATTTCCATACAACAAAAAAACTTCTTTTATCTGCGATTAACGTGCAAAATGCCACAAATTGTACATTTATCAACAATAATAATAAGTACAAGTGGGAAATTAGGTTGCAATTGTGTTAAAATAATTATAAAAAATATTAATAAAATTTTGTTTTTATATCTTTTACGCGCGAAGAAAAATAACGTTCAAAACACATGCCGAAAGTGCCTTTTTCGCACTTGAATGCTTGATCCCAAGAAAGCCGCATTGGTTAGGAAGAATAACTGAATGCCAGTTGGTACATCACAACAAAAAGGCTGTTATGAAGGAACTAAATACACGTTGTATTTGTTGCTGACATAATGGACGAAGTTTAATTCTCGGTTTAAACTTTTTGGAAAATTAGAAGTTTGTACTGGAACTTCCATAACAAATACTGCTAACCATGAAGAGGTGCGTACCAGGTTACAAAAGAAAGTGACCGTATGAAGTCCCGCTATAACTTAAAAGCTAGCCATCAAGAATTTATGGTCGGTGAAAAGTATGGTTATACAATCCAACAAGAACCAAGCGGCTTTCACCGATGTAAGATAGTAAGACGGCTTGATGATCTGGTAAATCGTCTTTAAAATAGTCCACAGGCGAAAATGAAAGTAGCTCATCTAGAAAGGAGAAGCCGCTATCGAGACCGTAAAGATAATTGATCGAGACGATCAACAGTAATAGCACCAACTTTGTTTCTTCTTCACATCAACGACCTTCTTTCTTCCACAACCAATCCCATTCATAGTTATGCTGACGATAGTACCCTTCACTCCACTTTTCAGGTTCCCAAACCAATCTCTCAACCCGACTTGGAAAGCAACCGCAGGGCGATGGAGGTATCTCTTTCACAGGATCTCAATTTGACATTGGATTGGGGAGCCAAAAATCTCGTTCAATTTAATGCATCTAAAACACAATCATGTTCCTTGTCGCGAAAAAAATCATCAAACACTCATCCTTTGCTTATGAGTGGCCAGGTTTTGCAGAGCTAGGACACATTTAACCTTATGGGCGTCACATTTGAGAATAACCTTAACTGGCATAAACACATTGTATCTATAACCACCGCGGCTTCAAAAAGCTTGGATTTCTTTTCCGAGCCAAAAGTATTTTTCTCCCTCCAATTTATACACTTTGTATGTGTCCCAAATTCGACCCTCTCTGAAATATTGTTCTCATTTCTGGGGAATGGCATCCCCTACAAACCTCAGCATTCTTGATGCCATTCAAAATAGGGCTGTTCGTCTTATTATTGATCCTTTACTTACTCAAAGACTTCCTTCTCTTGCCCATCGTAGAGCTGTGGGAGATCTATCGCTCTTTTATAGATACTTTTACGGTTTCTGCTCAGACGAATTATCTAGTATAGTTCGTCCTCTTGCAGCTCCCAACAGAGAAACTCGTGGTGCGGCGCGTATGCATCCCTATACCGTTCAATTGGACAGACCCCGAACTTCCCATTTCGTTCGTTCTTTATCCCTAGAGTCTCTAGACTGTGGAACCTACTGCCAGCGGAGGTCTTTCCTTACCCCCAAATCTTCAAGTTTTAAGTCCCGTGTTAACAAACTTCCTCTTACCCTGCTTAAGACACCCACGGTACGTTAGTATTTAGGCTTTCAGCCTTCGTGGATTGTCCAAAGATAAAAAAAAAACAGTTGGAGAGGGCAATGTTACAGACTTTAATAATAAGTGTTTGGTTTATTTAATGTATATAGTCAGGAATATTTATTTAAGTTTAACAATTTATTTGAATAATTTACCTTACTTTTTCAAAGCTCTTTAATCACTCTTAAAGGTTTTCGAAAACACTCGAGTTATCCATGGGTGGCCGGCCCAAAAATACAGTACAGTTTGATTTTTAAACCGTTTACTCTGAGACATTGACAACTTAGGATTTTGTCGTAGTTGTAAACATATTAACATTTTATTGTTAATAAAGGTATAAAAACGACAATAGGTGTTTTTATGCGTAGTGTTTCGAAACAGTACTTTTGCTAAAAGTGTAGATCATATTTATGTAACTTATTGAGGTAAAATTTGTAAATAAAAAAAAAATGCAGTAAAATTAAATAGGAAAATTTCTAAAAAATGTGCCACAAAACTTTAAAACATAGCAACCGTGCCGATATCACGATTCAATTGTACATGCGAAAAACATCTTAGATGCCAAATTTGGTAAATGAAGCTTTGGCAATTTTAAAGATATTTAAGTGTCGCAGTACTTTTGAATAAGTCATTATCTAAAACACTTATTGCCTAATATCTTTAAAAATGTATTCTAATCTATTTGCGTATTATCTTTTAAAACTTAACACACAACTTTTAATAATCATAAAAATTCGAAATACATATATGCTTTCTACCTATTTTTTTATATTATTCTTGATGTTCATGTCCTTAATAAATAATAACGAAAAATAATGTGATTAAAGCGCATAGTCATAAGTAAAACGTTAAATTATTAGTAAATTGGAATTATTATGATAGTATTTCTTTGATGTAGTATTTGCTTTAATTTGTGGAAATTTTTACCAAGTGTGTAATATTAACGGCAAGTTAAGAACTTACATGATTTTTAACACGCTTTTATTAACTTAGGTTGTAACTATCTATCTGGCTGCCTATGTAACGGAATCTTTGAGCCTAATTTTAACCAACTTCCAGCTATTCGATTTCTTTGAAACTTTGCACACGTATTAAGGACCCATGACAATGCAATAATCTGCAAACAATATCCCTTTATCTTTTTTTTAATCGCCAGGAAAAAAATTCCATTATATTATAAAAACAACACCTAGGATGCCATCTGTTGGAAAAATTTCAAACTTTGCTACTTAATGAAGAAGAAATTTTTTAGTGAGTTGCAATCTTTGCAAATTTTAAAATTTGCTACCATTGTCATTTCATAGGGGGCTGGTTGTTTTCTTTTGCTGCTTAATTAAATAGTATGTTCTAATTTACTGTTATATTAGAATTTTGTACAATATAACGAACTAAAAAATGAAAAATAATTATTAGTTTAAAAAAACTAAAAAACACGCTTTTATATGCAACCGAACTAAAAATTAAAAATAATTTTTCATTAAAAAAAATATTTTCACTTCATAGTAAAAAGCGTGGGGTGAATTTTACTATTTTTTCATAACTTTTCCATCATAGATATTGGCAAATATAATAATTATAACATTTAATATATTAAGCACCCCACGCTTTTTACTATGAAGTGAAAATATTTTTTAATGAAAAATTATTTTTTAATTTTAGTTCAGTTTGCATATAAAAGCGTGTTTTTTAGTTTTTAAACTATTAATTATTTATTTAAAATTCTATTACATGATTTGTTAAAATAATACAAAAGTCACAATTTTCTTTCAGCGTATTCAGAACTGAAATAGTACACCACACAAAATATTTTATTCACAATAAAAAAATATTATTAAAATTAATAATGTTAACGGTTTGTCAAATAAATAAAAATCTTCTTATTCTGGTGCCCTATTGTTGGCAATTACATAAGCAAGCTGCTTACGGTATTTAGCTAATCTAAACCGATACTGGGCACTTTGTGTTCCAGTTCAATCGCGGATGTTCTCAAGTCATGACATCCTTTTTCTTCTAACTCCTCTACGAATCTTGATATATCTTTTATTAGAAGCTAAAGAACTTTTTATCAGTCTTCTCCAAAAATATGCCCTAGGTAAGGAAACTTTCTTTTATTGCTTTAAATAATCTTGAACGATATTGGCCATATTCAAGGCTGCGTCGTTGGTTTGCATAGTTGTCCCTGGAATTTAAAGCATTCTTCTATGCAACCTTACTTCTAGATAATTGATCGAATTAGCCATCAAAGTCTTGATCTGCCAATATAACAACACAGGCCAAATTAGGCTTTTAATCGTTTTTTAAAGCGGCTAAGATTAGGTTTTTATTAAGAAATATTGGCTATATTTTTAGACATGCTGTGCATTCTATTTTAATTCTGCTCCCAATTTTTTTATTTAGATCTAGTTGTTCTGTAATGTACCATTTCCAGTATTTGTAATGGGTGATCCTTTCAATGTTTTTATTCATACGTATGAAAGCAGAACGGTGCGACTGTCGGCTAAATACCACGAATGTTGTATTATTGATATTTATTTTTAGACCTATTTACTGTCCTGAGCCATTTACATAACTTTTGGCCCTGGATACCCACTATAGCAGAAGATAACCGTATCGTCAGCTTATCAAATCGTGTTAGTGAGTTCGCGTTAATTTTTATCACAAGATCTTTATCTCGTAAAATCCCTTAAAAACTATTTCCGAGTTCATTGAATGATAACAGGGAAATAATTCATTCCCATACGACGCCACCTTGGATGTACCATTCGTGCGGTTAGTCTTCAATCGACTTAACATCAACTGGTAAGCAGATCTCTACCATCGATTGAGGCCCTTATTATTAAAATTTTGGAAAGCGGTCCATGCTGAACCCTGTCAAAAGCTTTTCGTGATTAATAAAAGCCACATAGATATCTTTACGTTGGTTGCCGCACTTTTAGGGCAAAAAGAGCTTGACAGGTGCCAAGGTATTTTTGAAGCCTAGCTGGGTTTTATCTTGGTCCTTTTTGCATCTTCTTATTTATTTTTTGACAATTAAAAAATTCTTTAATATATTGCTTACTGTACTGTTAGTTTGTGTTTGTCGCATTTTTTGCCCGCCGCGTCTTTAAAAGTGTCACAAAAATAGACTTTAGCTATTAGCTAGGTACCGGCAGGAAGGGCAGCTGCCCCAGTGTTGAATTTAAAAATGTTTTTTCTAGGGGAGTTTATTATTTCTGGGGCAGATCCTGAAGATAATCACAAAAAATATTATCGCCATAAAAGTTAAAGGGCAGAAATAACATAAAACTCACGTGTCAAAACCAAAGGAACAGGTAGTATACTTTCAGATTTCATTTATACTTAAAAATGGACACAACATTTTTGCTCCAGTAGGGATTACCTCCCGAGCCACCTCCTAAATTCAACGCTGGACTGCCCCCTTCCCTAACCATGGTAGATGGTAAATTTATACGTGGATTTAAGAACTTTGCAATAATAAATACAATAAAAATATATGGTATATTAAGATTGGCTAGTAAGTATATTATGGAAAAGCATAATTTAATTTAAAAATGTATTACCACATATACCACGTATACATTACAATGACGTAACTGGATGGTTTGGAATTATTTTTTTATATGCTTAAAAAACCTTTTTGAAATACTGCTTCTGTGGTACTAAATTGGTAAAATCAAAATACTTTCAGGATATGCTAATGAGCAACCCTCGTTAAAAAGTCATTACCCTAAATAGGTTTTTGCAAAAGTTTTACCCCGTCCAAAGAAGTGGTAAAAAAATAATAACTAAAATTCATGAGTTACTGACCTAGAATTAACCGTTCAGGCTTAATCATGGCACTGTAAATTAAAATTTAAAAAAATTAATTATATAAAGCAAAAGTACTAAAATATGACATGTAAATTGTCATTGGATTCAGAATGTCACATTATTGTAAAATATGTCGATGGTACCATTTAAATTTTAAAAGTAGCAGTCTGTCAAACCGGAATTGATAGAAAACAAGTAAATAGATCGAACAGTGCACATTTGTGTTAAACGTCAAGTTACCAAATTTTCTTTTTTATGTTGTAGTTAAAAAAATATTGAGATGTACCACCGTTTAAAAACGCCCGATATATTAGTGGTTTTTCTTTATCGGCTCCACCCTAAACAAAATCCTGGCTAGTACCCCCAAGCACCAGTGGTATAAACTTCGTTAAAAAAAATCACCAGGGTACCGATGTGGTCTACGTGAATCATTTGGTGGAGTTTTGTTAAAATTTTGTCTGGTTTGGTTACTTTATGATTTTTTCTGACTAAACGGCATGGATAATCTCAGATATTAAATTTTAGGCCTTACTGACTTGTAAGGGTGGCATGACGTTCCTTTAAACATTTCCTGATAACATGTTTTACTCTAAACCTCAAAAATTTCTTGTTTATTAATAGTAGTTTTTTTCTTATTACGTACTAAACTATTTGTGAATTTTCCGGTGTTTAACTTAGCAACTTTAATAATATTTAACATGTCATGGTTGCTTACAAATACTTTAATTTCCTATTATCTACCCATATATTTATTATTTTACCTCTTTTTCTTATTCGCTCGAAGTTTTTGTTTTATTTTTTTCTATATTTTTTTATTATGTTCTTTTTTATAATAAAGTAATAGAAACAATTCATGTTTGGCAAGTTACATTCTTAATATCTTAATTTTGTTATTTTTATTATAGCATATAAAAAATTTGAAATTTTAATTAAATTTGTAAAAAAATATACTGCTAATGGCTGGTGTTTTTTTTGTGACATATTAGCTTTAATAAAAAAAAATCCAAACATGTAAATTTAAAATATCGTTGTTTTTGTCGATTCTTCTGATTAAATTTACAAATAGACGGGAAAATGGAAAGGTCATTTGCATGGATGACTAGATTGAGCCATACATCTCTGCCAAGACTATTAGCTGAACAGAACTGGGTTAGCATTGAAGTAGATGGAAAATAAATTGACCGGACATTTAACAAGCTTTTGCAGCCATTTCTCGCGTGCTATTTATTGCTATGTTAAAAAACATTTCCATGTCATTCGTTCGAGTGATATAATACCATCTATATCAAGTGTTGCTGTAGGGCTTAGCAATAAACATTTTGGGGGCAATATAAACATATTTGTACGTTGTCATTTTAACCCTTAATTAGTCGCAGCGGTGTATTTTTGTACACCAATCTTAAAAAAGACATCACAATTTGCTTTACAAAACCTAATTTCTTTTCTACGAATCCATGTATCCTAGCAAAAGGATGTGGTTGATGTGCTGTGGCAGGTCTTATTCGAAAATAGTATTTAGTTGTGACAATATCAATATTTTTTGTTTGTAACACCGCCGCGACTAATCTTAATGAAAGTATTATCTGACGCAGTCTTTGACTTTATACTTTCTTCTAATAAATTGAAGTAGTTATTTAAAAAAACTACAAATACATATTTAACTTTGCCTTCCAGGGACCAAAACCAGTAAAAATTCCAAAAAGTTGACCGACGTTGTGTACCAAATTAATTTGATTTCTTTTTTATTTTAAAAAGATATTTTGCGTTTATAAACTGGAATTATTAATTTACAGGTTAAACATTTTTATTAAAAGGAATATTTAGAATTAAACACGTTATTTGTTGCACATATTTGCAAAAAAATAGCTTTACAACTCCTTACTTTCTATTGGTGTATTAAATACACCGCGCGACCAATTATGGTAAAATTCTTGGCGCGCCTAATTAAGGGATAACCTAATAACTTATAAAATTTAAAGGGTCCTTTTAAAGACTGCTATAAAAATTTCTAAAAACGCACGTCAAACAGGATCTGAAAATGACTTATTTCACATATTGTATAATACTAGTGTCTCAAATTTTTTAGACAGTCCTGTTAAAGTTAAAAGAATAAAAATAAAAAAATTAAACATTGTTCCATATTTTCTGTCTCGTAGAAAAGTATCGTGTACAACACGTTTTGAAACTGACTGTTTGCACACTCGTATGACTTGTAGCACTTGCCTAAGGCTCGTAAACAAACGTCATATTTGTGTGCAAAGAGTCTTTTTCGAAACTTGTTGCACAATATACTATTTTTGCATTAAGATCCATTTTAGAATAATGTGTATTGCGGAATATAAAATAGTAAAGAATATAAAGATTATAACTTAAAGCATTTTTGTATAATTAATATGTTTTTATTGCAACTTCTGCAGCCGCATTCGGTAACTATGGCAATTTTAGACCATTTATTTTCTATCAAGTTACAGAATACGGGTACTGATTTCCCAAATAATATTTCTTCAAATTTTTTGAAAATATCTAAACACAAAAGTAAAGTATATGGTATTTTGAAAAAAGCAAATAAAATTGGCTTTAAAACAAAGTATGCTTAATAAATTTTTAAGTTGCCTCGGCTTTACCTGCTAGGTGTAATAAAAATATTTTCGTTTTGTTTTAGAAAAGCAGAAATAAGGAAATATAACGCGACGTCGACGTATTTAATAAACAATAATTTGTTACTGTGGGTTGAAATCCCGGGATCCTGGATCCCGAAATTTTCGGGATTGAATTTCTTAAATCCCGGGATTTTCGGGATTAATAAATAAATTAATTTTTTTAATTGCATAAAACGCACTTAGTTTTCCTGTCAAGTTATCGAGTTGTCAATGCCAATAAAGATAAAGTCAGCCAGTTTTTATTTCCCAGTCAGTTTTACGCGGTCTCACTTAAAGAAATAAGTCATAAAAGCAACACTCCACATCACGCAAGTTATTAGAATTTTGCATTGAAATATGTTAATTTAAAGTATATTTTGACTATTTAACTTTTGTTACTTATAGGGTTTATTATTGTCTTAAATTTGTTGTATTTTAAAAAATTACAAATGTTTTAATGCAATCAATTAGAGGTTATGTGAGGGTATGTCGTTGTTGCAGAAATACAGTTTGGTCATTATTTTTAAAGGTACCTAATCAAGACGACTGTAGAAATGTCTTTATGGAAAAGAAAGTGTGCATTAAGTTAATTTTTTTTATATTTTAATTAGTTTTTTTTTCGGTTGGGTTAAAAGATTTTTTTTTAGATTTTTTACATTCTTAAAAAAGGTTTAAAAATAAAAGTTGATTTTTGAATATTTTCGCTTTTTTCTACTCTACCCCTCAAATCCCGAGACTATCCCGGGATTGTCTGTGCCTTATCTCGAAATCCCGGTATTGAAAATAAAGGGTGAAATTATCCCCTATTTTTAACATATGACTTAACAAATTAAAGATCAGGTAAGTAGATTTTAAATTAATTTTGTGCTATTTATCTTTAATTTATTTGCAACCTGAATTTAAGACTGCATTGTTTACGTTTCTGATTGTTATAATAAAGGTAAACTAGTCCCCATTTAATTACACTACGAGTCCATAAAGTTCTAAAAAAAAATGTTACTTTTCACATATAGAATCAGTGTTTTGTTTAAATGCCTGCTAGAATTTATTTACACAAATACAGGTTGAGCTAAATAACAGCTACACATAGGCGAATGTGAGGAAAAGAGGACAATCTAACTAAATCCCGGCATGTAAACATGCGTGACTAATACTGCTTGCTTTTGTTATTCTATTACTCGCCGATGTACCAAAACTGCTTGCTTAAACAGTATATTAATTCAATGTGACAATAAACGCTGACATTAACTAAGAAGTTTGATGGAATTAGAGTTGTAATGAATCCCTGCTACTTATGCTCACACAGTTATTGTCCACACTAAAAATAAGGTGAGAGTATTAAAGATTCCAACAGGGTAAGGCACATTATATAAAAATATTGTGTATAGGTGGTTTAAGTTTTCTTACAAATTACTAAAACATTTTTGTTCGTAATCAGCAGTTTGCCTTTATGCACTTATTATTACAATAATTATGCTAGCTGGATTACTTGCTTTACAGCGTGTCTTCGATACTTGCCAAACAGATTTTTTTTCATTTTGAGTTTAACTATACCAGCTCAGAAAAAACCTTTATTTTGATGATAAGTTTCGTCTGGTAGAGAAAATTATCGTTTTCCTCACAACAATGTCCGCAGCATGTGGATGTACAGGTGGGAAAAGAAAGGTTACTGGTTTGCTTTGGCTAGTAATTTGCTTCCAAAAAAGTAAAATTCTTTTTTGATTTGCCTATCTTACTGCCTACTTTTATGCGAAAATTGAGAAAAAATATATTACGCGCTGTAGCCTCGGTTTATGTCAACTGAAGAGTTACACCTACTATTTTGTCTATAATTTTTCTGGTAATTTGAAGTAAAATGTTTCCTAGATACCACTCAATGGGAACAAAAAATAGTCTGATTAAGTTTTTTGTATCTGCTTTTTAATGATAGTTACGAAATAGGAGCTGTCAAATTTTACCATTTGTGACGTATTGGAAAAAGCCAAAAAAATACAATTCCTCGAAAAAAATCTTTGCACACACAAGTAGAACGTTTGTTGCTACAAGCGCGAAGGCGAGTGGGTTTCAAGTCATGCGAGGTGTGCAAAAAAGTCTGTTTTAAACGTGTTGCACGATATTTTTTCTACAACAGCTTGAAAATGAGGGTTAAATATGTGATTTTTATTATTTTTATTTTTAACTTTTGACGGGACTATATAAAAATATTTCATCCGCCAAGTGTAAAAGTTTTTACACGCCTATAATAAAACCTAATGACAGAACAATAATAGCTATTTATGTATCAAGGGCGTTACTAGGACTATACATGCCCTGAAGGTCGAAATTAGCCCGATTGGCTAATTTCGACTTGATGGGCATTATAGTCCAGTAAAGCCTGTGAGTTGCATACTAATGCTTTATGTTTTACCCAAAAAGAGTTTTTCAATGACTAATTACATTATTTATTCGCAATATAAAAAATAAGTTGCACCTGTACCTGTATACGTAAGTAGATAATGACTGGTGTTAAGTTTGACTTTGATGTTTCTATCAGTTAGTCCAGTTGGCATTTTTTATTTAACGATTTGCTCAAAATGGAAGAAATTCCACAAAATATAAGAGAAAAGGCCATAAAGCGACCAAAAATCTTTTGCCAGTTAAATCAAGGCAACAGTATGATCGGGAGTATGGCATATTGGTATTTGGAAAGATGCGAACGCAATTCTTCAAATAACCGAAACACGTTTTAATGGCATATTTTCAGGAACTGGTAAGTTATTGATTTTATTTTAATACATTAGTTTAACAAACTTTATTATTTTGAGTCGGAAAATACAGTCCGAACTCTCATTGGACCAAGTATTCACCTAAGGTCTACGTTGATGGTCTATGAAATATAGACACTTCGCAATACCATCATCTCATAACTTTTTAAAGTTAAGTCGAAGGATACGTCCCACGTCTACAGTTTTGAAAGGAGAAGAAATATTAAGAATTTATTAAGAAGGCTTCTTATGATATCTACTTGGTACACAAAATCATATTGAGTAATGGGTGTTTTGGAGGTTTAAGACGAGATAAGTTGGTCAAAATGACTATTGATGACATTGAAGATAGAGAAACAGTCTTGGTTATAAAGGTACCAGAAACTAAAACTTTAACAAAAAGTTTTTCTATCATTGAAGAAGATTTAGGCGCTTTAAATTTAATAAAAAAGTACACAACATTAAGACCAGCTGGAATAAAGGAGCGAGGATTCTTTCGTACCTATAGAAAGGGTCGATGTACAGTACAACCCATTGAAAAATACCATAGAAAGCGTCCCAACATTGATCGCAAAATTTTTAAAATTGGATAATGCAGAAGCTTACACCGGCCACTGTTTGCATCGCACATCGTCAACTTTACTTGTTGAGGCAGGTGCTTCGTTTGAAAAGCTAAAACAACATGGGAAATGGAAAAGCTCTTCCAGTAGCTGAAGGACATATAGAAGAAAGTATTTAATTCAAAAACAAAGTAGCCAAAATGATTGCCAATTCAGTTAATTCCGAGGTTAATTCCGTATCGACTATTGAAAATTCTTTAATGAACTGTTTTTCTATACAAAATAGCGTTAGGTGCTACCACCGCTGCTACCATCACAAAAAACAACGACCATTCTATAGTGGGATCAGCTACATTTTCAGGGCCATTTTCAAAATTGTAATTTTTATTTTGGAAATAAAGTTTAATTTTAGTATTGTTTAAAGAAAAATTATTTTTGTATATAACTTGATTTTTATTGTGAGAGAAATAAAATTGGATAAGCAATAAAATTTCCATATTAGCGCATTAGGGCATTATAAGCGGGCATTATCATAATGCCCGCTTATAATGCCCTAGGTAATAGCAGGTATTATTGCTACCATAACATATTCCGTTTCTAAGGTATTACAGATCAATAATAGATGGGTAAAACAAAATATTTTGACTGGTTGACACCAACGAGGTTGACATTAACAAATAAAAACCATATTTAATTAAATTGTAGTAGATTTGTGGCGGTTGAATAGAACAGCATATTAATGTAAAACCTACTTTGAGCAAACTATAATACTTAAGTTTAGGTAACTCTACACAAGATATGGACATATAAGCATCTAAAAACATATCACAAAATAAATAATTTTAAATTATGCCTGTTCCCGTAACTTTAGTAGAACAATATTTTTTTAAAAATAATTGAGTAATATAGGTAATGTCTTAGGTAAATATCATGGTACTTAAGTTACCGAAATAGGTTATTTTTATTATTATTAGTAAAACGAACTAAAACTAACCAGAACAACACTCTTTATGGTTGTAGTAACAGATTTTAAGGGTTAGTAGCTTCCGTCGTTATAAAGGTTTAGTATGTATTCCATTAACAGATAAAAAACTACAAAAGAATATTGGTTGACCCTATTAAACCACAAAATATTAATTAAAATTTAGTACTTCCTATAACTTTAGTAATAACTAGAAACTCTAGACAGACAGTATGTAGTGTGTTACTTGTTATGGTATAATATTAAGTCCAATGAACAGTAAAAATTTTACCAATAGTACCGGAAAAAATTACTAAAGGCTTAGTGTGTATTAGTTTTGTATAAATTGAAGAGACGTTGTTACTAAACAGGGTGTTTTCTAACAACAGAATTAAACTTTTAGGTGTAATTCCCTATGTTATTTAAAAAAAGTTTCCATAAACATATGTCCGGAGTTGTTTCCTTAGTGAGATACAGGGCGTTAATTCTAAATATTTTTAACATGCTTTTGTCGATTTAAACAAAATTTGGTACATTTATTTAAAATGATAATGCGGTTATTTAGCTCCAACCACATTGTTATTATTAGGTCAAGTGGCGCCTCAGTGGACACCGCAACTTACATTATTAAGAAAACGCCACTGACTTTTTTTAATGTTTTTATATCTTTTATAATTAAGTCAATTATGAATACAACTTTTGCTTTCTTGTGTTTTTTTGTGTCCAGCTTTGTTTTCAAGAAAAAGATTAAAGCCTCTTTAACTTCTTCTAAAAAGTACCCTTAGACGACATGGTAAAAATAACAAAAATAAAAAGTAAACAAATATTTGCTTTAAAATAAATAAGCAGTAGAGTAATTTATTAAAAATCAGTCATTTTTCCTATCTACTAAAGTCAAAATTTTTAATTTTTTAATTTTAGATTTTATTTTATGCTGTTTATGAATACTATTTAGTATTACTTAATGTGGCTTTAATTTTTTTTCTCGAAAACAAATCAAGATACAAAGAAAATACAAAAGACTAAAAATTGTATTATTAATTGCTTAATTATATAAAAATATGAAACATTAAAAAAGTCAGTGGAGTACTTTTTTCTCAAAATATAGGTTACAGTGCCCGCTGAGACGTCACTGGACCCAATAATAACAATTTGATTGGGGCTAAATAGGCACCCTATTACCTAAAATAAATGTATTCATTTTTATCCAAATTGACCCAGCATATTAAAAATATTTAGAAAAAACGTTTTTTTCTTAAATATCTTATTAAAGAAGTAACTTCTGCTATATGGTTATAGGAACTTTTTTTTCATATAATAACATAAGAAATCACACCCTTATGTTTTGTACCGTTGTTGGAAACACCTTCTATATTACAAAAATTGAAAGATGTTAACTTTAACAATAAAGTTACAATTTATAATTAGGCTGGATTTACACAATTAAAAACATCAAATAATTTATTCAGATACAATAAAGTGTTATAATTTTTGTGACTGTTTATCCATAATTTTTGTCAAATTAGACTTAACCTATGTAAAAAATTTCACACAGTAGTGTCACACATCATGTGATATTAATCATTTTCAGATCATGTTTGCCGTGCGTCTTAAGACGTTATAGAAAAAATTGTTTTTAATTTTGCACACTTGTGTTTGAATTTCCTTTTATATATTTTTTTTATTTTGATCTGACATTTATGGATCATTTAAATAATTAGATAAACATTTCTGAAAAATTAAAATAATTTTAGGCTATTTTTTATGGTCACTTGTGTTACAATTTTATTTAACGCATAGTATTTACCACTACACATTTTGGAAATATTAGCGACGTCTTTAATTAATTTGGAAACAGGTTCTTGTTCATATATCAAAAATACAAATATTTTTGTGAAAATTCTATTTTTTATTGAGCAGGACTTTTAGGGAATGGCATATTTTATCGTTAAGTTAAAAAAAAATGCACTGAAAGAAAACACTAAGTTAAAGAGTGAAAAAAGCAATAAACGGTTAAAAAAGTTACTTTTAATTTTGTTTACCATCTAATGTAGTTTACTAAAATAGGGTACCTACTTTATCTTTATAATAATGACAAAAAAATAACGGTCCTAGAAAAGTTAACTTTTTACTTCCTTGGTAGCACAAAAAATAAAAATATAACCTATATTACTTAAAAAGAATATGATAATTACTAACAGTATTAAAATAAAATTCAAAGAAAGTTTATACTATTTACGGCAAATTTAATTTATTTCTAAAAAGCTTAACAGCTAACGCAACCAATTTTATTTAACAGCTTGTGCAAATAAAATTGTCCAATTTAATTTTAAATTTACTTTTTCTTTTTTTGGTAAATGTCTTATTGATTAAATTTTTAAGCATAGAAAAGCTTTAATCATTTCGTTAACGTAAATTTAATTTATTTTTTAAATTACTTTTAAAGTCAATACAACAACGACTTAAATGCCTTAAATTTCCTTTAATTCCAACGTTCACTTTTTTCTAACATTATTTATTTTGTATTAAAAATACACCAATAATTTTGTTGGTGTGGCAGTAGGTATACAAAATAAGTTTTATTTTATAAAGAGAACATTTACCTCCGTATAAATACAAAAAATACTTACAGGGGCAAGTTAGAGAAAAATGAGAAAGTGTAACAACCGACCACACCCAGGGGCGGTTATGACAGTACTTGGGGACGAGTAGTGACATATTCAAAAATACACACCAAATGGTCATCGATCACTTTTATTGCACAAAAGATCATTTTCTTTAAACTTTATCCATTTTCGTCAGGCCAATTATCGGGATATCAATACACATCAGAAAAAAGACTCTTCTTCATTTTAAGACGGTGGTGATGTCTCAATTTCTCTTCTTTTTTTTATTTTGGGAAAACTTTCTTTTTATCTTTGGACAATCCACGAATGCGAAGAGCCGAAATACCAACGTACCGTGGGTGTCTAATACGAGGTAGGAGAAACTTTGTTGACGAGTATTACGGAGTCCAAATCAATCTCAGTCCGGCTGGCGTCGCGTGAGGTACTCTGCGGTTTTGCTCCGAATTTAAACTTGCGTTTTTGAAGTGTGATTTTATTTTTGAGTTTTATGGAAATTGGCTTTATTTTTATTATTCAATTTTGGTTTAGATTTTTAGAGCAATTACCGTGGGAATTTTGTAGCAATCGTGCGGCTTTGGCCACGGTGTAAAACCGCGGAAAGTTTATTTTGGGAACTTAAACAATTTTCTAGGTTACTTTTATAATAATAAAATAAAAACATTAAACAAACTGGGTAGCGTAGAAATGCAAAACAAACACTGGAAAATTTGATATTTAAAAGAGAGATTTTATCAGATAAGAAGTAGTGAGTGAAGTCAAGCATAAAGTTAAAGTTTTAGTTCAGCCCCGTACGGGCTATCCCGAGTGGGGGTATGCCCGTACCAAATTAAGTTAGTTCAATAAGTTAAGTTGGCGGTTATGGTCCCAAGAAGATAGTTCCATATGGTACATTAGTCCCAGTGACGTCAAGTACCTAGTATTTCAAAATGTCAACGTCACAATACTAAGGTTTAAGGGGGACGCCAAAACAATATATCAAGGGGTCGGATTTGGGACACATACAAAGTGTATAAATTAGAAGGGAAATTTGTTTATTGCGTTTTCGAATATACCGCACCAAAGATATACGATTAACTTCTTGCATTTCTGCAACTCTTCGTTATAATGGTCCTCGTTTTACTTTTGTATAGGCTTCTTCATGTTTGTCCATTTTATATTGCCTTTTTTATGCTTTTCTTACACGTTTTCCTGGCATCTTAAAGCAAAGAAAAAAATTTATAAAGTATCACAACCGTACCCAATGCCCATTTTTACAAAAAAAAACTTATTATGGCAATATAAAATATCGTATATACAAAGGTAGCACTACTATGTAATCGCTAATGTTTAACTTACATTAAAAAAAATTATGATTGTATCTGTACACCAACAATCACGCATGACTTTGATTATACTTTCATTTGACCGTTAAAAAGTAATGAATGCCTATGTCAACGTCGCGCGTTTTTGGATGCAATACTGTGAACTACGTTTAGACCCTCATGACACTCCTCTTTCCCCTTTACGCCTCTTTCGTATTCCTTATAGTTTTGTCAACATTGCTGTTGTCACGATCGTACCCAGTCACAATCGTACCCAGTCTACCCTACTGCTACCTTACGTCAAACTCCATGTGTTCGCACAAAAAACCTACACCTGCATGGACCGCAACGAACGTTTCAGCAAATATTGCGCGCAACCATCCAAACGTGCGAATCTTGTTGCGTTGCGTGTTGCATTATACACCCGCCTGTACGCGGCTTAAGCCAGCCTAATCAATTATTTAAATTATTATTTATTTACTTACACAGGATATTACAGAATGTTGTTAAAAAAACTTAAGTGCGGATTCTATTATAAAAAAAAAACATTACACAAACGTGGATCCGGAAATTGATGGCTTCCCAGATACAAAGTATTAAAATCGGTTTCTTATTAACATCCAAAAAACTTTTTACCCAATTTTAATAAAATCTGGCAGTATTTTTAAAAAGCAATAAAAGGCTAATTTATCTCTAACTTGATTAATTTTATTTAGTCCAGTGGCGTCTCAAAAGATAAAAACGAATATTTTTGGAAAAAATGTACGTCACTGACTTGTGCAAATTTAATATTTTATTTTTATTAAGCAAGTAAAAATTTAGCTTTTTAGCTTTTAGGTCGTTGCCCATTTTTGGGGAAAAAATACAACTAATCGCACTTACCGGACGACATTTTATTATCCGATAATTAAGCAAAATACGAAAAAACTTAAAAGGCTAAAAAGACATACTTAAACTTGTTGACTTTACCTACAAAATTTAGGCTTTTATAATAGTCAGTGGCGTTCGTTCTTTTGTCATTAATATTCGTTGTGGTGACGCCCGAGACGCTACTGGTTTAAATAAATTTAATCAAATTTAATTTTAATAAAATTTAAGAATAACATTGTTAAACTTTAATAAAATCGAATAAGAAATATTGAAGATGTTGGCATTAAAAATGTTTTTTTTTTAAGTTTAATACCCTGTTTCTAGGAAACAATGCGTTTCAAAGCCATATTTGTACAAGGTGTCCCATAATTTTTGCTGTTTTTAGAAAGCTTTAGTTTGACAACGAGATAAAGTAGGTAAACAAATTTGTATTTGACAGTTTGAGGAAAGTTCCGAATTATTACACAAGAGTTAGATATACAGGGTGTCTATTTAAAAGTTACCTCTCAGTTATCTACCAAAAGAGGCAGATTTGAAAAAAGATTGAAACACGTAAACACGTTAAGATACTTACGTTACCTACTGAGGGAAACGTTTTTTACAAAAATTGGACGGCGCCCCTTTTAAATCTGTCTGTTTTCGCAGATAACTAAGTGGTAACATTTTAAATAAAGTTTTTAAATAAACACCCTGTATATTTCTCATCCACATCTAGCACTAATCTGGTTCAGAATACACGTCGACCGCGCCTTATTTCGGAAACCGTATTTCTATTTCTATTAGCAAATATAACCACAATAATAATTACCGATATAACTAATGTTTATTTTCGATCTAACAATTTTTACTGTAAGAAAAGTTTTTAATTTTGTCAAAGAAATAACGGCTGACAATATCTTCAAATTATAAATTTTGAGTTTTGCATTAATGAAATAAATGTAATAACTTAAATCATTTACTAATTATTTAAAACATTCTGCCCTATGTCTTTAAAAATTAAGGTAATCTACATATTAATATGTTAAAAAAATAATAAAATGCAAGTTGTCCACCATTTTCTAGCAAGCTAATAAGTAGCAAATTAATTTAAAACAAGGAAGCATTTTATTATAATTTCCAAAAAGACCCATATATTAGTAATATTAACTCAGACAGAAACTTCAGGAAGCTTCTAAGAGGGAAGTGCATGGCGTGCCGGGAGGCGAGACAATCACATTAGGCGCTTTCGCAAAGGGACTTGAGACAATAAAAGAACATGCTATTCACCTGACAACGTAGTTATAAAGGGAGTTGTAGGTGACTCTTCTTTATTTACTAAAAGTTTTCTGAAAGCCGGATTTAACCGTACACTTTTCAGTTTGTTCTGCACCCCTCTTGCAGAGATTACTAAAACAACTGACAATTGTAGCCGTGGCTGTTTAATTAAAGTGTATTTTTGCAATCACTTGGAAGTGTGAGTTTTTTATTGTATGTTAGAAAATTAGGCAAGTGGGAAAACACTTTTAGAATCAGAATTCGTTTGATAAAAAGTGCCTATCTAGATCTATGCAGAATATAAAAACATTTGTTCACCTCATATTTAAGATAACTTGTTTTATTGAAAAAAAAAATACAAAAAACGGATATTAGTCAAATTTATACGAATTGTAACAGAATATTGGTAAGAAAAATTTTTCTATTAAAAATATGAAAAAAAAAATCGTAAAAATGTGGTTCCGCAAATTCCAAGATACAGAGTGTACTTGTAAAAACTTTTTTTTAATATCCTAAATATCATTTACCCGATTTTGTTTTAATTTGACAATATTGTTTATGGAATTAAGGGAGTTATTTATTGCTAACGTATTTACATTAACAAGTTCAGTGCGAGAAAGGAATATTTCTAACAAAAATATATTATTCCACTGACAGTGAGTGTAATTTTTCAGCTTTCTTTAGATTAAGCAAACAAGAATACAGCATTTATGTCTTCTTATGTTAAATAAAATCCAAACAATTGCATATTTTTAGACCAAAAAAGTAGCAAGCATTGTTTAGTTTGTTGAAATATTTAACAGCCTTTATCTAAAGATTAAAAAATTTGCGGATCCATGTTTATAAAAACTTTTTTTTCCGCTGTGGGATAACGACCCTTGATTCTATTTAAAATTTTGGATCGAGATCAAGAAATATCGAGCCCAGATCTCCGATGACTCGTCTCAATTCGATCAAAAATACTTGGTCCTAACAAAGCTGCGTTTTTATAATCGACTGTCCTAATTTATTTTTTTCTTGAAAACAAACCTAGATACAAGGAAAATTTAGAAAAGTCAAAAGTTGCATTTTTAATTACTAATCAAAAAAAACATTAATACTGTGTAAAAAGTCTGTGGCGTATTTATTTTTTAATAATATTGGCTGTGGTGACCACTGAGACGCCATTGGACCCAATAAGCTTGTAAGGTAGGAATTATGCAAGCGCCTTTTTAGACCTAGTAGGTATACCAAATTGCATTTAAATTGGTTGAAGGGTTTTTAAGATATTATTTTAAAAATATCGACTTTTTTAACTTCAACGCCATAGAAATTAAGCAAGTAAGCATAGTGCACGGACATGCATATGTTTATAAAAACTTGTTTTTATTAAAAAAAGAACATTAGAAATTACCTACTTAAGTTTCGTACTGTAGTTAGGAAACACCTGTATAATGTAGCGTATCCCAGAATAGGTGTTACAAAGGTCAATATACACAATATATACAAAAAATAAAAATAAATTCGCAACTTTTAGCTTTCAAAACTAAGAAATACAAAATTTTACTCCGATTTGTGTAATTTATACGTTATAAGTACAAATATTAAAAATGTCCATACGTAAACTACTTTTATTAAAAAACCAATAGATAAGTTAATGTTGTAGATAATATAATTTTATGCTCAAATTAAAAGTTAAAGTAATAAAGTAAACAAAAAACATTTTTTCATTTTTTACATTGCGCCATAACACTTTATTATTGGGCATAGATGTACGAAATTGACAAAAAAATTTAAATATTTTAATGGTTATCTTGTATATTTTGCATCATCGCGTCGTGTCGAGTATTTAGTATTGTTGCATAGACTTCAAGTAAAATTTTGACATACAATTTAATTCTTTACAACAATTATAAATCAAATTTTGTTTTACTTTTCAAAATTAAAGTAGATAATAGTAAAGAACTACGAAATGTACTAAACATCATCATAACCCGTTTATTGATTTGGGTTTTACTAAGACCAAAACAGTTTAGTTGTCTTTTCTGTTACAAAAATGTTTTTATTCATTAAATATCTACCCAAGAAATAAAAATTACCGCCTTTATTTTCAGTCGTTGTTTGTCCTAAGTAATACTTTTCCAAGTTAATGCGTATTAGGTTAGAAATTACACACATCATAATAGACTCAACAGGTTCCATAATGTTGGCATGACTGGGAATTTTTTTGGGCTTAATATGTAAATGCACACTTAATCTATAAAGATACATACGAGTATGTAAATCTAATTGTAAGTAAATACACAATTATCCACGCTAAAGATATATCCCATTTTCTGAAAAGGGAAACTGATATTTGCGGGTACACTACCCATTCTTTAATATTTTTCAAAGATTTTTAGTTTTTGATAATCCAACAAAAAAAATTTAACTCTGTTTATGGTAACTCTATAGTTACAATCAAACACGTTCTTTTTAGGCAAAGTTATTAAAAATATTAGCTAGAAAGCGTATAAAGCGATAAATCCCCACAACCCGACGATGGACAAGAGAGGAAGCCTTTCTGTAAGTGAATGATCATTAATAACGAATAGCTCTTCTTTAAATGAAATTAAGAATGCTTAGGGTTGTGGAAGACGCTATGCCCCTGATATGAGAACAATATTCCAAGGGAGGTCGGATTTGGGATACATATAAAGTGTATAAATTAGAAGGGGAAGAATACTTTTGGCTCGAAAGAGAAATCTAAGCTTTTTGAAGCTGCCGTGGCCATAGATACAATGTGTTTATGCCAGTTAAGGTTACTTTCAAATGTGACGGCCACAAGATTAAAGGTGTCTTTGTTCGGTAAAACTTGGCCGCTCATAAGTAGAGGACAAGTATTTGATGACTCTTTTCGCAACAAGGAACATGATTGTGTTTTGGATGCATTAAAATGAACGAGATTTTTGGCGCCCCAATCCAATATTAAATTAAGATCCTGCCAAAGAGATCTCTGCATCGCTCTGCGTTTGTTTTCCAAGTCAGGTTTAGTAATGAGTTTAGAAACCTGAAAACTGGAGTGAAGGGTACTATCGTCGGCTAAACTATGAATGGAATTACTTGTGGACGAGAGAAGGTCGTTGATGTGAAGAAGAAACAATGTTGGTGCCAGAACTAAGCCCTGAGGGACTCCAGCATTTACTTGGTGAAAGCTTGAAGAATGGCCGTCCACAATAACTGATATACGTCGATCAGATAGATAACTAGAAAGCCAAGTACAGAGTTTAGTTGAAAGACCATAGGAGGGAAGTTTATTAAGAAGTGCGGCATGCCAGACCTGGTCAAAAGCTTTGGATATATCAAGAGCAACGATCTGGGACTCACCTAGAAACTCAAGAGATTTATTTGAACAGTGTGATACGAAGGAAAGAAGATCTGCTGTAGATCTTTTGTGGCGAAATCCATACTGCCTCTCATGCAAAATTTTGTGTTTTTCTAATTACTTCAAAATTTGTGAATTAATGAATTTTTCCATTACTTTGCAAGGCACTGAAAGAATTGAAATTGGTCTATAGTTAGATGGAAGGGATTTAGATCCTTTCTTGGGAATCGGTTGAACACGTGTAGCTGTCCAGCTCTCCGGAAAGATACTTGTGTTGTAAGAAATTCGAAAGAGCCGAGTTAAGATTGGTGCAAGTTCTGGAGCCCCTTTTTTTCAAACGATTGCTGGTATGCCATCCAGCCCAGACAATTTCTTGGTGTTAATGAAAGAAAGAATATGCTTAATGTGTTTTACCTTAAAAATAATATCGGGCATTTTATGAGGAACTGGGGTAACCGCTGGAATTGGATGATTTACGGGAGGGTCAAGGGTTAAATTGGCAGCAAATTGTTTAGCAAATAGTTCTGCCTTTCCTTTAGCGGTAGAAATTATTTCATCTACCAAAGTTAGTGGTGGAAAAGAACTGGTACAAAAATTTCTACTTATGTTTTTCGCAAAGAACCAGAACGATTTGCTGCCATTTGAGCAAGAAAGAACTTTGTTTTTAATACGATTGTCGAAGGAGTCTTTGGCTTCCGAAATTGTTTGATTTTAGTAGTTTCTTGCTTCAATGCTGGCCTGTCGGTTTACTGGACTAGGATCCTGTAGAAACTTCTTGTGAGCCTGAACTTTTAAAATTCTAGCTTTATCACAAGATTTGGAAAACCAGGGTTTGTTATTGAATTGTTTGAGGTTCTTTATGGTGTGTGGAATTTAGGTTTCAATGCCCAATTGAATTGATTCAGTTAGTTGATTGCAAATTTGAGAGGATCACGAGAAGAAAAGTAGATGGAATTCCAGGGTAAGTGGCGAAGAAGTCCCTTAGGCCATCCCAGTCGGCTGAGTTGTAGTGTCATACGGTGCGTGGTGGCATGTATTCATTTACCTCGGGATGTGCAGGGTAAGATATAGCTAAGCCATGATCTGAGCGATCTAGGGGTGCTGTGACAGATGTTTGATAGAGTTCGAGGTTGGTAGTAAGAAAAAAGATCTAGGGGATTTGAACTATGATTTGGGACTCTAGGAAAGTAGGTGGGTTTCATAATAAGGTTGGTAAGAGAGTTACTGACTGCGAAGATTTCGGCTGCTCTGCCTTGGGGGTCAGTTTTTGAAGAGCCCAGTCAATCCTTATTATGGACATTGAAGTCGCCAAGCACGATTACTTCAGCCGATGGAAACTGAGAAATTATGCTATCGATCTTTGTTGAAAGAAAGTCAAAGAATTCGACATAGGAATTATTAGATGGGGACCGGTACAAACAGCAGATAAATTTAGTTGAAGACCTTAGGGAAAGTTTGAGCCAAAGAATATCGGGCCTACCCGATTCAAGATTGGAAACTCGAGCACAAGCCAGATCGTTGCGGACGTAAGCACATACGCCACCATGTGAGCGTAAAGACGAAATAAGTTCATAGCCTGGGAAGAGAAGGTGGCTGGGTGAAGATTTAGAACTTATTTGTGTTTCCGTCAGAAACAGTATGTGGGGCTTAGATGACTGAAGGTGATGGTGAACGGAGTTTATATTGGTGTTAAGCCCACATATGTTTGCAAAAGAAATTAAACTTCTCGATGAAGACCTTCCGGATGCACTTCTCGCCCGGAGATCCGAATGGAGGGGTATTTTACCTCCGGAATATTTTACTTCCGGGTGTGCCGCCATCATTTGTACATAGTTTGGGGGTTAAAAGGAAAAAAAAGAAAAAAAAGAAGGAAAAAGGAAAACTAACTCACACACCCAGAACCCGAAACGTCCGTTAAGACTTCACGGGTCCTTTAAAGGGTGAGTGGGGTGGTACCTCCTCAGGCGAGGAAAGCTTCTCTACCACCTACCTAAGTTTGCATCATATGGAAAACTGTTTTATTATTTATTTTACGAAACAAACCTATTCTCTATAAAATGTTCTGCATGGTCTAAAAGCCAAAATTCAATCATTAGGAAATAATTTTTTGCAGTATTATACGAGTTATGTCAAAAAAAAAAATGTTTAAATGGAAATTATCTTTTTCATATTATCAAAATATATATATAAAGCAAAGATATTTAGAATTAAAAATAACATTTAAATATCCAAACTTGTATATTTTGATAAGCATTTTTTTTCTTACTTTATGCATAACCGGAGAAAATTTAAGTTTGTACATTAGTGCGTACGCATTTTAAAATATAATATGTAATAAAGGCATCATAACTATCAAAACAGCAAAAATCACAGAAACGCTACTTATCGCAGAAGAAACGTTTCAAAACGTTTTTCTCTTAAATAAAACTCTTTTTCTATTTAAAAAAAACTTGTATTTTTAGTTTTTACCATTTTTTCTTTATAAAAATTTTCGATAATATGAAAAATAAAGGTACTTTTCTCTTAAGCAATATTCATATTTTTTGACATACCTTGTATAATACTGCAAAACATTTATATCTGATGTTTGCATTTGGGATTTTGGACCATGCAGAATATAAAATATAAAAAAACTGTTTTAGACGAAATGCAGTATTGCAGTATATTATTATGATGGAAATCATCGTACCTACTCCATTATATTAATCAGTAAAAACCTTAAAAAGGGATTTTTGGGGCAAAGAAAAAAATATAATCGTTTATTTATCACATTTTATACCAGTTCAGATATTTGTAAGTAATTTTAGAGTGGTCTCCTAAACATCAAAAATAATTTTTAAGCGTACAAGAAAAACATATTTTGATGTCAGTGTCATCCGTAAGGGGTTTTTACTGCAAATAATTTTTAAGCAAAAATTGTACGCTACAGCTTTTTTAAGGAATAATATTTTGAATTTATGTTTTAAACAAATTTGCTTTATTGACTTTTTTTATTCGATGTATAGTTTTTGCGTAAAAATATTAAAATATTTTCTTAACACCGTCACATCGCTTTTTATTTAGTTTATGGTAGACATGATAAGGATACTAAGTTTGCTTCACCCATCATTATTATAAATTAAAAGTTAAAACATAGATTCTTATTTTTTGATAAAAAATCATCTCCGAAAATTTCTTGAATTTTTATAAAAACACCCTGTATAATCTCAAAAGTAAACAAAAGTTTTATTAATGTCCACAACACAAACAATGTTAAACTACATGTTTACCATTTTAATAACGTACATGTCACAAGTCGTGAACAAGTCTACTTAGGAACATGGACAGAGATAACAGCTTACTAAATTAAATTTCAGAATCACGTCAAATCCCAAATCAAAGTTTGAAATAAGCTTTCTTGAAATATACTCCCTGCTGAATCTCTGACTGACCGATGTTAACTGGTGATTAAAGTTGGAATATTAGTTTAGTCCCACTTAAAGATAAATAATTTTACCAAGAAAATTTTATGGTTATAACGTTGTTGATTTGTCCTTATTTAAATACATTTTCTAAGAACACAGGGTGTTACAAAATGTTGTTAGATAGAATCCAACCAAAAACATAATTGTGCCAAGTTCAATACTTTAATTATGCTTAGCTGTGGGCTTTGCCGCAAAAAGAATGGAGATCTAAATGAATGCCAAGTTCTTTAAAAAATATGTATGAGATCTTAAAAGTAGGTTAGATTTAACTTGGCTATTTTCATTATTACATGAGTCATTTTATAACGTAATTCAACTTATTTAATTTTTTTTTTAATTTTAATAAAAACCGGTCAAGTCAATTCTAACCCACTTTAAAATCTTATACATATTTAAATTTTGTACAGGATTGGGCACTTATTTAGATCTCCATCCTTTTTGCGGTAAAGCCCACAGTCGAGCATAGTTTTAGTATTGAACTTGAGTTACCTTCTTCACATTTATGTTTTTAATGGGATATCATTACTTTTTGTAAAGAAAACTAGACAGGTATTTAGATTCATTTCTTGCGTTTCCTGCATAGTTTTTTTTTTGCTATTGTCTATATTTTCTTAAACCTTAGAAATAACACTTTGCTATCTTTTTAACACGCTTTCTGTTTATGCCTAAATTAGCCAAGTCCGGGCGATATAGCAATTTTGTTAACGGTTGATTATTAGCGTATTGCAATGTTTTTTATGGGGACACTACTTACTTTATATATCTACCTGTAACGGTTTAAAGGCTACAATTATTTTATTTTTTTTTTTGTATCGGGACTCCCCAAACCTTCTCTAAATATTTTCATTTTTTTTTCTACGCCTACACACAATTACCGAGCTGACTTCAAAGTTTTATTTTTCTAGGTAATCTGAAAGGAGTAAGGTTTTTGATCCATACAATGTATCAGTCAGTGGACAATTAACGACTTTTGGACCTTTATGTTTTAATAACGATTTGAACTAGCTTCATGAAATATTGGCTTCTAGTTGACTTTATAGATATAAATAAATAAACATAGTTTTATGGGTTTACGTTAAATAGGTTATTAGTTATGGAGGGGAAAAGTGGCATCAAGTGGTTCGTCTAATTTACCAATCAGCGCTGTAGCCAGTTTCTTTACCTGAACTTAGCCTGGCACGTTACAGATAAGGATCAGATGTAACGATTTAAAATAATAAAATAACCATAATATCCATGGACATGTCTTGGTTATCGGATTGGGCGGGCGTTATTATCGTGAAGTCAATTTCATTACTGGCCCAGGTACTATATGGTTTAACTGCTTTTAATTACCTGTTTAATTTAACGGGATGCAATGTTGGATCCTAAAAACATTGCATTCAACATTGCACCCATTATCTTTTAATTCACTTGTCAATCAATTAATAAATGAAATTATATAGTTATAAATCTTTTTGGTTTATAATTTTGACATAGCAAGGGCGGGATACGTTGCCGATCGCGATACGAATACGTGTGCCGTATTGATATGTTTAACGTAACGGAATAAAACTAACGTATTGCTTCTGCGCAAGCGCATTAAGATACTGATAGGGATACGTGATGATTTTTTAAAGTGCTTTTTGTCTTTATTTAGTGTTAAATATTTACGCTATATTTGTGGATTTTTTTTACCTTTGCTTTAAATGTTTTAAAATAGGAAAATTTTAGAAACTAATTTGACTGCAAGATACCTTGTAGAAAAACCAGTACATATCTTGCTGATTGATAACAAGGCATGTTTATTTTAAACTGTTTGTATGCCACTTATGCATAACTAACACAATATTAGATTGTTTATTATACCAACAAATGTATTTGCATTAAACTTGTAAGGGTATGTTTACTAATAAAAGCAAACCCATTAACTTAGTAAATTTAGATTTTTTTTTAACTAGTAATAAGTATTTATTTTTATTAAAATTTGTCATATTAAAAACAAAATAAATAGAAATGGGGGTCTTGATGGCACCTATTTTAAGGCTTTTGACAAGTTTTTTAAAACCCTTAAATTTAAAACTACAAAATCGTAATAACCTGAATACGTAATTTGGATGGTCATATTTCCGAAACTAATAAAGTTAGATATAATAAATATGTTATTTTCATACAGCTCTTTTACAAATATTTTTAATGGTGGTATAAAAAACAGGGTAAACACTTCGCCACACATAAAAAAAGAAAATAGTTTTGTCTTATCCAGTATACTTTTACCAAAATTACCAATTGAAAAATCTTTAAAAAAGTTTTAAGAGGAGGTATTGGCGTTATAGCGGGTTTTTCTCACAGGTGGTTTCCCTCTAAAACTTTTTTACCTTTTAGGATAGAAAAATGTAATTTATTATATCGTTATTTGACATAATTGTGAATAAATTTATCCATATGCTTGTTTTAATTTGCTTCCGGTTTAACCAGAAATGACTGCTACTTTAAAATTTTTAATGGCACCACCGGTATATTTCGATAGAATATGACATTCTTAATACAATGGCATCTCATATGTCATTTTTAAACACTTCTGCTGTCAAAAATTTATTTTTTTATATTCCAATCTAGAGTGCCATGATTATGCTAAAACGGTTTATTTTAAGTCAGGTAGCCATGGAAAAATGAAGTTAGTCGTTCTTGGTATTTGATGGGCGGAGTCAAAGTGTGCAAAATCCTATTTATGGTCATAACTTTTTTTTAATGAAACGAGGTTGCTGGCTATATTATCCCAAAAGATCATTATATTTCGAATAATTTGGTACCATATAGGTGGAATTGCGGATAAGGATTTTATTGTAAAAGCATTCTATAAAATTATTCCTAACCGACCGTTGTACTGCATAGAAATATTGATTTTTGACCACATCATAAATTTATTATATGTAGAAAAAGTATTCTTCAAAAACCCGCCTATGTGGTATCAAATTATTCGGAATAAAATGCTCTTTCGGGGTATGCTAACAAGCCACTCTCATTCTTTATAAAAAAATCAGTTATGATCATAAATAGGATTTTGGACCCTTTAACTCCATCCTAGGGAGTCGTAAAAATAAAAGACGACTAATTTCATTTTTATATGGCTACTTAACTAAAAATAACCGTTATTGCCTAATTATGGCACTTTAGGTTGGAGTTTGAAAAATTAAATTTTTGACAGCAGAAGTGTAAAAAATGACTCGTGAGGTGTCATTGTATTTAAAATGTCATATGCTATGGAAATATGATAAGATATACCGGTGGTGCCATGTAAAATTTTAAAGTAGCAATAATTTCTGGTTAAACCAGAAGTAGAGGAACTGCGGCATATTTGGGATACTGCAGGTAATTTGAAATACTCCGATATTAAAATAACTATTAAGGCCTTTTATTTTTTTCTCCTAAACATAACTTCGTAAGACACACTAAGACACCAAGCATTTAAAACAGAACGCTATTTTAATATTTCTGCTTCTAGCCCTGAAAATTATGCAACCCATGATAATATTTACTGCAATACATAAAATATTTGGTGTAATTATTTAAACTGTTAAGGAACCTTTTTAGTTTATGATTTAACTTTGATTTTGTAAATATTTTCAGAATTTATAATTTAAAATTCCATTTTAGGTTAGGTTCCCTCCGCTTGCAGCTCCCAACAGAGAAACTCGTGGTGCCGCACGTATGCATCCCTATACGGTCCAATTGGACAGGCCTCGAACTTCCCATTTCGTTCGTTCTTTTATCCCTAGAGTTTCTAGACTGTGGAACCTACTGCCAGCGGAGGTCTTTCCTTCCCCCCAAATCTTCAAGTTTTTAAGTCCCGTGTTAACAAACTTCCTCTTACTTTGCTTAAGACACCCACGGTACGTTAGTATTTAGGCTTTCAGCCTTCGTGGATTGTCCAAAGATAAAAAAAAGTTGGTACGTTGTTAATTTGGAATACTAAAGGTTGTATGTTTTCTTTCACTAATGATGAATTTAAGGTGGTGTTCAAGAATACAAAAAGAGAAGAAAATGACCGCTGCTAAAACGTATTAGATTCTAAGATAAATAGGCAGTATGTTTATAAAAAATGTAAATATAATATGGACAACTATATTCCAAAATAACTGCACTTAAAAGTCAATTGATATTTGATATAATTTCTAGTTTGTGGTTCTTTTTATTTTTAATTTAGTTTTGGTTAGTTCTGGTTAGTTCTGGTTAGTAGTAATAATAAAATCCTATTTTGAAATAAAACACTCTGTATCCTGTATACCACCAATGAAAAACATTTTAAAGGCTTTTAAGAAATGGTTTTGGAAATATAAACTTCGAAATCGTATATGTGTTATGAAAATTATATTTATAATTTTTTAAATTTAAATGGTCATATTTCCAAAACTATAGAAAATAGACATACTAAATATTAAATTTTAATAACAATTTTCAAAATATTTTTAACAGTAATATAATATACAGGTTGTTTCTCTTAAAAAATCCCGATGATATCCTCATTTATAAACTATTAAAAAATAAATATATCAAATGTGTACCGACGTCACTGATAATTTTTTAAAAATATTTTACATAAAAACATATGTCTTTAGTTGCTGTTAAGTAATGTAACAAATACCAATTAGATATCTAAAGTGATTTAAGAATAATGATTAAAAAATGTTGTTTTATTAGAATTTTACCACCCTATATCTCTAAAAGATAGCGTTTTCAAACATATGTTTAAATAGGAAACTAGGATTTATTTTCGACGTAAAATATGTCAATTGAAATTGTATCTATATTTTTTTTAAGTTATTTCTTATTTTTTTATTACTTGAAATTAATTTTTAAAAACCGTCCCTTTAATAATTTGTAGCAAAAGCAAAATAGGTTTAGTAATATTCGGGTATTATTTCCAAGAAAATGAGTTGCAAGAAACTTTAAAATAACTCGATGTGATTTGAGATAAACTTTGGAAAACTGTCACCGTTTATTTTAGTTTCTCAACATAAAAGGTATTTTACCTAATATCATAATTTTAAAAACAATACTGTTTATAGTTATTTAAACTAAGGTAAAAAATCACAATTTATATGCTTTAACACATTAATAAAATTAAAAACCACCAGAACCACAAAATAAACCTAACAATTGACTTAAGAACTAAATATGAAAAAAATATCTAAACATTACACATTTCAATAATAAAACAGTACAAGCCGTGCGAAACAGAAGTAATTTTAAATTATTATTGTTCATTGTTAACTTAACCATTTAGGCATATTGTACCATTGGTAGGGAAGCACAAGAGGGGATTCGGGGATTTACTACTGCGCGGCAGATTAATATACCGAAGGATACTTTGTACCTGGTGAAGTATCTCACTCAAATATAAGCCCCGTATACTGGGCCGATCATAAAAAATAAAAATATATTTATCAGAAATTGTCCAGCTCGTCAGATTAAGATAGGGTAAGTTAATAACATGCCAAACAGTGTATATTCCACTAATCTTACAATTTAAAAGTCGTAAAGGAAACGAAGGGCTACAAAGAAAAACGTTGGATTAACATTTTGGAGCGTGGCAATTTTTTTATATTTTGAAGAAAATAATTCATGAATAACAAAAATATATATATTATTCGATACAACCCGAACGATTTTCACAAGCGGAAATAATAATAGTACTTTTTTGACATTTTTCAAAATTTATAGCCATTTCCCCCACCGATGAAAAGGTATACATCATAAAACCTTTTTTCTTCTTATCATCTAAGATTTGCAACCCAATAGGTCTTTATGACGCTCAAGTAAATCCCCATTTAGCATCGTGGGCTCCCCTACTATATGTCCGAAAAAACTGGTACAACAGAATCGAATTTTAGCTTTTAGTCTATATATAATAATATTTTGATGTAATTTTTTAACAGCCACCTAAAAAAATGCTAAATATAAAGAAGGCAATTTCTTATAAACCGGGAGACACTTTATTACCTGAATACCTTTCTTCAAATATTTGTACCCAAAATTTAAATAACATTGAACATTTACAGTGTTTTCCAAAATTGGAGTTACAAAAGATCAATATACCAATAAATTTTAAATTATACTACAAAATTTTAATTTAGTCGGCAAGTTATAACCTAAAATATTAAAAAGTGGCAGGTGTTGCACGCTTTTATTTTTTAAAGTAAAGTAGTAAAAGTAATGTATATAAACTTTAAATTGGTATTTATCTACAATGCAAATAAATATATACTTTTTGTATCTTTAAAACAGCCCAAGAAGTCTTATGCTTAAGTACCAGTGTACCATTAGTGCCCGGTAATTAATTGTTTATACCATCTTTCTTTCATCATACATAGTTGTCAAAACACTGAAACATGCATTTTTTTTTCATTTTACAGCACCACAGCAAAAGATAATAAACTATCATACTTTTACCTATTATGTTAGTAAAAATATATTTGGCTAAAATATAAATTTATATATTGAGCATAGTATTCTACTAAAGGCTTGCTTTTAAGATATATTAAAATTAAAAGTAAAATACAGTTTTGGCTAAAATTAAGTTTTATATATTTTTAAAATTAGCTTATCCTATACTTTGCAAGGAAAATAAGTGCAGCTATATATATATATATAAATTTTATTTTGTTTTAAATACCATTAAATAAATACCTAACCAATATAAAACATATCTCTGTAAGTTTTCTAAATTAAATTTTTAGGTAACAGTTATTTCAACATTAAAATTTAAAATAGAGACACATCTTGAAAGTCTGACAAATAGGAAAGGTTTTAGTTACAAATAAAATTACATTTAGAATATTTCAAGGAAAGAACAGGATCACTTTAGAACAAGGTAAAATATAAAATTACCATTTTCTTTTGAATAAAGTTCAATTTTTTAATACATTTTTATAAAATATATTATTTCTTCTTGACTAATTTTATTTAGTTAGACTGGCTTATTACTTTTGTATTTTTTTAAGGTTTTTATTTTTACCATTTTTAATTTTTAAATTTAAATTGCAAATTTTTATATATACTAAGTTATTGACGTTAAGGTTAAAAATAAAGGAACATAAAATGTGACTTTATAAAAAAATATATATAATTTTTACCATATTTTTCATAATAATAAGAAAACTGATTGCTGATTCTTTTATTTTTAAAGAATGGCAAAACTTGTGTTTTAAAAGTATGTAATGAACTTTAGTTGAGATTATATTGTATATTAAAAATTATAAATATCTCCTTTTACAAAGGCAAGATATTCCTTTTTGTATCGGACTAATTAAATACTTTAGTTTTTTATATATACTAGTAGGTATTCCCATTTTGGGGACTTATTATTAAAATCTTGTAAGTCTTGTTTGTATTCTATCCAGTCTTTTATTACTATAAGCCTCAATTTGTTTATATACAGTGTGTCAACAGATTGACTAAGAGATATCTGTAAACTTTTTTTATTTTTATATTAGAAAAATATTATTATGAAAAATACATAAATTGGAAAAATAAATTTTATAAATAACTTATTTCAAAAGAATTACAAAGGTAAGCAAAATGTGCAAAAAATTTTATTTTCATTGGTTGTGATTTTAAGGAAAAACTCGGTAAAATTTAAACAATATTTTTTATGTACTTTATTTTTTACAATGCAGTGAAAAAATATTATTTTAACATAAAACGGTAATAAAAATGACTACCTGAATAACAGATGTAAAATTAGGAAACTGGTTCCTAATTCAGAAAAAGCAAAAAAAAAGAAATTTAAACTTTTTGATAAATGGAAATATAACTTTTTTACTACTACAATTTTTTTTTAATTTCTTATTTATCTATATCAAAACACCCAACGAAAAAAAATATTTTTACATAATAAACTTTAACTTACTTTGCGTTGAATGCATCCTCTCCATTAGATGTAAAACATCGTTTTTATATTATAAAAAGGAAAAAGTTACACTTTTGTAATTTTTTTGTCAAAATAATAAGGGTTATATTGCTTTAAAATAACATAAGTCATTAAAGCAAACATTTTACCTTTCTAAATTACCAGTTTTTGCATAGTTTTTAATAAAATATTTAGATATTATACAGTGAGGTCCGTCGCCTCCCTCCTAACTTCGGACCGCTCGGTAGATTTTTATGAAAGATATTGCGATAATTTATGACCAAGGTCTGCATTTTTTGACATAACATTGACAGATCTAAATGTTAAAAAGGGGAGCGACGGACTTTAAGACCTCACTGCATCTAAGGTCCGGGCCGTCGCAAACACAGCGACTTGTGGTCGCCACCGGTGGCCGCCACACGCTGCTGACTAACATTTTCATGCGTTTTAAAATGACGCAGACTGGGCGTTTGTGGTGGCTCATTCAAGCTTCAATCTGCTTGTAGTCCGTGGCGACCACTTTTGTTCCTGCGCAAACGCAACCATATCGACTAAGTACGCTTATTTTAATTTTTAAATAATAATAAGATACAATAGAAAAAAGAAATAATGCAGGATGGGTATTTATATACAGTGTGTCCACGGATAGACTTCACTATACCTTTTTATTTTTAATATTTTATTTTTTTTTATTTCTTGCCTTATCTAAAATGCTAAAAGTTATATTAAAATTCGCCTAAGATTATACAGGATGGTTTAAAATCGCGTATATATTAAGTGAACAATAAAAATCGGATAAATATTTTTGAAAAGACCTCATTAAAAAAGTGTATTTTTTCTTGTTTGGTACGGTTTTTAGGGAAAATGGAAGGTATTGTTAAAAATAAATTTTCTAAAATAAAATTAAATAAATATATATACAGAACGATTCAAAACTACAAAGATGTTATTTTGGCAAATAAAAACTATTGATATAAATATTTTTTTACTCACTTATTTATATTACATAAAAGTGGCAGCAATTTTAATGTTTCGTAAAACAATTTAAAATTTAGGCCGGTCGCAAACACAGTCATTTGTGGTAGCCACTGGTGGCCGCCACACGCTGCTGACAAATCATTTCATGACTTACTAAAAATCCTACAAAATCCAAGAATAAGAATCGGTACTTGTTTTATAAATCTCCCTATATCATTAAAAATAAAGTAAAGAATGGTAAATTTAAAAGCATAAAAATAAACATACACTACCGCAACAACAAAATCTGGAAATATTTAATTTTCAGAGAGAAATTGCATTAATTTTGGTATAGTTTTAAATTATAAAAAAAAATTTACTAAATGTCAAATCATTTAAAAATACTTAAAGAATATTATCCTCGTGCAATTCCCGATTTTTAAAAAACTGTTATAAGTACCATTTATTTCGCGGGTTCTTAAAATTAGATGTACCCAAAAACGACTATATCTTTTAATATACGCCTTTCGCAATTCTTCTCACTATCGAGAACGTGACTAGCGCGTCATTTTAAGGTAATGAAAAAGACTGACAAAAGTTGGTTATGAAACTGACAAGTGGCAACCACCGGTGGCCGTGTAAAGCCACTTGTAGCGGTCACCGGTGGCGACCACAAGTCGCTGTGTTTGCGACGGGCCTAAAAGCTCATTTGGATATTTTGTTTACAGCGTGTCTTCGGAAGTTCTTAACAAATGGGAAACTTTTTATTATTAATTTTATGACAAAAAGTTATTCTTATAAAAAGTCCTGCTTGATGAGAAAATACATTTTCACAAAAATATTTGAATGTTGGATGTACAGGGTGGCTTAAAAATGACTTGTTTCCAAATTAAAATAAAGTTTATTGCCTATTATGGTACCAAACTTTAAAGGGTGATTTCTTATGTCATTTTATGAAGAAAAGTTCCAATAAACATATGTCTGAAGTTGCTTCGTTTCTGAGATACAGGGCGTTAAATATTTTTTAAAGGTCTGTTTGTTTTTAAATATCTTAAATACGAAGCCAGATTCAAAAAATGTACTACACTAAAAAGTTGTATTTTTAGTTGCTTTAAAGGAAAAATATAAAAACTGCATAAAAAGCCAGTGGCGTACATTTTTATCTCAATATTATTGGCTTTTGTGCCCACTGTACGCCACTGGATTTTTATGCAGTTTTTATATTTTTTCCTTTAAAGCAATGTTAAATACAACTTTTTAGTGTAGTACATTTTTTGTAGCTGGCTTCTGCATTTAAGGTATTTAAAAACAAACAGACGTTTAAAAAATATTTAACGCCCTGTATCTCAGAAACGAAGCAACTCCGGATATATGTTTACAGGAACTTTTCTTCATAAAATGACATAAGAAATCACCCTTTAAAGTTTGGTACCATAGTAGGAAATAACCCTTTTTTAATTTGGAAACAAGTCATTTTTAAGGTACCCTGTACATTCAACCTTCAAATATTTTTGTGGAAATGTATTTTTTTATCAAGCAGGTCTATTTATAAAAAGACACTTTTTTCGTAAAATTAATAATAAAAAGTTTCCAATTCGTTAAGAACTTCCGAAGACACGCTGTATAAATATAATTTTAATTTTATTAGCTACTCCTTTTGGTTAGATATTTAAAGAAATAATTTTTAATTTTTACATTTAATTTACCCACAGTCTTATTTAATATCTAAGTAAAAAAGAAAAACAAGAAATAATAAAAAGCGATTTTTGCAAACACGCAAATAAATATGACCTAAAATAAATATACAGCGTGTCTACTTAAGTTCGCACGATATGGGAAACTTTTTAATTATTGATTTTACTACAAAAATTTAGTCCTAGTAAAAAGCTCTGCATAGTCTAAAGCATATAATGCAATCATCAGATAATAATTATTTGTAATGGTATATGGGGTATGTCGAAAAATGTGAATTTTGCACAAGGGAAGAGTTCCTTCATTTTTAACAATATCGATTTTTCTATAAGAAAAAGTTATTTAGAATTAAAAATTACTTACAAATATGCAATTTTTACTATTTACAAAAAAATGAACTTCGGTTCTAATCATTGGGAATTTGTTTTTATTATTTATTTAACGAAAAAGTTATTCTTTATAAAAGTTCTGCATGGCCTAAAACTTAAGATATAATCACCAGATATTAAATTTTTACAGTGGTACACGAGGTATGTCAAAAATGTGATTTTGCTTAAGAGAAAAGTCCCTTTATTTTCAACAATATCGAATTTTTTAGAAGGAAAAAATGTTTAGAATAAAAAATAACTTGCAAATATAAAACCTTAATTATTTACATTTTTACCAAAATTAACATTTTTTGACATACCTTGTGCATACCACTGCAAAAAAATAATATCTGATGATTTAATTTTAGGTTTTGGGCCATGCAGAACTCTTTATAAGGAATAACTTTTATAAGGAATAACTTTTTTCCGTAAAATCAATAATGAAAAAATGGTGAGAACTAAACATTTTTTTAGTAAATAGTCAAGTTTGCATATTGGTAAGTAATTTTTAATTCTAAACCATTCCTTTGTATAAAAAAATCAATATTGTTAAAAATAAAGGTATTTTTCCCCTAAGCAAAATTCACATTTTTCGAGATACCTCATATACCACTGCAAAAAATTTATATCTGATGTTTGAATTTTAGATTTTAGACCATGCAGAACTTTTATAATTATAAGTTTTTTTTTGTAAAATCAATAATAATAAAGTTTCCCATATGGTGCGAACTTAAGAAGACACGCTGTGTATGCAAATTGTGTAAAGATGTTTTTTAATAATTATCACTTCTAAGTATTAAAATAATAAACATTTTAATATATTAATTTGACTTTTATGAACCAATTGTGTCTGTTTAAAACTCTTTGTTTTTTAACAGTAAAAAAATAATACGTTCTAATGAAATAAGTATCATACTTCGTAAAAAAATACCGATAAAAATGTTCATAAAACCAAAGTTTTAAGAGTTTTAAAACAGGTTTGCTTATAAAAGGCGCGTAATTTTTTAAACTTCACTTAGTGGTAAACATTAAAGCCAAATAAAGGGGTCTTAGGACGGTAAATTTCCTTAAGACATCTATATAAACTTGACGTTATTGTTTGCGAGCTTAATTAATCTCTTCTACTCCCTTTAAAGAAGAATTACGACTGAGATATTTTAGTAAATTATGCAGGTTCTAAGAGATGTCTTGTTTGTTGGTAATTAAAAAAAGATATACCACCAACATGTTACTTACTGTAACATAAAAAGTTTATAGTAAGGAAGATTGTTATTACAAAATAAATTTATAAAAAAAATAAAACCGACTTCAAAAAGATAAATTAAACTCACATAAAAAATAATGAATAAAAAAATAGAAAAATTAAGTCGGGTAATAACATTCCGCTTAACTACTTAATGTTAAATACTAAATGCACGAAAGATTTATACCTAATACCATAAATATGTTAGGTATTACCGGCTTCAATTTTCTAAAAAATTATTTTTATTTATTATTTTTAAATTTTTAGTAAGTTGTGCTTATCTTTTTAAAGTCGGTTTAATTTTTTAAGTATTAACGTTTTTTTTCTTTATTAAAATTTAATCGGTGACCATCCACTAAAAAAACAGTAGAAGTACTTTTTTTATTACGTAAACTCTTCGCACAAAACGACAATGCTACCCCTTAAGCTGGTTTAACACTTATCAAACTTCTCGTTAAATAAGTTGGACCACGTTTACCTTAAATAAATTTAATAATGTAAAACGGAAAATTAAATATCAAAAAAATTAAGGTCGCCTTGTTGAATTTGTTAAAAAGATTAAAACACGTCCTATTTTGTATCAAACATTTGATGCAAAACTTCAAAACCAACAACCCAATGAATTAAAAATTGGCAGTTGGCAACTAGGGCAACTACTAAACCTTAATTTTATCGTAATTGGGGTGGTGTTTGGTTTTTAAGCTGGTTTTACACTTATCAAATTTATTGCCAAATTAATTTGATTAAAAATTTGATACAATTTTAAAGACGAGAGAGAAGTGTAAAATAAGAAATTATTGGACAAACTTTTTTAAGTAAATATCACGGTAAAAACCAAACACCACACCAATCACAATAAAATAGAGATTATGTAGTTGCCCACTGTCAATTTTTAATTCATTGGGTTGGTAGTTTTAAAGTTTTGCATCAAATTTTCGACAAAAATTTGGACGTGTTCTAATTCTTTAAACTAATTTTACAAGGCGACCTTGAATTTTTTTAATAATTAATTTTATTAATAAATTTTCTGTTTTACATTAGCTAATTTATTCAAGGTAAAGTTGGTCCAACTTATTTGACAAGAAGTTTGATAAGTGTAAACCCAGCTTCACCCTGCTATTAACTTCAAATAATTTTATCAAATAATTTCTTATTTTATGCCGCCGCCTGAAATTGGCAACTACAACAAACTTTTGCAAACACCTTTGTGTGAACGGGTAGTTCGTCTGCATTCGCCTTAATTGGTCCAACTTTTCTCGAGTCCGCTTGCTTAGAAATAGTTTGCCAAATGTTTCCACAAATAGTTCGGCCACAACTTCGCCCAATGTGTGGCGGCAAGCAAATAGGACTTCTAACAAATTGTATCAATTATTTAAGAAGAAGTTTGATAAGTGTAAAATCAGCTTTATAGGTATAGGTTGTACACGCAATCACACATTAAAAAAAAATAGAAATATGTACTATTAAGGGCCCCACAGACTACGGTCTTGTACGATATATTTGCACGACGTACATCCCCGTTCGTACAAAAACGTGTGTGGCCGTTTCGGGCTGTCGTACAAGACCTATGAAACTATTCTGATTTCGTTGATTTAAGTCCGTGGGCTTGCACGACCGACATGTACGTCGTGCAAGTAAGTCGTACAAGACCGTAGTCTGTGGGGCCCTTTAGGTCTATGACAACGACATGACAAGTAAAAATATTTTGACATTACTACCTTTGTCTTTAAAATAAGTCTAATACCTTTGTCTTTCGCTATCCTCTATGGGTTTTCTTATGGGAACCACTGCGGAAAATCGGTCCATAATTGACAGGGTAGTCGGAGTACATACATTTAAAAAACATAGGTGTTTAACCTATTACCTCATAATTTTGATAACTAACCTGCTATAAATATGATTATCTAGAATTGGGTTATTGTAGGTATAATACCTTAAAAAATTATCATTTTAAATAAAATACGCTGTATATTTTTAAATAAATTTTAGTATTAGTTTATATTATTTAATAACACTGAAAAATGGTACCTATAAATGGAAATATGAAACAATATTTACAAAATATTTCCCAAAATTAGCACAATTAAGACAAAAAGTAAGTAATTAAACATATGGCTAAGTAATAGGGTGTCCGCTATTTCCCAAATCGGTTTTTTTGCGGTTACCCCTTAACTTTTAGTTTATAGCCAAAAAATAGTATTTAATGTAAAAATGCTTTTAATTTATGATTTAAACCGTGCCGAAATCATGTTGCTTTTCCCATTTATATAACATGGGATTTTTGGCTTTTGCTTTTTTTTCTCGGATACACATAGATGAAAAAATCTACCTATCACATATTTCGATGGAAAATTTTACGCTCTACAAAAAAGTTGTCTTACGAATTTTCGATTAAGAGGTTAGGGGTTATTAAGCATCAAACGAGTTGTGACCATCTTTAGGAAATTAATAGTTAATCGGCATTTTAAATAAAACACTTTGTATATTACATCACCAATTATAGAAATTTTAAAGAGCTTTAAGAAAATACCACATTTGATATATCTATCTCTTATAGTTTAAAAATATTGCTCTTTCAAATCTGAAAATTATGTTAAATTTTCATTATATCTTTAGCTCTAAGCTATAAGCACTAAGTTTAGTGTCAAAGATAAAATAGACACTATATCTACTATTTTTTAGATTTGGCAATATTTCCAAAACTATAAGAAATAGACATATTAAATGTGGTATTTTTTAAAGCTCTTTCAAATATCTATTTAATGGTTAGGTAATATACAGAGTGCTTTATTTAAAATGTGCCGGTTTTCTAAGAAATTCCCGAGGATGGCCTCATCTCAATCTTATCTCAACGTTTGACGCTAAATAACTCCTAAAGGAGTGAATAATTGAAAAGTCGTAAATTTTCCCATCAGAATATGTGATTAGTAGAAAAGAAAATAAAAGAAAAAAGTTTAAAAATCCTATGTAATTTAAATGGAAAAAGTAACATAATTTCGGCATGGTTTAAATTATGTATTAAGAGCATTTTTACGTTAAATATATTTTTTCAGGCTATAAACTAAAACTTAAGGTGGCGATCGCTAAAAAACGATTTGAAAAATAACGAACACCCTACTAAGTAAAAAGTAAAATAACTACTTGAAAACACAAATTCCAGCACAATCGTAATTTGCGTATGATATAAATCCAAAACCAAATTCATTTCGCGGACCATGTTCATGACTACGTCACGTTGTCTACCTAAATCAATGACGTCATCATAAATTTTTGTCGTTATCGGGTTTTCCGTGGTTTAAAATTTTGGGGCGTTTTGCTAGCGAAGTGACCACGAGAAAGGGATTTGCTTTAAAATTTAGATTTTTTTTCTAAAGCCGGGAGTTAAACATTTTTGGCCACTTTCAAATTAATTTAAGTCTTTGCTTTCAGATACTTGGTGTTAAACTTTAAAAAATACAAATTTTTAATAACATCTTACATAAATACTTTTTTCCAAATTAACTAAAATTAAGTATCTTTAGGTGGCCTATTTAGCATTAACTTCAATAATTTTATTTAGTCCAGTGACGTTAAAAGTGGTATTTAATCAATTATTTTTGACAAAAAAAAATGTGAGCAAATGACTTTTGAGCAAATTTTCCAATTTATTTTGATTAACCAAGTTAAAATACAGCTTAAGTTCACTTCGGAAGCTGAAAACAATGTATTTTTACTTGCTTAATATTTATTAAATATTAAACTTTTACAAAAATCAGGGACGTTCATTTTTGTGTCAGAAATATTCGTTGGAGTACCGCTCGAGACGTCACTGCATGGGGCAATTTTATTCAAATTTGATTTTAATAGGCTTTCTTTACCATAAAATTAAACTGACGTTTTTTACCAAAATTAGAAAAGAGATAATAAAGATTTTACTAAAACATTAAAAAAATTAACACAGGTATCTGAGAAACAATGCATTTCCGAACCCAAGTTTATACAGGGAGTTTCCTAATTGCGGTAAGAAAATTTAATCGCGTATTCCTGAGCTATTTCTCCAAAAAAAGTTTTTATTAACATGGGTCCTCAAATTTTTAGTTTTCAAGATACTGGTGTTAAATGGTATTTAATTTGGTATTTGTTGTTGTGGTTGTTGTCACATAATTGCTAATAATAAGTTAATTTAATTAATTTGTAAAAGAAAAAATTGTCCCAATATTTCTTGTATGGTCCAGGAATATGCAGTTTATCGGATTTTTTTATGGAAAACTAAGCAAATTACCTGAAAATATTAAAGAACAAGAAAGTTGTACTTTTAGATGTTCTATTCCAAAAAAAAAAAATATATATAACACTCGTCAAGAAATCACTGGCACAATATTATTAGCTAAGATGCGTCCTACGCCGCTACTGGTCTCACTAATTAAAATTAATTTAGGACTAAATTAACTCCTGTTTTTTGCAAATACTACAGCTTAATTTTATTAAAATCGGATAAAGCTATATTTAATATATTAGTAAAAACCTGATTTTCTTTTTAAAGTTCAACAACCTGTATCTTATAAACAAAGCATTTCCGGACCTATTATATGAACTTTTTATCATAAAATGGGCTTAGAAATAGGCTCCTAAATTTAATTGCCGTAATTATAAAACCCCTGTATAAACTTTGTGTAATATTTTCTGATGAAATATATTGTCTTGGTTTTTTTTGTTAACATAACACCCTGTATATTTAGTGTGGGTGCCATGTCGCAGTTTTAAGGTAAAACAATTTAAAAATCCCAGTAAAGTCCTTGTCAGCCAGTAGTTATTTAAAAAATATGCTTATTTTTCTTTGTCTTTCTTTTTCATAATAATAAAAAAGTTTTGTTCTTGTTTAAATTTTTTGTACCACGCAATATACAAAGGTAAATATTTTATAAAAGCCTTGTCAGCAAAATATTTTTTGTAAATAACCGTGCTTTTTTGGTTTCTTTGTTTTATGAGAGACAAAATTTGCCTTTAGTTGTTTTGAAGGTAAATCAACAAAACGAGAGGCTTTTATCTCAAAATGAAAATCAATATTTGATAAGAGCTTCTGTCCCGTTTAACAAAAAGTAAATAGATTGCTAAATTTGAAATAAATTACATGTTTTATTGGTAACACAGTATTAATATTAATAATTATATTTATAATAATTATTCTTATAATATTATTAATAAATATTATAATAATAAAGGAAATATCGAGTGTTAATTTATATACAGAAATAAAAATCCCAAGTTTAGGTTATATTGGTTGATCCAAATAAAAAGCAAACAAAAATTGCCATAGGAAATTAAAATATCAATAGGTTAGCATAATTGGCTCGATACCTAATAAAGTTATTTGACAAAATATTTTAAATTTAATTTTAGTTTGAAATGCAAAACCTATAAAAAAAATTAACAAAATAAAAAGACATTAACGTTCTTAATCTTATAAATGGTAGATAGTAGATTTAAGAGGGGCTGGGATAACACTGCTTGCATTGCTGGTGTATCAATACACCAGCAACCAGTTATCTATGTCACTATGACACTATAATCAAACAAACTGCTCTGCAGCCGCACGGCTTATTGTGCACCCTTGTTTTACGTCTGGAAAATTTGAGCCAGACGGGACCTACAGCTTAACGTGCTTAAAATGCGCACTTAAAAGCCGTGGCAAAATACAAACACCGGCACCTCATACCCTTCGTCCGCGGTCTGACCGTAACGCTCATTAGCTACCGTACTTCGAACAGAAAACCAGGACGCGGTCAAGAAATACTCTCCTATAATGCGAATAGTTTGTTTGGGTCCGGGTGCGTTTACCCTCAACTGGCTTGCGTACAAACCGGTTTTTTTCACCCATAAAATGTAACTTTTGTTTCGCGCAGGCTATATATTGGCAATCCATCGAGATCAGTGGTTCAGGTCCGCAAGTCTGCGGTTGCGTAGGACGCGATTAAGTGTGTTCCGGTGCCTTGGTCTTTGCGGGACTTTTGCGTCAATACATTTTACACTTTTTAACCGTTTTTTGTTAGGCTAACCACTAAATGTCTGACCAAACTTAATATATAATAAATAAATTTTTGCTCTGGCCTGAATTGGAACCAAGTCTGCGTCGGTTGTGCGCCTAACGCAGAGGCCATTACACCGACTTATAACATAAGTAACATACACAAAAAGGCGAAACCATATGTAAGTTTGGAATCGCTAACACGTTATTAAGTGGTCAGAAGCACGGATTGTTTAGAGTCTCGACTGCCCGAAACGTTGGCGTTGTGTCAATAATTTAAAATAAGGACAGTAAAATTCCAAATTTTTGTAGTAACACATAAGTGAATTATTTTAAAAATTATGAAATGCGGCCTATTACATTGTTACCTATCGAAAAACATGTTTTAAAATTAAACAGTTGCAATATATCTTCATATATGCTCGGTTCTTTCCGTGACTAGACTATACGTGGAAATAAAGTAAGAATAATTTGATTTTTCAGCCTACGCTACGTTTCCTTTATTTAAAAACTTTCTTGGGAATATTTTGCTCTAAAGCTCCGTGGGGTGTAACTTAATATACTATCATTTTTTAAATATTAGCAAACATGTATTTTGTGAATATTTTTCTTGACATTTTTAAAATTGTTTTATTTAAGGTTTAATAAAAAAGGGTGTTCTTAACATATAAAAATTAAACATACCAAATTAAGTTAAATTGGGAAAAAAGGTCCTTATTTTTTCCAATAAAGTTTTATAAATAAGATTTTTTTTTTTTGTAAATAGGTATCTTTAAACACCCATTGGTAGATAAACATTTAGTTAGCAGTTAAATATAGATAAAGTTAAAAAAAACTCAATAGCTTTAACCAGGTGTTAACAACCTTGGTGAAAAACTTTGACTTTTGAGTTTAGTACCAGCATTTTTATCTGGGGGTAAAAACTTATGTCTGCTTAATTAGGACCGGTTCTATTTTTTTGTGGGACCCATTTTTGTCCACGTTTAATGCATTTGCTAACCACTGGTAACTAAAAGTAATAATTTTTAATTTACATATTTTCTAACTAGTATTGGAAATAAAGCTTTAAAAAAGGTAAAACCTGGAAATCGTTATTAAAGTCCGGGTAAAATATATGTAGATGTTTTTATTGTACTTTTATAAAAAAACATTAATTGCTATATTTAAAAATAAAACATCTGTGGCGTAAATCTTTAGACTTTTATTTTGATTTTTAAATTCATTAAACTTAAAAAAGTGATTGTGTTTTTGAATTTTTTTAATACAGATAAAGTAAAAAAATATGCCGTTTTTTCTCTTAAATAGAATACCCTGTACATACACTTTGCTTAACAAATGTATTATTTGTAGAGTACTAAATAACTTTTACCAACATCCGCCGATCATTAACAACAATAAAACGGTGCTCATCAAACATTCAAAAATAGTAAAATGTATTATTTATATTTAAAAAAACGTATGCCCACATCACAACAAAATTACGAACAAAAAAGACGTACAAAAAGTTATATCCAAATAAGTGAAATTAAATTATTGGTAAATAAATTAATTGAACCAAATAGCCTGTAAGCAAGAAAAACAAGAAAAACAAACCTTTTGAAATATTTGCCGTTGTCTTTTCTGTTGGTTCTTCTTTGAAGACTCAAGGGTTTTTTTATAAATTAATATTTGAAATGGCTTCTGTTATTACTTAAATACGCAAAAGCCTTTTCATGGTATTAAAGTTTGGTTGGTTTGAGAGGATTTAAAATAAATACTTTTTTATTATTTGGGTGTTTTGCTTAAGGTTGTGGTAGCTTAACTTATATTGTGTTACAGCTGATTAAGGTTATGTTTAAAAGTAAAGTCTACACAGTGTGAGCGAAATTAAACTTGCACACTTTTTAACTAATAATAATTTTTTATTTGTTGCATCCATCTTTTTCGTTTTTGTGGAGCTAATAGGTAAATATGTGTTCTCTAGGTTTGCCAATTTTGGTCTAATAGATTTAAACAGGACTGGACTTACGGGACTATTTTCAAAATAATGCATTAAAATTCGGTAAAAAAATATTTTTGTCTACAATTAGGCTAGTACGTTAATTTTTAATTAATTTACCGTTAAGTTTGGTTAGCATTCAACTCAGTAACCCTAGTAACTTCAAATTTTTGATTTTCAAAGGACACTAAAAAAGTTCTTTTTAAAATCTAAAGAAATGCATGCTTTATGGGGAGCATTATTTATCAAAAATAATTATAATTCCTAAATTCTCAAATTATTAAAAGATTCGCTTTTACTAAATCTTTTTCACAATTTGTCTTAAGGAAAAATGTATTAGCTTAATTGTAGCAAAATCAGATTTCTTTTGCTTGCTTTTGAGGTTAAATACAGTATTTTGATTTTGGAAAAAGTCCCGTAAGTCCAGTCCCGTCTAAATTATTTGACTACAATTGGTAAATATAAAGAGACCAAAATTGGCTAACCTAGAAAAAACATATTTACCTATTAGGCCCTCAAAAATTTAAAAGATGGGCGCAACAGATAAAAAGTTATTATTACTACCTAAAAAGTGTCCAAGTTTAATTTGGCCCACCCTGTACAGTAAAATAGACCAAGAAGTTCTTTTTTAAAAAAAGTTATTTTTTATGAAAATTATTGCTTGTAAAAAAATAAAAGTCACGAAAAGTAAATGTTGATTTTGTATACAGGGTTCGCATAAACTTTAAAAACCTGATTTTTCTCCAAAAACTATTTTATTTTTCATTTTAAGCAAAATAGCATTTAGAAAATTTATTTAGAATTGCACTTTGGTTGACTTCATTAATGTTACAGGGGTTTTAAAAAGTTTTATAAAACTGATTTTGGAGTTATTAAAAATTTATTATTTTAAATTTTTATGATAAAATGACCGAAAAAACTTTCATAATTTGCTTTTAAAAAACATGCTTTATCCAAATAATTTCCACACAACACAATTTTTCAGCTGTAGAAGAATGTGATCAAAGCATTTTCGCCAAATTTTAAAGTTTAAATAAGTTTTGTATTATATTGTTTATCGATTACAAACATTATTCGATATAATTTTTCCTTATAACATTTTGCTTAAAACTGAAAAATAAGGATTGTTTACTCCTAGAAATAAATCATGTTTTTAAAGTTTTTGCAAAGCCTTCGCCGAATATCTTTAAAACAATTCAAAACATACCATATTTTGGCAAATAATTCAATATTTGTAAGCTTAAAAAAACTTCAACATCCAGACCGACACGTCTCAGAACAAGTAAAGCATCTTTTATTTTTGCGTTCTCATTCTCCTTACCTTCCTTTTCATTACTTTTGGCTACGGACAATAACTATCATGGATTAAATGAAATAACATCAGTTTGTAAAACAAAGTAACATTTTTAAAAAAATATATCTATATCTATATCAAAAAAGAAAGAGAGAAATAGGATCTGTTTTGCAAAATATCGTTCTTTCCGACTAATTCCAAACAAATATTGTTTTGCTTTAATTTAACCAACCCTGTATTTCTTACCGTTTTTAAGATCCAAATGGTTTTGCTTAAATTTTTAACAGCATGTTTAAAGACAATATGATTTAGGACAGTAAAAAGACTTATATTATTTTTAGTAATATAAATTTTTAATAATTAATTATAAAAACTAGTTTTACGAGATTAAAGAATCACGTATTTATTTTACTCAAATAAAAATAGCAACTTTGCTATAACTAAATAAAAAGCAAATACGGGAAACAGTTGGTTCATATGAGGGCACTCCTAAATAAAAGTCCTTTAAAACACTTGCGGGATATATCCCTACTGAACTTTTAGAATCCAGGCAAGCCATTGTTTCCATAAATTCAATCCCTTGAGTGTAGAATGGATGTATTGTACGATATCATAGTATTTGCGCTGTAGTATTTTTATTAGAGGTTTGTTCTATAAAAACCAATAAATATTATCTTCTGTATTTGTTTTTTTTTTTTTTTTGGCCTTGGCTGTTCTGTATTTGTTACATAAATACTTTTTTAAAAACAAAGTTTTTAGTTGTTTCTTATTATTAGATAAAAGGTATTATTTGGACAAACATAGTATAATTTATAGTTTATATTGTTTTCTGGAAGATTACGTTTAAACAAAATAATATTTGGCTTTTTTCCAGATTAAAAAAAAGCAGATCTGTAAAATATTACATGTTATAAAATTGGCACAGGCTAAAATTATAAGAAGAAAATATCCGTCTGGCGGTTTTTTATATCTATGTATATAAAAACCGCCAAAAATGTTAATTCAGTTGTTATTACCGGCGGTTTTTACTTACTTACTCGATGGAATCCGCGGTCCAGCGATTTTGCTTATGAAAGCTATTAAAAACCGCGTAAAAATTGTTAAAGTTAATTTAACCCTAATAACTATTAATTTTGTTTTACCGTAAGCCTTTAGTTTTTCCATGATATTATTGTTTATTATTGTAATTTATTTAATAGCACCCTTTTAAAAAAATGGGGTTGTATAGCGGGGTGTAGCAAGATGGGGACAGGCATACAAAACCACTATTGTTTTTATTCTAACGTTTTGTTGCTGGATTGCCACTTTATCAAAAGGCCTATATAATTAAAATAAAAACATTCCAAAACTATTTCGTCACGCCGACCCAATAATTTACAACACCAAAAATATTGTCAGACAGGAAAGGCGAAAAGATAACTTATCAGAACGTCATCGTTAGCAATTATGTAGATATAATTTAAAATTCTTAAAAAGTGAAAAATTATGTGTCTGAAAATTATAGGTAACTATACGATACAATGTGCTTATGCAAGTTAAAGGTTATTCTCAAATCTGATGCTCACAAGATTAAAGGTGTCTTTGCTCTGCAAAACTTGGCCGCTCCTAAGTAAAGGATAAGTATTTAATGACTCTTTTCCCGACAAGAAACATGATTGTGTTTTGGATGCATAAAATGGAAGTTTGGCAACAGTTTCGTTTTCGGCCAAAATTGACCAAAACCGAAACTGATTTTGAAAGTTGTCCTGCGCTCGCTAACTTCGTTTCGTGATGCGATATCTTAATTTAACAAAATGATGAAAATTAAATGGTTTTGAAAAGCGGGGCTTTTTTTTGCTATTTAATTTTTTTGTGGAATGATGAGTATTTGATGACTCTTTTGCGACAAGGAACATGATTGTGTTTTGGATGCATAAAAATCGACGAGATTTTTGGCGCTCCAGTCCAATAATAAGTTTATGTCCTGTGAAAGAAATATCTTTTTTCTTAATCTTTTTGACATCCCACGAAGGAATATGCCTAAATACCAAAGTACCGTGGGTGTCGGGTTATTTAATGTTTAACTCATCGTTGTCCAACCGGCGACCTCCGGCTTCGAAGATCAAGGCTCTGTCCACTGCGCCACGGGGAAGACAAAAGAAATCTGCATCAGCAGCGAATCGAACCCGGGCCGCCCGCGTGACAGGCAAGCATTCTTACTGGACTACCCAAGCTTATCTGCATCGCTTTGCGTTTGCTTTTCAAATTAGATTCAAAGATTGGTTTAGGAACCTGAAAACTGGAGTGAAAGGTACTATCTCGGCAAAACCCAAAGTGGAATTAGTTATGGACGAGAGAAATTCATTAGTGGGAAGAAAGAACAATGTTGGTGTCAGTACTGAGGCACTTCAGCATTTACTTGGTGAAAGCTTGAGGAATGGTCAGTTTAGTTGAAAGAACATATGAGGGAAGTTTATTAAGGAGTGCTGCATGCCAGACCGGGTCAAAAGCTTTGGATTTATCAAGAGCAACGATCTGGGACTCAACTAGAAACTCAAGAGACCTATTCTGGCAGTGTGATACAAAGGAAAGAAGATCTGCTGTAGATCTTTGGAGCGAATTTTATACTGCCTGTCACGCAAAATTTTGTGTTTTTCTAAATACCTTATGATTTGTAAATTAATAAATTTCTCTATTACTTTACAAAGGAGTGAGAGAAGTAATATTTGACGATAGATGCAAGAAATTAAGATCCTTTTTTTGACATAAGTTACACGTGCAGCTTTCCAAAAAATACCGTGAGAAATTTAAAAAAGCCGAATTAAGATAGGTGCAAGTTCTAGAGCACATTATTTTGAAACATTATCGAAAGAGTCTTTGGCTTTTGAAATTGTTTGATTGTAATAGTTTTTTGCTTTAATGCTAGCCTGTCGGTTTCTAGGAACAGAAATTATGAACCATTAAATCTCCTTAATTTGTTTATAAGAAGTAAAAAAATATTATACAGATGGTATAAATATCCAAAATAATAATATAAATAAAATTAAATAACCTGGTTTTAAATAATAAATATATATTTTTTTAATATTTAATTTTAAAGCAATTTGCCTTAAAGTAATTATAGTTAAATTCTGAAATAAAAGGTTTTTTAAAAAGCTATACTTAAGAGCCTGGTAAAAAGATTGTTAATATAATGCAATATCTGAATGCCAGAAAATAAATTTGAGAGTCAATAAAATATATGTATTACTAAAAACTAAAAAAAAATAATAATAAATTAAACTGCTTAAAATAGTAGGGTTCAAAGTAATAATTATGTTAACAAATTTAGAAAAAATGTCGGCACTTATTTAAAAGACACCAGATAATTAAACTGTTTAAACATATAATTAATAGTAAAGGTAATTTAAGTATTACTTCTTTTCTAGTGTAAAAAGTGATTTAGGAGGTATTTAATAATCAAGTGTCTTGGCATTTCTTAAATCAAGGCACAGAAATTGTCGAGAAACCATTAAGGGTTTTTTTGCCTTGGCCACCCCTATTTTCATTGCTAGAGGGAAGAACGGTTTCTACAAAAACAGACAATGGATTTTAACATGATATTTTAAGCTACCGCGTGTCCGACTATATTTTGACCTATTTTAATTGCGAATAACTTTAGAGTAAAAAGTTATTAAGATGCAGAAAGCCTTAGATTTTTTAAAAGTTTTTTTATCCTATTTGTGTCGTTTAGTTGTGATATTCCGTTAATACAAAAACAAGATTGTTGATTTTCCCTATATGGCGAAACTTTGTTATTTTAAATACACCTTGTATATTTTTTTATTTCTAAAATTCAATTTTTTCCATTTAACAAAATGTAACATAAGATATAAGTAATTTAAAATTTAACGGATTTTTTAATCTCCTAAAAATTTACCGCATGGCAATTAAGAGTATTATTTGACAATCAAAATTTTCTACATACAAGGTTCCAAAAAAGCATCAAAGCTCTAGGTTAAACACAATATTAACAAGTCGTTTTTAAAATGTATTTTAGCTTTAAAAAAAAACTATTCTTTTGTAAATAACGTATATAGATTATCAAGGATGCTAAATGTTTCGTCACATTAAGTGACATCATATAGAAATTAGGGCATGTCGTATATTGTGACATACATTACACCAAATAAAAGAAATTGACGTTTTAATTTTGACGTTAGAATATTTATTAAACTGCTTTATTTGATTTATAAAACTTTACCTCATGAAAACTATATATTTGTAACTTACATTAAATACCGTACTTACGGGTAATAGAGTTCACCCCTTTTTGTCCATATCCATTTAAAAATACTTTACCATCTTTATTTATTAACAATTTATTTTTAAACAAAATACAATAAGGATCAATTATACCTTATAGAATAGGTTGTTGGAATAAAATTCTCCCTACGAATAACATGTATCCATTTGTTTTTAAAATCTTTATTTGAGGGAAAAGAAAAAACTGAAACCGTTGGGACTTTACTGGCACTTGTACTCTTATAAAGAAGCACACAACAAGAGTACGGGATTTTCAAAAACTTCATAATTTGTTAAAAAACAGAAATTTACCATAAATTTAGTTTAAACCTGTCGTCTTTTGAGTGTAAAAATCGCAGAGAAAATCACAAAAAAACATTAAACACTATACTAAGAGGGTCCTTTTAGTTTACTAGGCCAATAAAAAGGTTAATAACACAATGTTTTAATTAGAAAAAAACTGGTTTAAACGGATGTAAACAACCACTTGTTGATACACCACTACACAAACATCACAAGAAAAAAAAGGTAAATAAAACATACACTGTACTAACAGTTGCAAAAATCAATTTAAAACGTCCTTTATGTCCACTTAAAACAATTAAAAGGTAAAAACAACCGTTGAAAACGAAAAAAACTGACAAAAACACTATAGTTGTCTACTGTACAAAAAAACAAGAGATTCCGCCACTTTTTATCGTCGGATGACAGTTGATTGGCTTTCCGTGAAGTCGGTGTTGCTCTTCAGCTCACTTACTAGTCAAACAGCACTTAGACGTAAGAGGTACAGACCATCTTATTATAATAACGACCACACGTGACATTAAATGGATAATTAATAGAGGGTCTTTCACTTGATATTAAAACCAATTATGGTATTGATTATTATTCAAATGGGCTAAGCATCCAATAATTTATAAACTAGTTCTGCATACATGTTATTGTCTGTTATACAAACAAATTAACTGTTTTTGGTCCCGGATCCAGGTAAACTTTTAAAAATTTTAACTGTCTGATAAAACATTCTTTATTTTTGTTTTTTATGCTTACAGTTAAACTTAAAATCAAGACAGGCGGCAGCGGGTCAAGCCGATTATTTTAAACGCGCTAAGTGTAATATTACACGAACCACTTGGTGCCACTTTTGATTTCTACATAACTTTAAACCTATTTAACGTAAACACATGAAACTACGTATATTTATTTATGTTCATAGGGAAAAAGTATTTTAAATTTGACTTGACAACAAGTTAAATATTTTTATTAAATAACCGATGTAATAAGAACTGGCTAAGTCAGATTTGACCTAAGAATAATAATAAGAAAAAACCCTATATGAACATGTCCTAGACGTCTTAGTTTTTGAACTACGGAGTGTTAAATGTTTTAAAAAGGTATGCTTTTTTTATTATAGCTCGTATACCAATAATAATTCTTTTAAAAATTTAGAAGACGTCTTCTATGCATAAGAAGACATTTTTTGATATAATAGAAAAAAATTACCAGTTTCGTCCATAAGGGGTTTAGGGTAAAGATTTTTTAAAAAAAAATGGTACGCCACTGCATTTTTCTAAAACTATTTTTAATCCCCGTTTGGTTTAGAACAAATGTGATCTTTTGACTTTTTTGTTTGATAAATGGTTTTTGCATTAAAAAATTAAAACTATTTTTGGCACGGTCATTTCGTATTGATAATATCAAATTCTACGGTAAAAAAATAATACTTTGTTATTTATTCTTTATGCCTTGTTCACACACGGCAAGTAATTTAGTCGGGACGGAGTAACTAAGTATTCTTGTGCGTGTGGACAGCTACTACACTTAACTACTTTCCTAATTTTTACTGTCCGCACGCACGAGAATACTTAATTACTCGCTACTTGACTAAATTACTAGCCGTGTCTGAACAAGGCATTAATTAGATAGGGATTTGACCATGCCAAGAAATGGTTTTTATTTATTTACGCAAAAACCGAACATCAAACCAAAAATACCCATAATATCAAATTTATTCAAAACTAAACAAGGATTTAAAAACAAATTTCATTTTGAGAAAAATACAGTAGCGTACCATTTTTTTCTAAAAATATTTACCCTAAACCCCTTATGGACGAACCTGGTAAAAATTTATTTTTTCTTTTATTTTAGAAAAATGTCATCTGATGAAAAAGACATGTCTTACAAATGTTTTTAAAATATTTTTATTGATATAAAAGTTATAATAAAAACCGATAATTTTTAACACTCTGTAGTTTAAGAACTAAGACGTTTGGGACATACTCGTATGTTTATATGAAGTTTTTTCCAATCTTTTATAAATAAGTTAAATGATTTTATAAAATGACTAGTGTAATAAAAACTGGTCAAGTCAAATCTAACCTCCTTTAATCTCCTCTCCTACATATTTGTATTTTGTACAGACCTTGGCACCAATTTAGATTTTCATTCTTTTTGCGACCAAGACTACAGCCATTCATAATTTTAGTAAGGCTCATCTCTTTTTACATTTATGTTTTTGGTGGAATTAATAATATCCTAAACACCCTAATTTATCTAGACACATCGTGTCAAACCAAGTTCAAATGCGCCGAGTGTAATATTACACGAACATTCCACCGAAAGTGCCACTTTTGTTCTCTCTATAACTGAAAACCTATTTAGCGTAAACATATAAAACTTCGTGTGTTTATTATTATCCAGAATGACAACTGAAAACCTAAACTTTCTAAAACTAGCTCAAACAATTAGGTATAAAGATATGAAGGTTCAAAAGTATATTTTACCGATATAACCAAAAAAATCCACATTAGGTTCGCGTCATAATTCAAACCTACAATATCAGGATCAAAATGCAGGGTCACTACCAACAGAGCTATCTATCTTATCTAATTATTAAACAATTTTACCATATCAGAGAGAGATCAAATTGTCCCACGGACAACTAATCAGTTTTCCAAGAACATTTTTTGAGGTTCTAATTTTTTCAACTGTCTGATAAAACATATTTTAGTTTTAAGCAAAATATCTTTAACATTTATTTACTTTCTGACATTGTAATAATATGTGATGTAAGACGACACCAAAGTTCCTACGAGTAACTTGTCAGCCTATATAAACCAATCACGTGATGGATGACTGGCCTAATGAAATTTATATAGTAGTGATTACAAGCGCAAATGTGATATATGTGAATTAACGTACAGCTTGGATAAAAACAAAAAAAAGTAGTTTTGTTAGCAGTGGAGAATATAAAAACGAATAAGAAGTGTACATTTAGAAAGGGATATGTCCACATTCTATAAATAATCGTTTTAAGTAAATTGTAAATTTTCTTATCATTTTTATGGATTTCTATTTACTTTAAAATGATACAGGGTATTTTAAAAACTTGATACGAAAGTATAAAAATTGGTTAAAACAAGGCATGTTCACACTGCATGAAAATCACTTTTGTTGTAATTAAAATAGGAAAAGTCAAACAGATTTTTTATGGTACATTACTATTTATATTAAAACCCATTACCGCTCAGTGATACCATATGATATCACTTTTTAAGACGTCACTAACGCTGTCCCTATTTTACCATGAGTGGTTTTAGAAATAATTTTAACGTTGGCTTATATCAGTGAACCATGTCCAATCGTACTTGTATAATAATTGTTCTAATTGTTTTGATTTCCAGCCCGTTTTTTAACATTGTATTTCGCAAAATTACAAAACATGGGTATTCTCTTTGAGAAAGTACAATTTTTTAACTACACAGTGCATTTTTTTGTTTTAAAATACTTTTATCGATTAAAAATAAGTAATTAGTCATTGTGGAAAAGCAACTGTTTTCTAACAATTATTTTAGTTTTTAAAAATGACCTTAAAGTTAGCTGATACCATATGGTATGACTGGGCACTTCCACTAACACTTTTCAACATTTTTGTAACAGGGGTATTTTTTTTTATTATCAAAGTGTTAATCAATTTAAAGAAACATTTATTAGCCCTTTAGTGTAAACGTAGATAAATGTAAAGATTCTGCTGACAAATACAAAATTATTTCGGTTTTATTTCTATTTCAACATTTTTGTAACAGGGGTATTTTTTTTATTATCAAAGTGTTAATCAATTTAAAGAAACATTTATTAGCCCTTTAGTGTAAACGTAGATAAATGTAAAGATTCTGCTGACAAATACAAAATTATTTCGGTTTTATTTCTATAAATGTAACCAATTATTATACCCTATTGAACCATAAATATTACGAAGTTGTTACAGAAATACAAAGCAAATGGTGCTAATGGTCAATTTTTACTTGGATCTCAGATATAGCAGTTAACAATGTCTGCTTTTTGTACAGAAAAAACTCACAGTAAAGTTTTTTCAAGTTAGAATTTAGAAGGAAAGTAGCCCAAGAATATTATATTTAGCACTTAATGGTATACCTTTTTTCCTCAAAGTTGTGCCTGATATTCATTATAATAATGAAATTAAAGCTATTAGAAGAAATATAACCATATTTAAAATTAAAAGTTATACCTTTGTATTACCTCTTGCGGAATAAATAAAACCCCATATGCGCCCAGTGATACCATATGGTATCAGCATATATTTCTTTATCTGACTTATGATATTAAGTAAATTTACTTTAAATATTTAAAGAAGGGCCATTATTATGATCCTATACAAAAAGAACAACCCAATAAACAAAAAATAGTTCTGGGCGCTAATAGGTTAATGCACTTATACATAGGTTTAGTTTAATTTTTTAATATTTATTTTAATTTTAATCTCTAATAATTATTATATTAATTTACCAATACTTAAGGGAATTATACTTAACTCTTAAGGTATCATCGTGTCAATGACATTTTTTGTTTTTCTGAACTGTAAATAACAAAAAGGTTAAAAGTAAAACAGACTTATGCATTAAAAAACCTTTAAACACATAATAAATTATTGAATGTTTAAATAAAAGTACCTATTATCAAAATGATTTTTCGCATCAAAAATAAATAAAAATATAGAAAATTAATAAAAAAAAATATATTTGAAGGTACACAAAAAGTTATATTATTACAAATTTAAAATTTTAGTTTTAGGAATTTTATTATTTAAGATTTGTAACTTTATTTAAAAAATACAGGTAGTTAAAAAAAGGTCATAAGAATACTAGATTATACGGAAACATTGCAAGTATAAAAATACAGTTTTAAATGTCTTTAGACCCATTTTAAATTTTAAAAAAAAAATTATAAGTCGTCGAGACAGGGAATTTTTTTATAAGAGTAATTATTTACCCATCCGGCGTCACTTATTAAGGATTTAAAAATATTTCTTAATTTGACATTACTAAAGAGTTTCAATACTTTTTTTAAATAAATTTTAAATACAAAAACCCCTTTTTAACACGCTTTTATTAACTTGGGTTGTAACTATCTATCTATCTATCTATGTAACGGAATCTTTGAGCCTAATTTTAACCAACTTCCAGCTATTCGATTTCTTTGAAACTTTGCACACGTGTCAAGGACTGATGAAGATGCTATAATTTAGAAACAGTATCCCGTTATCTTTTTTGAATCGCCAGGAAAAAAATTCCATTATATTATAAAAACAACACCTAGGATGCCATCTGTTGGCAACATTTCAAACTTTGCTATTAAATGAAGAAGAAATTTTTTAGTTTTTACACAATTTGGTTAGTTGCACCATGGGTGTTCAATTTTTATGAACAATAAAAATATAGGGTTAGTTGCACCATTAGTTCAAGGATTCCATAATAAAAATTACATTATGTGTAATGTATACATAATACATAATGTGCAATTAATAAAAATTAACATTCTTTTTGGATCGCCAGGAAAAAAATTTTCCTTTATATTATAAAAATATAAAAACAACACCTAGGTTGCCATCTGTTGGGAACATTTCAAACTTTGCTATTAAATGAAGAAGAAATTTTTTAGTGGGTTGCAATATATTGGCAACGGTCCAAACATTGCCTGGATTGCCATCTGTTGGCAAAATTTCAAACTTTGCTACTTAATGAAGAAGAAATTTTTTAGTGAGTTGCAATCTGTTGGAAAAATTTTAAAATTTGCCACTCTTGTTCATTAAAAAATTTTTTCGCCATTTTGTCAAGAGTAGCAGAAACTAAAAATGAAAAATAATTAATAGTTTAAAAACTAAAAAACACGCTTTTATATGCAACCGAACTAAAAATTAGAAAATAATTTTTCATTAAAAAAAATATTGTCATTTCATAGTAAAAGCGTGGGTTGATAAATATATTTAATGTTATAATTATTATATTTGCAAATATCTATGATGGAAAAGTTATGAAAAAATAGTAAAATGCACCCCACGCTTTTTACTATGAAATGACAATATTTTTTTAATGAAAAATTATTTTCTAATTTTTAGTTCGGTTGCATATAAAAGCGTGTTTTTTAGTTTTTTTAAACTATTAATTATTTAATATAAGATTTTTTTTATTTCTATGCAATAGTGGTGAAAATTTAACTTAATGCCTTAGTGCGTAGTTACATCGAAATATAATATGCAAGGAAAGCTTAGAAACTGTTAAAATACCAAAAAGTCACGGAAGCGTTCGTTATTTCAAAAGAAATTATTAAAACATTATAAAAGTTTCTTGTAAAGAACAAGTTGAGAAAATTATTTTGATCTATAATATTTTTTTTATATGTAGAGCCTACACTTTGTACCAAATTCTCAAAAATACAGATCAGTGTCGAGGTAAAACCATAATGTAAAATACATTGTTAAATTTAAAATAAAATTAGCTTTGAAATTTCGATAATAAAATATCAGGATAGTATTTAAGAAAAATGAATTTTAGTTGTGCAAGGAGCTTTTGTAAAGATATGAGTGGTTAAATAAATAAATTATTAATAAATTATTAATTTCTTATTTTTACCATATACAATATAAAATTTATATTTACATTGGCTTTTAAATATAAACATTAAAATATTCGAACCGTTTAAAAAAAAAAGTTTATTAATGGTCTGACGAAAACGAGAAGTCGCATTTTAAATAAAAGACCACCATTTATTGGAGGGAAGAAAGTAGCAATACAAAAGTGCAACTTATTTTAAAATTTAATTTAAATTAAGACTAGGATTTTTTTAGTTTTCGTTCTTTTAGATATTTGTGGATATACTTGAAATTTTAGTTTCTTAACAGCATAATATTAGGCACATAAAACCTTAATTTCTTTCCCATTTAATCGAATTTTCATCTCTTCTTAATTGCAATATGCTCATATGCTTATACTGGCCCTTCTTATCCTAAACCCGTTGTATAATCACTATTTAATTTTTAAATTTTAGAAATAAAACCGCGATTTTTTATTTAAACTTTAAAAAATATTACATATTTTGTTATGTTCTGTCTCATTTGAAAATACATATTTAATTATTTACCATTGGCATGTATTTGAAAACTTAAGGGTTGCCATTATACAGGAAGTGTCAACAATTTTAAAAATATTTTATTAAATTAATTATGGCCTCTACCATATTTTTTATGCAACCCTATGGCAATATTTTTGTTTCAAAACTATATTTTTATTTACCAAAAAAAAATTTTATGCGATAAACACACAAGTGATGGTAACTTCCTATTAGGTTCTTGTACTATACATTTAAACACAGGTATCTTTTAATCATATTTTGTAAAAAGAACATTGAGTTTTCTATTTTATTTTTAAATTTAGTTTCCTTTAAATTTGTGTTTTTTTCTTTTTGTAAAAGGTATGAGTATTTAGTTAAAACCGAAATTGCACTTAAGCTCGCCATATTACAGAAGGTACGAAAAACTCAAATAAATATTAAGGAAAAAACAAAATTCTAAAATACAAAACAGTGTCTTCTCGCAATTTTTATTATACCAAAATCCTAAAAGTCAATCTGCACGAAACATGATAAGCCTATCTGCTGATTGTTATGACAGTATATGCAAGAAAACTCCATTAACTTCTGTACTCCGTCCTTAATTTAAAATATCATACTGAATACACAAGTGAATATTAGCATAAATAAGGTTATTAGAGCATCTTTGCTGCAGTGCTCAGGTTTAAAGAGCAAAACATTACATTTTCAAAACAATTAGGGCAGATTTTGTTTGTTGTGGTTTTCTATGAAAGTTAATGCCTTATACAGGGTAAGTTTTCTCTCTGTTTAGTACAGAGAGCCTAGAAACCACTACAGCTACAGATATGATTAAATGGAAAAAGAATTGTAGCGTTTAGTTTTTAAGCATAGTTTTAATCATTTTTTGTTTCACTCAAAAAATTATGGCTTAGTAAATATTAAAAAAACATTGTTTTTCAAAAAATTATTTTTTCTGTACCCAACTCAGTTAATATTTGGAATAGAAAAAAAGGACTTTGTATAAGCTTTTTAACGATGTATGGCAAGATATATTTTAAATAAGAAAATAATGTAGTTTAAATGTGTTTTTTTATATCATTTAGCTTTAAACAACTGAACAAGTTTTATTGACAATATTTTCTTTTATTCTATTTAGTCCTATAAATGTTTTAAATATAATAATTAAATAATTTAATTTCTATAGGTTTTTAGTAATTGGAGAGATTAACTTTAAGAAATAAAAAATTATTTAAACTTTTATTTTTATTTTTTAATGTTTAACTAGACCTAGACATTAATGGTATTTTAAATGTGTTAAACTTTAAAAAGACAAAGTAAATAATAATATTATTATTAATATTAGTTGTTTTTATTTACCAATAAAAAATAAATACATTAACATAACAACTAATTTTAAATGATCATTAGTAAATAAATATAATGACCCACTAACAAATACATAGCTCGTGGGTATTCCACATATTTACCCTATACCACAAAAATTAAGTACCTAAAAACAGTAAAATGCCACAATGCTAAATAAAATACTACAAAATGATACTTTAATAAAAAAAAATATCTTATAAAAAAATAAAAACTAATATTCGTAACAAAGGTAACTAAATAAATAAGTAAATATTAAAAAAAAAAACTATAAAGTAAAAATATATTAAAAAACAACCTTGAAATAAATATGGATAAATAAGTACACATATACACTAGATGACTGATAAGAACATTCACATATATACCAAACACTAAATATTATATCAATTTAATAATATTAGCAAAAAAGTTATAGTTTTACTATAATGGTCTTTAATATTAGCTTCAAAATATATGTACACTTAGAACATACAATAAAACAAGATAAGAAACAAAAAGTCTTTAGACAATCTATTTAAGAAAATATTATTTCTAAACAAAATACAAAAAAAAAACTATATTTATATAGTTTTATTAATATTAATAAAAGACAAGGTAACCCATTCAAGGTAATTCAGTACAAGATACAGTAGAACAATATATAAATTGATTTAAAAAAAAATATGCAAAGAAAAATAATAGTTAGTTTATAAATAACAGTCCTCGATTTTTTCTCTATTATGGCATGGATAGTGTTTTGATTATCGAAGATTCCACTATGATGGCCTATACCCATGCTATATCTTTCTTAACCGAAATTTGTTGTATTTTGGACGCAACGCCTATACGTTATAATTATAAATTATTATTGGTACGTAAACTGAGTTTTACGAGCAGTGAAGTTGCGTAACCAAAAATAGGCGTAGGCGAAGTCGTGTGCGTGGCCCCTTTCATGAAGAAAAATTATTAAGGATTAAAAAAGGTCCTCTTGCGAGGCTCTTTTGGCGTAGGCCAAGCTATACGCGTGGCCCCTTTTATCCTGTGGAATAAATTTTAGGAGCAAAAAAAAAGGTTCTTCTCCATTTTTCTTACTTTCTTAACACGTTCTACAGTTTTGCAGGGCACCTAATTTACAATTTCGGGCCTCCAAGACCGTTCACATCTTTTATTTCGGTATTTTTCTATATGACTTTCGCGCCTACGCCTAGCTACGCTACTGCTCACGAGAAGTTACAGAAAAGGCTGTCAGAAAAAGGAAAAGGAATTTTAAAAAATACTAATTTACTTGTTTTTTGGCCAACTAGATAAACAGACAAATTTAAAAATTATTATCTCTAAAACCACATTATTTTTTGTTAAAGTATTGTTAACACCTAGTACAAAAAGTATACATTTTGGGAATTTTAAAAATATACATTTTTGGGAATTTTAAAATAAGTATACATTTTAATTAGGTTACTTAACATTGGGAATTTTGCTAAATAAAGATATACGTGAGGTGTCAAGGTTTTAAAAGTATAAATTAAACAATTTTCTAGTTTACTCTTATAATAATAAAATAAAAACATTAAACAAACTGGGTTGCGTAGAAATTCAAAACAAACACTAGAAAATTTAATATTTAAAGAGGGAGAAAAAAAGTTATAAAGATATTAGACAAGAAGTAGGTAGTAAAAGTGAAGCCAAGTATAAAGTTAAAGTTTTAGTTAAGCCCCGTACGGGCTACCCCTAGTGGGGGGTATGCCCGTACTAAATTTGAGTTAGTTTTTGTCCACCGGTCTCATGGTCCAAAAGATAGTTCCATATGGTACATTTGCCCAAGTGACGTAAAAATGGCCGTATGTATATTCCAAAAATATATACGTCACAGTATATCTTTCTATAAATATACATGGTTAAAAATTTGTAATAACGACTATTAAGGCATTTCATAGCCAAAACTGGTTAAAAAATACAAGTTGATGTCGTTGCTCAAAAACATTACATTAAATATAGGATTATACCTTTCTATTAAAAAGATAATTATCTACAACTTTCCTGTTTGCACTTTTTTCTATTCCGAATATTAACTAAGTCAAAGAGGAAAACAAGTTTTGGAAAAAATGGTTTTCAAAATATTTAGTAAGCCATAATTTTTTTGGATGAAACAAATAGTGATTTAAACTAAGTCCTAAACACTACAATAGGCATAATGACTGAAAAACTGGTTTATGATGTTCAGAAGTATGTACTATTTCCAAAAAAAAAAAAAAAAAATATCTTTGCAAAAAATAATGGTTTAGTGAGAAAAAATACAATTTTAGTTTAATGTTTTTAATACCCGCTAAAACGAGCATTTTATTATAGCGTCCCTGTTTATATAGAGGTGACGTCACCAATAAACAGGAATTTGTCTTCCTTTCACAAAACCTGTTAGCATGCAAAGCGCAACGCCACCGCTAGTAAGTGTTTGCTCTAAGATTGTGATTAATTTAAAACAACAATCTACAATTTGTGATATTTAACGCACTTTATCTACTCGTGACGCCATTCCTACTAATTGTGGTTTAAGGATTTATGGCGGGCTTTTTATTTTATGGTTTCATTTTATGAAAATAAAATATTAATTTTCATTACATATTTACATAAAACACGTTTTTTGTAATCTATAAATCTTATTTCATATAATAACTATAAAATTTTTGGATGTTGTCATCATGTCTATTCTTTACCTATTTAACCATCTCTATAGCTGCAGCGATTTCTAAGATTCCTGTACTAAACAAAAAACAATTATTCTGTAATTTATTTTAAAATTTGTTAAAGGACGCACTGTAGTAGTATAAGTAAAAAAAAACACGACTGTTAAAAAATTTATACATTATTAATATGATTTAAAACACATGTTTCACATATGAGAATAATTAATTACACAATTATACAATTAAGAATAATAAATTCATATTTTATGAGTGTAAAAACATTTAATAGGTACCTATGTAAAAAAAATGAACTAATGCTAAACTCAATCACATTCGATAAAGAATGTGCAGCTACAATATATCTTATGCCATGACTGACAAATAATTTGGTACAAATTATGAACATTAAATTTGTTATTCGTATTAATATAAATCATTAAGAAAGTTGTTTTAACATGTTTTTAGCGCAGCAACAGTCGTAAAAAATAGTCTGCAATTCGAACATAGTACTGATTTCCCTTTCGTATGACTTGCGGCTCGTGGCAGTTAACCAGTAAGTTTTTGGTAGAAAGTTTACCATATTTTTGAGACGCGACCATAAGCTCAGTTTATGTTCTGGCAGTCTCGTTAAGATTTTATTTTATTGGTTAGTGAAAAAATAATTTCGACCGGAAGCTTATTAACCTTTTCTGTATAGTAAGTAAATTTTTTAAATAATTTTATTTAAAATATTTAATTTATATTGAATATTTTATTAATATATTTTCTTTAAAGTAATCCTAAGTTTTATTATAGAGGTGGTTTAAAAATCGATCACGAAAGTTAAGGGGTGATTCTACTCTGACAAAAATAAGGGTAGAGCTTCATATATTTTTTTCAGAATGTCTTTCGTTTTCGAGTTACAAGCCGTCAAAGTTCAATTTTTATTTAAGTTTTTGCCATATTACATTTATTTTTTAACCAATCCAGTTGATATTTGGCACACAAATCAAGCTTTGCAGATTCTAAAATTTTAAGACAAAAGTACTTTTTTTAACTACCGCCAAAGGGCACTTTACCTTAAATCTTAAAATTGATTTACATCATAACTTTTTATTTTGACAGATATCGCAAAGCTAGAGGCGCCATTTTATAGAAAATTAAAAACCTAAAAAATAAGGTATTCTTTATTTAAGTCGATAAACCTCACCATTTAGGCACCAATAGACATCAAAGTTTTCATCAATTTCAATCAAATTACCTACATACATACAGGGTGTCCAGTAACTCAACCGATAAACTTTACGGGGCGATTCTACAACAGAAAATAAGAAAAAAACTTTATATAGACATATGTTCTAAACGTCTTAGTTTTTTAACTACGGTGTGTTAAATATTAAAAAAAAATTTTAGTGCCGTCTGGCGGTATTTAAAAAAGTACTTTTGTCTTAAAATTTTAGAATCTGCAAAGCTCGATTTGTGTGCCAAATATAAACTGGATTGGTTAAAAATAAATGCAATGTGGCGAAAAAACCAAAATAAGATTTAACTTTGACGGCTCAAAAACGAATGATATTTTGAAAAAAAAATATATATGAAGCTTTATCCTTATTTTGTTAAGTAGAATCACTTCCTTAAGTTTTGTGATCGATTTTTGAATAACCCTGTAATATGCAAAGAGAGAAAAGTTCTTCATAGTATAAAAAGTTTAATTTTGGTAAAATGTTTATTAAACCTTTTTGTTCTGAAGAAAAAGCAAATAATATTTTGTTTAAATTAAATCTTCCAAAAAGTAAATAATAAACTATAAAAACGTTTTTTATACATACATAGCCAGGGAGGTGCAAGTGTATCCCCTTCCGGCGCCCATGTTATTTTTTTAATAACATCCGTGGTGACACTACCTTTTTTTTAATATAAATAGAAGGCCTCCTAATTGGGTATTAAAAGTAATACTTTTGTACCTTAAATAAAATGACTTTAACATCCCGTTAAAACAAAAGACCTTTTTTTTGTCCCAAAGACTGTCATTTCTATTTAAAATAAAAATATAAAGAAAGTTAAATATACAAGCCATTATCCAAATTAAATACAGCTTGGCATAAAAAGTCTTACGTATTTTTAGTTCGAGATATTTTATGCTTCGCAGGACGTAAGTAAAATACCCATTGTTGCGCTATGTTAGAGTTTGTTTTTGTATAAACAGGGAACTTATCTTTAGATCTATTGTTAAAACTTTTTATTGTCATAGATCCCGCTAAATTTTTTACTGTGACATAATCAGTTAAGTTCATAAAGTTATTTAAAAAAATATATTAAATCCATGTTGTAAGACATCTGCATTAGTAATACAGAGTCACCCACATTAAATGTCTGCTATTAGTAATAGTAAGTCAAAATGCAGATTGTGTAAATTAGCAAACTAGTTGTATTTTATCGCTCTTTAACATCAAATAGCAGACATTGTTAAACATTTCTTTTTATAGTTTGTTTTCTGGAAGGCGTGAACTGATCTCTTGAACGCGCCTCTCAAAAATTTGAGGCAGCCTCGTTAAAATAGCTATTTATGTATCAAGGGCGTTACTAGAACTATAATGCCCTGAAAGTCAGAAATAGCCCGAGGGGCCTCTGGCCCGAGGGCTGGATTTTGACCTGATGGGCATTATAGTCCAGTAAAGCCCGTTGTGCATACAATGCTTTATGTTTCACCCAAGAAAGAGTTTTTGACTAATTACATTATTTATTCGCAATATAAAAACTAAGTTGCACCTGTACCTGTATATGTAAGTAAATAATGACTGGTGTTAAGTTTGACTTTAATGTTTCTATCAGTTAGTCAGTTGGCATTTTTTTTAATGATTTGCTCAAAATGGAAGAAATTCCACAAAATATAAAAGAAAAGGCCATAAAAGCGACCGAAAATCTTTTGCCAGTTAAATCAAGGCAACAGTATGATCGGGAGTATGGCATATTTGGTATTTGGAAAGATGCGAACGCAATTCTTCAAATATTCGAAACCGTTTTAATGGCATATTTTCAGGAATTGGTAAGTTATTGATTTTATTTTAATACATATGTTTTACAAACTTTATTATTTTTAGTCGGAAAAATAAAGTCCGAACTCTCTCTGGACCAAGTATTCCACCCTAAGGTCTACGTTGATGGTCTATGAAAATATAGACATTTCGCAATACCATCGTCTCATATCTTTTTAAAAGTTAAGTCGAAAGGATACGTTCCGAAGAAGTCCAAAGTTTTTGAAGGAGAACAAATATTAAAATTTACTAAGAAGGCTCCTGATGATATCTACTTGGTACACAAAGTCATATTGGTAATGGGTGGTTTTGGAGGTTTAAGACGAGATGAGTTGGTCAAAATGACTATTGATGACATTGAAAATAGAGGAACAGTCTTGGTTATAAAGGTACCAGAAAATAAAACTTCAATAAAAAAGTACACAACATTAAGACCAGCTGAAATAAAGGGGCGAAGATTCTTTCTTACCTATAGAAAGGGTCGATGTACAGTACAACCCATTGGAAAAAATACCATAGAAAGCGTCCCAACATTGATCGCAAAATTTTTAAAATTGGATAATGCAGATGCTTACACCGGCCACTGTTTGCGTCGCACATTGTCAACTTTACTTGTTGAGGCAGGTGCTTCGTTTGAAACGCTAAAACAACATGGGAAATGGAAAAGCTCTTCAGTAGCTGAAGGATATATAGAAGAAAGTATTTCATCCAAAAACAAAGTAGCCAAAATGATTGCCAATTCATTTAATTCCGAGGTTAATTCCGTATTGACTATTGAAAATTCTTTAATGGACTGTTCTTTTATACAAAATAGCGTTAGTGCTACCACCGCTGCTACAATCACAAAAAACACCGACCATCTATAGTGGAATCAGCTACATTTTCCGGGACATTTCAAAATTGTAATTTTTATTTTGGAAATAAAGTATAATTTTTAGTATTGTTTAAAGAAAAATTATTTTTTGTATAAACTTGATCTTTATTGTGAGAGAAATAAAATTGGATAAGCAATAAAATTTCCATATTAGCGCATTAGGGCATTATAAGCGGGCATTATCATAATGCCCGCTTATAATGCCCTAGGTGTGATGGCAGGTATTATTGCTACCTTACTGGACAACACTGGTAATTTTTTTTTCTTGGTATGTCAAAAAATGTTTTTTGATGCATAAGAGATGTCTTCCAATTATTTTAAAAATATTTTAATTGGTATAAAAGCTATAATAAAATACGATACGTTTTTAATATTTTACACCCTTAGTTCAAAAACTAAGACGTTTAGGACATATGTTCATATAAACTTTTTTCATATATTTTTGTGTAGAATCACCCCTTAAAATATACAAACAAAATTTTCAGACACCCTGTATAACAACATATTTTTTAAAATAGAATAATTTTGGATTATTAACCATAAAAAACAATAGACACTGCTCTCTTATACTTATATTAGGTAACCTTTTAATTTAAGAATAAAAAGAAAATGGCAGGGCATTTATATTATAAAATGTACCACAGATTAAGCCGCATATTTGTATATTGGCCAAACAGAAAAAAAAGAAAAGAGTGCTTGTTATTATCTGATTATCTGTAAATAAAAATGCAGTCCTTTTAAGTTTTAATAAAAAGACCAAATTTGTCCAAATATCGGAGCACTGGTCACCTTGTTTACAGCCCGCATTTGTTTTGTCTCTACCTGTTAGTGTTCTACACGCGTTAAGCCGTGTACATACAGGTGAATTGCAACCAGCAATGCAACATGCAAAGCAACAAGATTCACACGATTGGACGGTGGCGCGTAATGCGCGCTGGAACGTTCGCCGCGATCCATACAGCGTTTGACGTGAGTTCGCAGTAAAAAATAACTTACATTTTTTAAATGTTATAAAAAGAAATAAATTTTGTAAAACCGTTTTTTTCATCAAATAATAAAGTAGGTTTGCTACCATCGACGACATCTTTAGTTTCACCATCAGTTTCCCATACCAATAAATATGTTAAAATAAAAAAGACTTTGTACTTCAACCTCGTTGGTCTCCAAGTTCGTTTTAAATGTGGATAAGCCTTTTCGCAGAGGAGGTTGCAGCAACGACATTAAGACCTTTTTTATGCTTTATTTGTTTTCTGGGACATAATGTTTAAACAAAATATTATTTGCCTTTTCTCCAGAATAAAATAAAAAAATGTATTAAACATTTTTAGAAAATTAAAATTTTTATATACTATGAAGAACTTTTCTGTCCTTGCACATTATAATAAAAGTTAAGATTACTTGAAAAGAAATAAATTATTTTAAAAGAAATAAAATAATAAAGTAATTAATTTAAACTATTTACCAGATTTTTGGTAAACTATTATTCACATTTTTAAGATGCAACCATTAGCCCAGCTCCTGTCCTAGCGTCTTGTTAAGATATTATTTTATTGGATTAAAATAATTTTAGTCAAGAGCTAATGAACCTTTGTATAGAGTTTAAAACCTTTGTATCGTAAGTAACTTTATATTAAATATTTTATTATTTTATTTCTTTTAAAGTTTTCCTAACTTTAATTATATTGTGCAAGGACAGAACAGTTCTTTATAGCATATAAAAGTTTTAATTTTCTTAAAATGTAAAATGGAAACTATTGTATTTAATTCTGGAGAAAAGCCAAATATTATTTTGTTTAAACATTAAGATTCTTTGTTGCGTTGCATGTTACGTTGCATGTTGTGTTGCGCGTTGCATTACAGACGTCTGCACGCGGCTTTAGACCGACTCCTTTTTACGTATTGCATTGTAATCCTTTTGATTTATCTAAATGTGTATAAAATTCTGTTTACTGCTACTGTTCAAATATGCAATGGATTGCGAAACTGGAGCCTGCTACGATGAACTAATTCTTAGAATATTTGATTACTCCTAAGTGATCAAGTAGAAATTTTTAATCAAATTTGGTTTATCTTCAAATCTCAGGCAGGCTACGATTTAATACCTCCTTTAATTGAGAGTGATTTTAAAATCGATCACGAAACTGAAGCTGGTGATTCTAACTAATAAAATAATATACATTTCATATCACGAAAGAAGACTATTACGTCATAGTAGGAATTATACTGAATTAATCACTGGACGTTTGTCGCTAATAAGGTCACAATGTCATGACCGCTCACATGACAGTTTTCCAAAATTAGGTTGGGACACTAAATATTTAAGACATACAACCTTTTTTTGTTACTATAATTACTATTAGGTCAGTAAGTAATTCAGTATAAAATTGTACAAAATTAGGGAAGATGAAGAATTGGTTATCAGCTCCGCAGAAACAGACAACAAATTGTTAGAAGATAATTTAATAACTATGAAAATATTGAAACAGATGTTACAAACACAAATACCCATATAAAAATTAAAATGTATTTGTTTCTTTAAGGTTTGTACCATTTTTTCCTTAACTAATAACGTGCCATTCTTATAACGCAACCACTAACGTGACGCCTTTCGGATACTGCGTAATATATCAAAAAAAATTTAGGATTTAAATGTTTAATTAAAGGCTAACATAGTAAGTAAGAACCATTTTTATTCATGCTAATAAAAAAACAGTTGGTCTTTCTTTGCTATAAAAATGCATTTCATGGAAAAGTCAATAATACAGCTTGTCCGCCTAAGTTCTCCACATATGGGAATTTTTTTATTATTAATTTTATGAAAAAATGTTATTTAGTATAAAAAGTTTTGCATGATCTAAAACTTAAAATGCAATCATTAGATATTAATTTTTTTTTTTAGTATACGAGGTATCTTAATAAATATGAATTTTTAAAGAGGAAAGTACCCCTATTTTTAAAAATATTTAAAATTATTGTTAATAAAAAATATTTAGAAATGAAAATAATTATTAAATATGAAAACTAATTTATTCGCAAGATTTATTTTTTTTTAATTTTTGATAACAAAACAATGAAAATTAAATTTTTACATTTGTTAATACTTATTCCGAAATGTAATACCTAAACAAACCTTAAGAACGGTCAAAACAGTGAAAAGCCACAAAAACGTTTTTCTTGGATATAAACGAGTTTGCATATTTAAGGTAGTTGTCGTGGTATAGGAGATCTGTCAGAAAATTCTATATTTTTGTCTACGTATTAAAGACATTAAAATGCAATTACCCTTACAGTTTAAAGTCGATTAACTACTTAGAATCTGAGATAAATTCAATTAAAAATTGAATATTTAACATGGATGGTATTCGCTCTAAGTAGTTCTATATCCGTTTTTAGTTAAAAAAAAACAAGCTAAGCGGCAGATATTTTTAAAAAACTAACAATATTTTAGTGGATTCGTTTTAAGTTTATCAAAAAATATATAAATTGTTTTGACCATCTAGTTATTAATAAAAATGGTTTAAAGATTAACAATTTATAGAAAATATACTTACTAGCAAGTCGGGCAAAAACAGCTTGGCAACGCTGTTGTTAGGGAGTTATTGCAAGTTGCCTTATAAGGGTCAAGTATTATTTTTACCTTATTTAAATAGTGCTTGTACCCATATCTTAGAATTATTGCAAATCATATTGATCAGTGTTGAATTAAGATTTTTTTCGGGGTAGTTTATTATTCCTGAAGGGGGATTCGAAACTTACCAAAAATTAATTGCCCCCAAAAAGTTAAAGAACAAAACAAAAGTATTCTTGCTTACTTACATAAAATTTTCCGGAGGTGTTTTTTGCTCCGGGCGAGGGGAGGGGGAATGTCCGCCGAGCCACCAACTGGATTCTACGCTGATGATATTAGTATTAATAATAGTAATAAAGAAAAAGGCATTTTTGTTTAATTCAGTATTTATTATTTAACGTGGTTAGCGATTGGTAGTATGGTCGTAATTCTTTCGGGTTTTTTCACGGAATTACAGAAATAGATTTAGAAAGCAAAGTTATAAGTATTTTCTACCCCAAAAATATTATGATTGTGGTCGACAGTCGTTCCGTTACACAAATAGTTCCAAAGGTAAAATCAGACACTGCTAAGATCAAAATAAGTCACGAATTAAAACCGGCATAAATAAACCCGAGCACTATTCTTATTAAGGAAGTCCCTATTCCACCATGCATTTGCGCAAACTTGGATGTAAAAATAAGGCCGGTGCTGTTAGTATAATGTAATATAAATAAAAACACTGTGTAGTTACGGACTGTACACTGTAGGTACATTGATTTAGTCTTCGTAGGATATGGTCACGTAATTATTTATGACGTAAACAACGGGTTGCTTATACCATTCGGTTGCAATTGTTAATGTTGTATTAGAAAAATATTGCATATTGAAATGAGGCCAGGCACTAATATTACCGACCTTATTTTGACATCCGAGTTTGCGCATATGTTTTTCGTTAAGTATAAGTTGTTTAATATAACGCCCATTTAAGGTACCATTACCAAAAGTTATACGCGCCAATCAAACTTTAAAATATAGGTTTTTGGTGGCTAAGTTTTGCAAAACAAATAAATGTTTTAATCTTGTGGGCGTAACATTTGAGAATAGCCCTCGTGGTGCCGCACGTATGCATCTCTATGCAGTCCAACCGGACTGATCCTAAACTTTCTACTTTGTTTCTAGAGTTTCTAGAATGTGGAACTTGCTGTCCCTGCCCCCAATCTTTAAGTATTTAAGAGTCCCGTGTCAATAAACTTTCTTTACATCGCTTTTAACACCCACGATACGTTAGTATTTACGCTTTCAACCTTCATGGATTGTCCAAAAAACCTAGATATTTTTCGCACATCCTGTATATAGGACCCTAAAATGCAATAAAATATTCTTTGTTTTTGCTTAAAATATTTACCTTAAAAAAAAGAAAAAAACAAATAACAATGTACACTCAGTAATATAGTTTTTAGTACATATATATTTTAAAAAAACAGTACACATGCATGAATTTTTGAGATACCTCGTATACTACCAAAAAATAATTATCTTGCGATTTTATTTTAGGTTTCAGATCATGCAGAATTTTTTCTAAAAATAACTTTCGTAAAATGAATAATAGAAAAACTTCCCATATATAAAGAACTTAGGCGGACGCACTGTATGTGAATATGCACATGTATAGGTAACGCATTTTTCTTTACCTTTATTCTTAAAAAATAAACATGAAATATTACAAAAAAATAGTTATAAAAAAATTAGAAAATTAATAAAGAAAAACAAAACCCCTTAAAAATTACATTTTTAAAGACAATCGGTACACAATTTTTTGCTGTAAAATATGTAGGCAGTGTGCCTTCTTTACTTTGAAGGGCAACTATAGAAAGCCTTTTTTTAGTCAATCGTTTCATTTTATTTTCTTGATTAATTTCGGGGTTAGGGGTAAGTTATCACAAAAACTTGATCTAATTCGTCCAGATACCCGTACGATGTTTTTTCTTCAAACAAGATGTGGGATAACTCATTTAAATGCATTTTTGTAATTGCTTCTTATATTAATAATGATCACCATGAGAGACTTATTTTAAACAGCTTAGTTTAGGATCCGGAAGTCCAAAATAATTTTATAAAACAGCCATAAACACCAAATATTAAAACAGCAAAACTTGTCAATAACCGCCACCAAAAATCTAAGAATAATTAACCATTACAGAAGGGTGGCCAATATAGCCAGGTAATAGTTAATATTTGTAATATAAAATGTAGAATTTTTATTATTGATACAAGCATAAAAACTAAACTGTCTTAAGTAGAAATAAAATGTAAAAACCATTTTTATTGACTAAGAATATTATTGCCATAATAATATTGACCGCCTAAGTGTGGTTTAGTTTTCAATTCATTAACCTTTGGTAACCAGTACCTGCCAAAGCCACTATTATCGAAAATTTGTAGTCTTCCATTGCTTGTACCTATGTTAGAAGCAAGCGCTGAGAAACTTTCAGCTTTTACAAAATAATGAAGGCCTGCCACTTACGGGCTTTAACTCTATAATAGTTAATATATACAAAAAAATCTTTATTAGATCTTACCATTTGTTATTATAAAAAAATATATTTTTGTAAATAATTTTTAATGTATAAATGGTTTTATTCTTTAGGTATCAAAACAGATTATTACTATTTAGTTAAAGCAATTACCTAAAAAATAATATTTACCTATAAGAACAAACCTTACAGTAATGAACATTTTTCTAAAGCCATAAATTTAAACGAACTTTCTGACACCTGACTTATTAAATAAATGTAAAAAGTTGTACCAACTTCATTAAGCAACTATTTAACGATTCCAAAGCTCGTCGCTTCCAGCAATTCAATATCTTACGACTTATAACTTTTTAAGTCATTTAATTAATTTATTGGCCATTAAATAATTTTTCCTGCAGTCACTGATTGTATTTTATAAAGAGAATCTTTTTAACAAGCGTCCGGAAAAACTTTCTATAAGGAAAAGTTTTCAATTCGCAGTTTAATTTTCTTTTCACTTGCAATAAAATGTTTTGAAATGTATTTTTAAATGTATAAAATAAATGTTTTTGTAAGTAAATTAGACCTAAAATAAAAAGTTTAAAAAATAAAAAGTGTTAATGATGTTAACATATTTTTTCTGAACAATAATTATTATTTATAGTTTAGTTTCTGGTAAAAACTATACTATAGAATATATTAATAATAAAAGAAAAGTTAAGATTACTTTAAAAGAAATAAAGTAATGAAATATTTAGTATAAAGTTACTTACGATACAGAGGTTTCAAACTCTAAACAAAGGATCATTAGCTCTTGGTTAAAATTACTTTAATCCAATAAAATAAAATCTTAACAAGACGCCAGGACGGGAACTGGGCTAATAATTGCGTCTTAAAAATGTGGTAAATAGTGTATCAAAAATGAATTAAACCGTTTAAATTAAATATTTCATTTTTTTTTAGTAATTTATTTATTTTAAAGTAATCCTAACTTTAATATATAGGGCAAGGACAGAATAGTTTTTCATAGTATAAAAAAGTTTTAATTTTCTTAAAATGTTTAATAAACTTTTTTATTTTATTCTGGAGAAAAGCCATATAATATTCTGTTTAAACGTCATCTCCCAGAAAACAAATAAAGCATAAAAAAGGTCTTAATGTCGTGACTGCAACCTCCTCTGCGAAAAGGCTTATCCGGATTTGAAACGAACTTGTAGAACAACGAGGTTGTAGTACAAAGTCTTTTTCATTTTAACATTTTATTGGTATAGGAAACGGATGGAAAATCTAAAGATGTCGTCGATGGTAGAAAACCTACCTATTATTTTATGAAAGAAACGGTTTTACAAAATTGATTTCTTTTCATAACATTTAATAAATTAAAGTATTTTTCCTTTTGTCTTCACATCTCAACTTCGTTTTCCATTGTTTCTGGCAAAAACACTCAAACACGTCCAAACGGATACTGCCAACTCACATCAAACGCCTTTGTGTTCGCGGATAAAACCGACACCTGTATGGATTGTGGCAAACGTTTCAGCGCGCATTACGCGCCACCGTCTAATCGTGTGAATCTTGATGCTTTGCATGTTGCATTGCTGGTTGCATTACACCTGTATGTTCGCAGCTTAACGCGTGTAGGACACTAACAGGAAGAGATAAAACGAATGCGGGCTGTAAACAAGGTGACCCAGCACACAGTGCTTCGATATTTGGACAAATTTTGTATTTTTATTAAAACTTAAAAGGACTGCATTTCTATTTACAGATAATCAGATATTATGAAACACTCTTTTCTTTAGTATATATTAAATATATTTTTTAACAACAATTCGAAGACAATATTTTCAAAGAATTTTTTTATTCAGAGTTATTTTTTCATTTCACTTGCAATAAAGTCGTTCCAAATTTATTTTTAAAATTTATTAAATAAATTTGTTTGACGGGGTGAATTTGAAATATTCGTTAAGTTTCTCGTCAAAACGCCACTATATTAATAAATTAAATAAATAAAGTTAAAGCAAAATTGGCCCCTAAATACCAAAAATAGCACTACAAAATTACATTAAAATTGAATAAGAGATATTTCTACTACTAATTTAAACAAAAAAAAAACTATTTTATAAACGGCTGGTTTTGCACCCTGTATTTTTAAATCCATGCATTTTCGTAGACGTGCCTATAAAATTATACTATATAGCAAACCTGGTATTTCCTTTAGAAGTGCTATACGATTTAAAAATGTGGTGAAAGGTACGGTTAAATAAGATGCAGATTTATAATGTTTCAACCTTTATGTAACATTTCCAGTTTAGACGGAAGTGCTTTTGACTTTGCTGTTTTAAATGAAACACTTAATATATATTTCTAAAAATCGATTTTACTGTCAACTAGAAAAATACATGTATCATATGTTATACAGTGACCGCCAGTCCGTCATGTTGAACTATATGGAAAAAAATTTTATTTTTGGTTTCTCAAAAAAATAGTCTTGATAAAAATCTCTGCATGCACCAAAACATACAAAAGACTGGGCAAAATTTAAATAAGAATTATATACGAGGTAGATGCAAATTAATGAATAAGACACAAAATAAAACTAACTTTATTTTTGAACTTGAAGAAAAATAATATTTGGAAAACTTGTCTAGAATTAAAAGTTATGTCACATTTTAAAAGCAGAGCCACCTAACAAAAAAATGGAAGGAAAACTTACTCTTTCAATAAACCTGGTATAGGGATTAGATCGAACTAAAATAACTGCCGTAAATTTATCCTTATTGCCTTCGAATTTTGAAAGAGTAGCCTTGTTAATCATAAAGCATTTGACTGTACATTTAAACCACTTTAAAAAACAAATATCTCAGTTTTTGCTTTTTGCTGGTTTACCAAGGTTTTAATTTAATAGTCCCTTTGGATAGGACAACTGTTAACATCGTTTTTGCCTTATAAAAAACGTCCTAACTTTCTTATAATTTTCTATTAAATGTTCAAAAATTAAACTTAATTGGGATTAATACAGTAACAAAAATACAGTAATCAATTTTAAAATGTAAAAGCGTTTTTTACAAGGCTAAAATAATGTAGAATATTAATCTTTAAAATGTAAGCCTATTTTTTTTATCTTTTGTGACATCCCACGAAGGCATATACCTAAATTACAGAGTACCGTAGATGTGAGGTTATTAGATGTTTAATCCATCGTTCCCCCTGTTCCGTCAACGTTGTACAAGCACTAAAACATGCAGTTATGCATTTCACAGCACCTTTTAGACAACGCGGTAGTGCCACCACGGTCGTTATTTTTAAATAACTACTACCTAAATATGTCTCTCCCGCTGGGAATCGAACCGGCAAACCCCGGGTTCCGAAGATCACGGGGAGACAATTGAACCACAAAAAAGCAAACATTTTCTGTTGTTTTTTAAAGTGATCTAAATGTACTTAAATGCTTTAGAAATAATAAACATTTGATATATATTTTTTTTAATTTAAAAGTAATATGGACAATTTATGGCAGTATTTTTAGTTCGATCTCTATACGGGGTAAGTTAAAAAGTAAGTTTTTTTGCAATTTTTTTTTTAATAGGAGGCTTTGCTTTTAAAATGTAACATATTTATTAATTCTAAACAAGTTTTTCAAATTTTATTTTTTTCTGAGCCTAAAAATGAAGGTAGTTTTCTTTTCTGTCATATTTATTAATTTGCACATACTCCGTATTCGCTATAATTTATTTGAATTTTGATCACTGTGACTGTCTTCAGGGCAGTGCCTACCGGGTAGTGCAAGTGGTAAAAAGCACTGCTGCGGGGGCTGAAAATTGTGAATTTAACTTTTAGATTTTGAAAACAGAGTAAGTTTAAAGTGAGGACATTTTTTTTTCTTTTCCAAAATATTTACCAAGAAAAAAAGCAACGTGGAATTGTTGAATAAAAAACTTTGTAATGTATTGTGAAAGTGGGGACCTTATATTTTGCTCTTCAAAAATTTGAATACCTTAATATATGAAGTGGCGGATCAAGCCTTTTTGTTATTTTTGTCATTAAAAAAAAGGCTGCACTTTCAACAGATGCAAGAAACAAGGTAAATATAGGTTACAATTACGTAAAATTACAGACAATTCCACACAATTTTCCAACAAATCCACACAATTCCATTACAATTTTAGTTTACTTTTCCCTATTCCACGCAATTTCACCTATTTTCACATACTTTTATCTAACTTCATTTGCTTGTACAGGGTGTCCAGATTTCGTTGCAATTGTAGGATATCTTGGTTATTATTAGAGATAGAGACTTGCGGTTTTTGCAAACTGTGGCTACTGCGGTTTTCGCGAACTGTGGCTACTTTTCAATAAAACGAAAGATGACACTAAAATATTTTTTATGGACCTCTTCGTTTTTGACATACAGGACGAAATTTATTTTTATTTTTGGACCCTTCTTATGTTTTAATTATCTTGCAACTTAAAACCAAGGTAAAAATTGATATAAGTGGCGTAGTTAATATTTTTAAAGAAATTATATTTTTGAGATAAACCAAACATATTTTTTTTCTTAGAAAACACCCTGTATATTTTTTAATTATTAAGTTATGGCGAGTGAGAGCTTTTCAAAAATATATAATACCCAATGGTTATTTTATATTTTTAGACCTTAAATTATTGTTTTTAATTTTAAAATTGAATTTTCCATAGTGATTCCTGATAAAGACTTTAAAACCAACTAATAATGGTAGCCCTTAGTTTATAATTTATTTACATTTTATAGCAACATCTAAGTTTTGACTATTTTACCCCGGCCAGCACCCCTATTCACCCCTCGGTTCCTTATGTTTGTTTACCTATTAATTAATTAAAAACTTTCAGCGTCACTGTCTTTATACTTAAAACAGTGTCCAAAATCAGTATGTATCCACTTTTTTAAAAAGCATTCGATTTAAAACAAAATATTGCAAATCCGTGTAAGAAACTGTTACCAAAAGGATTGATTATTAAAATTTGAAGGTACCCGTTTCATACATGGTTTTGTACTATTTTCTTTTAAATTAAAAGTTCTTCTAAAAATCATGAAAACATACTGATTTGGACACTTTTAAGGAAAATAGTTTTAAAAGAAAAATTATTTGTTTGGTTCATATCTCAAAAAACATAAGATTTTAAAAAATCTAACTACACCACTAGATTCCACGTAAACTAATCGATATTATCAGTTTGTACTTTTGTTGTAAGTTGCAAGACAACTAAAATATAAGAGTGGTCCAAAAATGAAAAAAAAACGAATTTCGCCCTGTATGTTAAAAGCGAAGAGGGCCATGAAAAAATCTTTTGGGGCCATTTTTCGTTTTATCGAAAAGTAACAACACTTTGCGAAAATAGCAAGTCCCCATCTCTAATAATAACCAAGATACCCTGCAATTACCAAGGTAAGTTTATATTTATAAGGTTGCGACATATCCTCAACTTTTAGGCGGTTCGAGGTCGGGGACGCAAGGAAGGGCACTCCACGGAGAAAAGTTGGCAAGACTGGGTAAAATCAAAGCTGATGATCAATCCAGTGGCGTCTAGAATTTGCGCATTTAATTTTGCATTGTTTTGGTAGTGATATTTGTTGAAAGATGTAATTGCAAATGTTTTTTTATTTAAAGTAAAAGAATTTATAACTTAATAATAATTAAAAACTGTTGTTCTACTAATACAATAAACTGTATATCTCCGGCACTGAACAACATGGTCGAAAAATGGGAGATGTGACATCATAACACGTCAAAGCAATATGGCCGAATGTCGTGACCTTATATAGACCGACTTTGGCAATTATAACAAAATTCGGACACCCTTTACACTAAAATTTCTTATTGGTTTACCCCTTGAAAAAAGGTCTTCACCTAAAAAACATGGATACCTACTACCTTAATTGTAATTACTCATTTCGTAATGTTTTTTTTATTATTTAGAAATGCAAAATAAACGATTTATTAAGTAAATCTGCCGCCCCCAAAAATTTGACTGCCCTAGGCTTCAGCCTACTCAGCCGGCTGGTAAATTCAACACTGATCACCTGTCAAACTTTATTATAGATGTAATCATGTAAAATAAAAAAATATGTGTTTTATTTAGAGGATTAAATATGTTTAAACTTTAAAGGTTTTTTCGCCTGTAAGATCCTACACCATTCAGTGCTACTGAATCAAAATTACGAGGTTCAGCGGACAAGCTAATGTTCAACGAATCGTGTATTTCACTTCAACCAGCCAGTAAGTATGCATCAAGAGAAATTGATATATGCGATTTAGGTCGCTCAATCGATTTTAAAGCGAAATACCTACTAAAAGTCTGAAATATTTCTGCTTGGACGAATGAGTTTTTATGAACGTGTACTGCATGGTAAGTAACCTTATTTACCCTAATATGCTCAAATAAGTTGTAGTTTATATTTAAGGGAAACACTGTTAGCGTTTTATTCAACGAGTCCGTTATAAGAAGGGCCAGTATAAAGATCTTAAAAAAGGCAAAATAAAAACCAAATTGAAATTTTAGGATTTAGAGTATTTCGGCAGATATCTGGAAAAAACCAAGAACCTATCTTTTTGATGACCCTGTTCTAATAAAAAGTTTAAATAAATTAAGACTCACTTCAATAAAGGTATTTTATTTTAAATCTGACGTTTTGTTTCTACCCATTTAACTTAACATTAAAATTTAACGATGTATCGCAGATAAGGGTTTAATCTTAATAAATATTTGTATCTCTAGAAATTTGTAAAACCTATTTAACTCTACATTTTTAAATAATAAATAACTTTAGCAAACAAAATCCATAAGCATTACTAGGTTATATTTTTTTAACACGGTTCTAATATTTAATATCAAAATTATAAAGCCTATTTTTCTTCTCGACAATATATACCACACATACAACAACAACATAACATTTATTTGGCTTTTCTCCAGAATAAAGTTAAGAAGTTTATTTAACATTTTAAGAAAATTAATTCTTTTATATATTATAAAAAACTATTCTGCTCTTACACAATATAATAAAAGTTACGATTACTTTAAAAGTATTTAAAATAAACATAACTTTTATTATATTGGGTAAGAGCAGAATAGTTCTTTCTAATATACATGCTGTTCGAAAAATGCGTTAGAAAATTTTAAGGGGTCATTCTGCACTAAAAAATAATGTTAGTAAGTCCTTTGACAAAATGTCAAAATCTTCTTGGTTACCAAGTTTTCACACAATTTTTATTTTGTTTTTTTGCCATATTGCATTTATTTTTAACCAATCTAGTTGACATTTAGCACACAAATTAAGCTTTGCAGATTCTAAAAATTTGAAGATAAAAGTACTTTTTTTAATACCGCCAGAGGGCACTTTACCTAAAACTTAAAATTTACTTACATAATAACTTTTTTATTTTGACAGATATCGCAAAGCTAAGGGCGCCATTTTATAGACAATTAGGAAATTAAAAAATAAGGTACTTTTTATTAAAGTCGATAAATCCAACCATTTAGGCACCAATCGACATCAAAGTTTTCAACAATTTCAATAAAATTACCTACATACATACTGGGTGTCCAGTGACTAAACCGACAAACTTTACGGGGCGCTTCTACAATAGAAAATAAGAAAAAAACTTTATATAAACATCTTAGTTTTTGGACTACGGGTTGTTAAAAATAAAAAAAAATAAATATTTAACACGCCGTAGTGCGAAAACTAAGACGTTTAGGAAAAATGTTAACCCCTGTAACTTGGTAACCAAGGAGATTTCGACATTTTCGCAAAAGACATACTAACATAATTTTTCATTGCAGAATGACCCCTTAAAATTTCCTAACGCATTTTCCGAACACCCTGTATAAAAGTTTTAATTTTCTTAAAATGGTAAATAAACTTTTAAATTTTATTCTGGAAAAATGCCAAATATTATTTTGTTTAAATTTAATCTCCCAGAAAACAAATAAAGCATAAAAAACAAAGCATACTTTAACGAAATCCTTAGCATCATTACCTTACATTTTCAAATACCGTCCTAAGATTTTAGAATCAAAATTTTTAGTCAATTTCATTTTGTGTAGTGGTTTAATCATTATACAGTCTTATTTCTTTGTTGCTACTTTTTGATAAAACGAAAGATGACACTAAAATATTTTTTTATGGCTTTTTAGCTTTTGACATACAGGACGATATTCATTTTTAGACTTCCTTTGCATTTTAGTTGTTTTATAGCTAACAACAAAAGTAAAAACTGATTTTGGTAGATATTTTTACGTAGAATCCAGTGGTACAGTTAGATCTTTTAAAAATGTATATTTTTCGAGATATGAACCAAACATATAATTTTGCTTATTGAACACTGTTTATATTTCTTTTTCAATAAATTATAGACGATAAGAGCTTTTTAAAAATATGCAATACCTAATAGTTATTTTTTTAATATTAATTTTTCGCATCATGATCCATCATATAGGCTTTATAACCATAGATTAAAGTTAGCCCTATGTTCATAATTTGTCTACATTTTACAGCAGAATCCCAGTTTTAATTTTTTTAGTTATATTTTGCTCCGCTCAGCAACCCTACTTATTCCTCGGTGCAACAAGTTTGTTCACTTATTAATTAATTTAAATCTAAATATTTTAAATCAGTGCCACTGTGTTAATACTTAAAACAGTCTACAAAATAAGTATGTATTTATAATTTTTGGAAAGACATTTTTTAAAACCAAATAGTAGAAAACCATATTATACAAAACAATACATTTAAAATTTTAATTTTACTAATAATAATTTTGGTTACACTTTCATACAAGGTTTTCTACTATTTTGACTAAAATCAGTTTTTTTATTATGGATACATATAAATTTTAAGCACGATTTTTTATATAAACGCAGTAAAGCTAATGCAAAATATTTATTTTTTAATTATATATTAAAAGAACAAACTTAAGGAACCGAGGGCTGAATAGGGATGCTCTGAGGGACATAAAATAGTTAAAACTCAGATTTTGCTGTAAAATGGTGATAAATTAAAAACATAGGGCTAACTTTATTCTTTGGATATAAAGTCTATATCATGGCCCGCTATGCACAATAAATTTTTAAAAATTAAAAACAATTTAGGGTGTTCCATAAGAAAAATCATATGTTTGGTTCGTATCTCGAAAAACAAATTTTGAAAAAATCTTACTACGCCAATGAATTATACGTAAAAATATATACCAAGATTGGTTTTACTTATGTTGTATGTTAAAGACAACTGAAATACAAAGGAAGTCCAAAATTGAAAAAAAGAATTTCGCACTGTATGTCAAAAACAAAGAATGCCATAGAAAATCTTTTAACGTCATTTTTTATTTTATCAAAAGAAGCAACACTTTGCGAAAACCGCAAGTCCTTATCTCTAAAGCCTCGTTCAAACTTCCAACTATTCGCCAAACATCCGTCCAAACTAACCAACCTGTTTGCGCGCTTCTTTGACGCCAAAAACCGACAAGCTCTGAATTACCGGCGAATCATTCGCCAAGCCCTTCAAACGACGGGATTTCCGTTCATGTCCACGTCCGCGCTATGTGTCGCGGTACGCGGCGTGGATAGGCACGGCAAATTGTTGCAAGTCTAGACGCGGCTTAATAATAACCAAGTCCCATTTTGTGAAACAAAGATGCCATAAACAAAGTCATCGTAGCCTTCTAAGTCTCTAAACTACAGGGCGATTTGAAAATTTTGCATTTTTATATACTTCTTTATATCTCAGTTGGCTGAGAACTTATCAAAAAGGTAAGAACAGATTCTTATATAACTTTTTACGTAGAATGCAGTGGCGTCGTCAGCATTTTTTTCAGAACTTATTGTTTTAAAAATATTGCCCAATGTTGGATTTTTTTAGTGAAACACCCTGTATATTTATCAAAAAATTAATTTTTCTTTTTACAAGCTTTTCGAAAATTTATATTACTGTGGGTTTATTTTTATAAAATACAACATAATTTTCAATTTTCATAATAAACATCTAAAATTTTGCAGTAGGCCAAGCAAACAAATCAGTTAACAGTTTTTTATCTGACTTGATTACTGTAGTGGCGCATACGTAACTAATTTTAAAATTGGAATTTGCTGTTTTACTTGATAAAGTTTTTTCTTTTGGTATATAATATAGGGTATGTAGCACTTTCTTTAGCAAAATAATTAATTTGTAAATAGTTTTTTTACCATTTTTTTATTTATTGTTAGCGTAATATATTTATTTTATTCTCGATTCAAAAAACATTAAACAAGAAATGTATTTTATGTATTGAGTAAAGCATAGTTTTAACAAAAAAATGTATTGCTTTGATTAAAAATGTCAGTAAATATAATAGGTTAAAAGGAGTTTTTGAAATGAAAAATGAACAAAATAGATTATTTCGTCAATAAGTTAAGAAAATTATTTAATAAGAACTATTAACCAATTAAAAATTTCCTCAAGAAGGTGCTACCTACCTAGTTTTATAAAACATTATTAGGTTTAAATGAGATACAAGGATACTTGAGAATGCAAAATTTTTATAAGTGCCCTGTAGCTCAGAAACTAATCTGGCTAAAATTATTTTGTTTATAGCATCTTTATTTCACAAATTATTATAGTTTAAAAACTACGAAACAGGCCTTTAAAGCCCTTCCAACTAAAGAGTAAAAAGTAATTTTAAAAATAATCCTAAAACAATAATGAACAAAAATACTAGTTTTATTTTACAGGGTGGCGCCTTTTTGTTGACCTTAGAAATAGAGCAAATTTGATTTTACAATCTATTTTTGGACTTTTAAAACAAATTTATTTGTGAAAGCAAATCATGGTAACCTAATTTGTTTTGGAGAAACACAGTGTTTTTTTTTATTTTGTCAATTTGACCAGGTAATTGTAATTTTGCTTGATATTAGAGATATCAAAAAAGTTAATAGAAAGTTTTGGGAATTTTTACATAGCGGTTTTTAAGAATTCTCTTCTCCATAACTTTCGAATAGAACAATATATTAAAGTCGTATAAAATTTAGATAAAAGGGTAATATTTTTTTTTTGTTTTTTGAAATGAAAATATTCATTTCAAGGGGCACTAGCAACTTTTTTTGGATATGGAAAGGGGGATCATGTAGCATGTTTGAAAGGCCCTTTAATTCTCTATTTATACCCACTTTGTTTTTTAAAATTGGCCCAGCCGTTCCAGACTTATAAATCAATTCCGTTAAAACTGCATTGTTTTTTCACTATTTAAGTTTAATTTTACACGGTTCTAAGTCTGAACCGGCTGGTCCGATTTTTTAAAAACGAAGTAGCGATAAGAAGAGAATTAAAAGACCTTTAAAATAAGGTGCCATAGGACCCCCTTTTCAATTAAAAAAATGTTGCTAGTGCTTTCTTAGTACTAGGTCACGTGACAAATTTTTTATCCCAAAAAGTGACACCCTTTTACCCAAAATTTACTCGACCTCGATATCCAGCCCCATTCAAAAGATAAAGGAGGGAGGGAGGACTTTTTAATATCCTCACTTACTATACTTTAAAATACTATAATGTTCTTACTTTTATACCTTTGAAACTTTAAATTAAGAAAAACACCTATAAAAAAATGTATTTTATTGGTTTAAAAAGTTAATAATTATTATAGTTACTTTTTAGGTTTTTTCTTAATATAGAGTGCCCAAAATATGTTAGACAGGCATATTTTAAAATTTTATTAATAAAAAAATATATTTTTTTCCGAAAAAGATTTGTTTTATCTGAAAAAATAAAGGCTATAATAAAATTTGCTTTATAATATACAAAAGGGTGCCAGATCCCTTTTGTCGGTTCTTAGTCCCTTGGCGTGTAACATACTATTCATTGTTTTTGCCTTATCGAAAATGTCTTTGCTGTTTAAAAATATGGATAAAATGTATTCTATTGTTTTAAATCTTTAGAAAAAAAGTAATTACACCAATAGCTAAGACTAATATTTATAAAAAATATGTCATTAATTGAAGGGCTTATTGTAATAACATAAGTCACACGATAATAATAGAATAGGCCACAGTAACAGTAGTTTTTTTCTTTTCCTTGCACCTAATTAACTAATAAAAAATTATTTAGGTTTATTTTTAATATTAAACATATTTTTTTATTTTATAAATTTTACAACTCTGTATTTTGCTCCTTTATTTCTCTTTTTTTTCTTTTTTTTTTTTCGTTATACATGTAGCTTATCAAGTTATTACAATAGGCTCTTTAATTTATTTGTAAATTAGTTAAGACATAATTCAAGGACAACATTGCTCAAGTAATTTTTTAAACGATAATTTCTTTTCCTTTATTGCATTTTTTTTAAGTCAACATGAAATTTTGCATTATATGTGCAAATTTTCCAGCTTATAAAAAAATCCTACGTGTAAATTCTGACGTTTAAAATTTTTTATTTGATACAAATCTTTTATCCTAAAAATACGTTTAACTTTTATCATTTATTTAACTGTAGAATTCATTACTCATGTTGGAAAACTTTTCCAAATGGAAATAAAAAGCGAATAACCAAAAGTTTCTATAAAAACGAGTTTATTTAAATGTATATTTTATAATTTTCTCATAAAAACAACCTAGTGATTCATGAAATTAAAATCAAATTGTTCTTTAGTCATTTTATGTCATTAGTATACAAAAACTATTGTGTGGACAAATTTGTTCTTAAATTATGAAAAATAGTGTTTTACTGAAAAATAGTAAGTTAGGGCCACCCTATACAATTTCAACATTTGTTTTAGACAGACAAATATCAAATTTGACTACAGAAACGTTTTACAATGTTTTTAAACATTTTGGCTGCGTAATTTGCTGCATTAGTTACAGTGTAACAACCCGACCAGAGAGTAAACTACATATTACAAAAAGACCGTTTGATGCTAAAACGGATCATGTTAAATTAACAATTTAGTATTTATAGCGTATTTTTTTATTTTTTATACTTTTAGCTGTGTAAGTAAATACCAATAGCTACATTAGGTAAATAGTTTATCGAGACTTTTTTGTAACCACTCTATCAACTCTATTATTTTTATATCCTTACAGGTATCAAGGCATTGTTAGAATATTGTTATAGGTATTCATTTTTAAAGCCTATTTTAATGGATATAAAATGTTAAACCAATTTCATTAGATTTCAATTTCTATTTTATTTTACACTTGCTTTTAAGGATTTTGTGCAAAATTTGTCATTTAATGATATACTTTTTTATTTTGGGATTTGCTTAATTTGTTAATGACTGATATACTGTTGGTAAACTATTGGTTAAAGTTAGAATAATAAAACCTATATTAAAATGTTAAAAAGTAGGATACAGCTATTATATTATTTATAAAAGGTATTTTAGAAATCTGTTTAAAATTATATTTTTAGTCAACATAAAGACATATTTTTTTAAATAAATAAATTATTGATATTTACTTTTTGCTTTGTAATAGGTTAACTTAATGTTAAATAATTGTCAATGTATTTTTATTTTTATATCATATTGCAAGTGGCGCCTTTTGAAGTTTACAATGAAATTAATGGTAGATTCTAGTTTTTTATCTCAATCTCAGTCCCACTTTAGCTGGATATGTAGTAACAAAATTTAATTTTTAGTTTGCTTTTGTTTGGATCACGTTGATCAGTATATTTAATATGAGAGAGTTTATACGAACATAAACAAAATATAATATTAAAAAAATATGGTATACTATTACTTTAAAAAATATCATTGAAATTATCATATATTTTTTACATAAATATGACCTCTTGACTTTTGTTTCTCTGATGCACCGTTTCTGCGTTAAAAAAAAAAACTAAAAATAGAGCACCAGCATACTAGTTTAAAATAAGTTTATTATAGTACAAATGCCTGAAAACGGTTTATTTTTTTTAAGCAAAAATAATGCATGAGAGAAAAAAAAAAAAGTCAAGTTTAAATTTTAGAAATTAAATAAAATTCTAAAAATACATAATATTTAAAAAAAAACAGTACCGTACTGCATATTTTTTAAAAATCTTCGTTATACATCCTGTCCAGACGCCACTGGTAGTGAAATAATAAAAAATCTTTTGGTGCTTAGTAGGTGCAGGTGAAATTTCAAAAAAATATCTGAAACAATTTTAATAGGAAAACGATTTTTGTCTTGAAATATTAACACCCTGTAGCTTAAAAGTTAAGAGGTTTAAGACATATGTTTATGTTAACTTTTTTTTAAATATGCCAAGAATTTATATTCCGCATTTTTTGGCCATAAATTAAATGACACCCTGAATAAAAATCTGTGACTTTTGCCAAAACCTTGAAAAGGAAAGAAATAAAGTTTTGTATTTCGTGCAAACCTTTAATAAAATCAAAGATGCGAAGCAGAGCGCTTTCGACAAAACCATCATCAGTGCTACCTACAAGCAAGAGTTGAACTGTTACTTGTAGACAGCATTGATGATGGTTTTACTGTAAGCGCTCTGCTACGCATTTTAGATTTCATTAAAGGTTTGCACGAAATACAGAAGTTTCATTTAATCCCTCTTTTCATTCTTAGGTGCACACAGCCATATCCATTCCAAAAACTTGAAAAATTGCTTAATATTCTACAAGAGCAAACTTCAATTAAAAATATATTTGCCTTAGTTTTTGGCGTAGAAGAAACTAAAATTTATTATATAGAAGTTAGACCCAGAAATCGTTTTAACCAGTTTTATTTATAAAAAACCTAAAATTTAAATGAATTTTTAAAACCCTTTAACTTCCAAGATCATCCTTTGAACTAAATTAAGTCAGGTTTCTAAAATTAGCCTCAAAAATTTGTGGTAGCATTTTTTGCACCTTTTAAATATATTTTTAGGAACGATATTTTTCAGTGAATCAAAACAAGATTCCTAGCTGTTTAAAACCATTGACAAGCAATAAAAAAACGTTATGATAAATTTATATTTAAAATTATAAATTCTCTCGACTGAAAAATTGTATTTGAGTCCCATGTGTACAATTTCAACGTTTGCTTTAGACAGGCAATTATCCAACCCGGATACAGAACCGCTCCGGAATGTTTTTAAACGTTTAGGCCAAGTAATTTGCTAAAATATTTAATGTTGCAAGTTTTGTGGTGAGATTCAAATAGCAGGTGACAATAATTTGTAAAATAATTTTCCAAATTACAACCTAGGATTAAAATTCTTAGAGATCGTGTCTCTGCTTCTAGAAAGCATGTTTTAGTCAACTTAATAATGAAAATCTTTAATTGTATAGGAGGTGTCCCAAATCTTTTTATACATCAAATACCTTTGCTTTTGTCTAAGATACGATAATAAGCCTAAATTAAAAAAATATATTATACTTATTTTATTGACAGTAGTAGTGAACAGTAGGGTAAATTAAAAACATAATTTTCATTTTTCATTTTCATTTCAGACTTTTTTAATAAAACACCCTGTATATTATTGAAGATTTTTAACACTATTGAATTCTTAATTTAAGACCTCTATTACATTGTACTTTATCGCGTGTCAAATATTGCTGGTTTGAAAATATCAACAGCATGTCACCGCAATAATTGTAAAAATAAGAACGAAAATATTACTTATGTTCTTTATATTTTTAAATAATTTTATTGCTGACATGGTGACAAGTAATACAATAATATGTAAATATTCTATTTTAATAAAAGAACTACTTATAAATAGGTTGGTTAATTACATATTTACTTATTTAATGATTTAACATCAACTAAAATTCATTTCGTTCTTTATATTTGAAGGTGATTAATCACATGTATCATATAATTTGCCTTAGGAGCAGAAATATTTTTAAATAATTGAAAAACAAACTTACGATTTTCCCTATATTACCGTTATTAAGTCATTGACATGCTGTAGAATTCTCAAATTCAATAAAGACCCAAAATGCGCTAATATGTTAATATAATTATTGTATCCATACAAACATGATGTTGTCGATGATGATTGTTTGATTTCAAAAATATCTTCATTCAAAAAATCAATGTTATTCCTTATAACAATTTGTAAAATACCTTCCTAATTAAAATATTATAAAATTATTCTTTAGATATTGACTTTAATTTTTTCATTTTGTACTCTGATTGGTGGACACTTAAAAAAATCTCTTCAAGTATAAACTCTTTATTTTGGTCATCCTTCGCCCTTTAGTTTTATTATTTTTTCTTATAAAGAAAAACATATATCTTGGCATTTTCTGCGTGGAAAAAATATCTCGTCTCATATACCTGTCGAAAATTGAATTCTCTGTAAAAAAGTATCCAATATTTTTTGATAAATCCAATAAATAAATGGATATTTACGTTCAAAGATTGAATAAATTTTAAGAAAAATACCTTTTTTTGTTTTAAACTTTGTAACTTACTAAGAAATAATTTATTAACAATTAAATTTCTACTATTTCTATCAAAAATTTAAAGCTCTATAAGAAAGGTATCGTATACTTTTTAAATAAGTTACAAAGTTTAAACCATTTATTAAAAAAGTATAAGAAAGTTTTTTGTCAAGCGTTTAATTTCTAATAGAAATAGAAGCAGTAAGTTAGAATATTCAAAACAAAAAAATTGTTTTTTAATGCTTTAATCTTTAAATACCTTTTAAATGGTTAAATTTATTAAAGAAACTATTTTATGGAAAACTCAATTTTCTACAAACACATAGAAAAAGATATTTTTTTTTCATAAAGTAGAGATCGAGATACGTATTTTTTTAATATTAAGGTAAAAAAATATGGAAGGCGAAAGATGTTCCTATTAATAGTAGGAGAGCTAGTAAACCCTTAGAGTACCGTTGGGCCTGTAAGGCTAAAAATTTGTATAGTGATTAGTCATAGCATGCTCAGTACGACAATTATCACCTGGCAAGCATCAACCCTGTTACCATTACCACCCTGTATATTTTTAAAAAATAAACAAAATATATAAAAAAACTTGGAGCGGTAAGCTTAAATTTTTCTAGGATTTAGTTCATTTATAGTAAGGTCTAAAAAGATTTCCAGGCTTTTTCGATGAGCACAAGTTTCTGCCAGGTGAACTAAAAGTGTAGCTGATTTGGATGGCCATATTTCCAAAACAAATAAAGGTAGATGTACCAAATGTGGTATTTTCTTTAAGCTTATTTTATGATCTTTTCAATGGTAATACACCATACAGGGTTTATTAAAAAAAATCTACCCTGTATACCATCACCAGTATTACCATTTTTAAGAGAACACCACATTAGGTACATCTAACTTTATTAGTTTTGAAAATATGGCCATCCAAATCAGCCACACATTTCAGTTTGCTTATAATGGCAGATACTTGTGCTCATTGAAAACACCTGTCAATTTTTTAAAACCTTACTATGAATAAACTTAATCCTAAAAAAATTTCAAGTTTTTATAATTTTTTGTAACTTTCAAAAATATACAGGGTAATGATGTGCAGGGCTGATGCTTGCCAGGTGATGATTGTCGTACTTAGCATGCTATGACTCATCACTATAAACATTTTTAGTCTTACATGCCAAACGTTACTTGAAGGGTTCACTACCTCTGGGACTATAAAATTAAGAACTCAAACTTGGAAAAAATTATAAAGTCTCAACCAGATTTTTAAAGTACAAAATGAAAAAAGTCGATTTTTTTACCCTCCCTAATGGTTATGTTTTTAAAACTACTTATTACTATTTTCTTCTTCTAAGCTTTTTAAAGACATACGCAAAAACAAAAATGTATAGTACTTTTTTCAATTTGATTATAAAAAAATTTGCCAATTACATAATATTTCAATAAACTATTGTATGCGGTCAATTAATACAAAGTTAATAAAGTAAATCAAAAAGAAGTTTAGAAACTCAATAATCCTCTATCAGAATCTATCTGAAGAATATATTTGCTTTCAATAACACAGCCCCACAACAAAATAAAAGTTGGTGGTCTGAAAGACTAGATCATGGTTTCTTCTAATTTGTGGGGTCGCTGAATTCGAATCTGGTGTCGATTTAACCACATCAGGTCAAAGTCAAGGTTATCTTAAGTTCGAATATTTAAAATTTATCAAAAATGGACCACAAACGTGGTACCTTTATGTTTTGGGGTAGTTGAATCCAAATTCGAAGTCAGTTTAACCCTATCAGGTTAAACTTAAGGTTATTTTAAGGTCAAATAATAAAAATTTATAAAAAATTGGCTAGAAACGCGGTACCTTCATATTTTTAGGGTCGCTTAATCCGAATCCGGGAGGGTTAATTTGACTATAGATTCGGATTTAGCGACCCAAAAAACCCTAAGATATCATAATTTTTGTGCATTTACGATAACTTAAGATTTGACCTTAATATGACCTTGATCTTAACCTCATAGGGTCAATTTGACCACGGATTTGGATTTAGCGAACCCAAAAACATAAATATACCATAATTCTGGTCTATTTCCAATAAATTTAATGATTTGATCTTGAAATGACCCTAACGATGACCTGATGGGATCAAACGGATCCTGAATTCAGATTCAGCGATTTTAAAAACATAAAAATATCACGATTGTGGTCCCTTTTTAATAAATTTTGATGCTTTGACATTAAAAAGACCTGGACCGTGACCTAATAGGGTCAAACTGACCCCAAATTTGGATTCAGCGACCCCAGAAACCAAAAGATACTTTTGGACCTTTAACTTTTTTTACTTGTTGGGCTGTAATTGACCTTAAAATGGCCTTGACCCCGACCTGATTCAGCGACCCCAAAAACATAAAGATATCATGGTATAGTCCAGGGGTCTCCAAACTTTTCAGCCTTAGGGCCATACTGATTACTCCAATAAGTTCCGAGGGCCAAAACCATATTATCATTGTTGCCGATGGTAAGAAGTGAAATAGTCCACTGATGAAAAAAAAGTCCGAAAAAGTACGCAACGTTTAAAAAAGGCTGCAAATCGGACTATAGTCCGCAAAACGGCAACACTGCATAATATTAATTTTCCTGTCATTATCTGTTATTTCTAGATTAGTCGTAGAGTACGATCCCAGACACGCCAAATACAGACCGCTAATCCAAATGGCGAGTTTATACCCTAAAAGCCGTGGCCGTTTAAAAATTATATTTCTAATTTTAGCGGTATTACTGTAACAAAATAAATATTATTGTGATAAATGCATAAAAAATATGTACATACCTAATACATAGAAACAATATTTTTGATTAAGAAAACAAATGGCCAAAATATCAAGGAATTATAATTCAACGGCCACGGCTTTTGTGGGTCAAAAATATTACATTGGAAGAGCAGTCTGCTGATTGTCTTGTCTGTGGTACGAGCCATGAGGAGTAACGTGACACGACATCTGGTGGACACAAGCGGCAATAGGTAGTACCTTCTATCGCTAACAGATGGCGCTAACAGCACGTACAGAATAATCTCGTTGGTTCGAGAAAGTTCTGGTGTCTTCCACTCACTTCTAGATGGCAGTAACTAGAATATATAAGAAGGCTAGTGGCGCAACCACAAGTCAGTTCCTATGACACTGTCGTGAAATAAAATAGTGCGTACCTTCTTAAAACGTGTTTGTGCGTGTTTAAGTTTAAGACATCTTTGTAACAGTATTTTGATTTGAATTGTTGCTTTTGTGTGTGATTTAGTAGTATGGAAAAGAAGCGAAAAATTGATAGTGAATGCAGAAAATTTAAAGATCAGTGGATCATTCAGTATTTCGTAATTGAGTCCAGTAACAAGGTGCTATGTTTGATTTGCAATGAAAGCATAGCCGTTCTCAAAGAATATAACTTTAAACGTCATTATGAAACAAAACATTTTCAAAATTACTCAAAATATACAGGAAGTTTGCGGACAGAAAAATTCGAAGCTATGAAGCGCGGATTGAAATCGCAGCAATCTTCATTTACAAAACTCAAAACTGAACAAGAGGCTGCAACTCGTGCTTTCGAATGGCTCTTGAAATTTCAAACCGTGGAAAACCATTCACCGATGGAGAAATGATCAAAGAATGCATGATTTCAGTAGCCGAAGAAATGTGCCATGAAAAGGTAAATTTATTAAAAACTGTCAGTATATCAGCAAACACTGTAGCTCGAAGGGTAGAAAACATCGCTGAAAATATATCCTCTCAACTGTTCGACAAAAATGGACATGTTGAGTGGTTTTCTTTGGCCTTGGATGAGTCAACGGATGTGTCAGATACTGCTCAGGTATTGATTTATATTCGAGGAGTAGATAAAAGCTATGAAGTGCACGAAGAACTTCTTGATATGTATAGAATTCATGGCACAACTACTGGTACAGATATTTTTAAAGGAGTTGAAATGGCCATTGATCAAAAGAACCTTCGATGGAAAAAACTTAAAATATATTACAACTGATGGAGGCAAAAACATGAGTGTGAAAGATAAAGGAGTGGTCGCTCTTGTGTCAAAGGCTGTAGAAAATGACGGTGGTTCAAAACCATTAGTACATTCATCAAGAGTCTTTGTGCGGAATAAGTTTGGATATGTCTGAAGTTCTAAAACCAGTCATATCAACTGTTAATTTTATCAAATCTTTTGGGCTGAATCACCGACAATTCCGACAATTTATTGAAGAGATTTGAGAAAATGACTTACCTTATCATACTGCCGTACGCAGGCTTAGTTGTGGGAAAGTCCTTCATCGCTTTTTTAAACTTCGAGCAGTGATCGAAATTTCTTCGAATGAAAAGCATCGCCATCTTACTAAATTACAAAACAACGCATGGCTGTGGAAGTTAGCATTCTATGTTGATTTGACAAAACATGTGAACGAACTGAATTTAAGATTGCAAGAAGAAAACCAGCATCTTCCTGATTTATACACTAATATATAATCATTCCGGGAGAAATTGATACTGTTTCAATCACAACTACGAAGTAAATGTTTTTCACATTTTAAAACATATGAAATATTCAGCCACACTACTGAGACTGAGTTTCCTATCGATTTTGCAATCGAAACCTTGAGTGATTTGAAGATAAATTTTGATACTTGTTTCTCGGACTTTGATGCCATTGCGGATCAAATTAAGATTATTCAGAATCCTTTTGATACTGACATTGAAACCCTATCCCCGGAAATGGAAATGATTGATCTACAGTGCAGTGATATAATTAAGAACAAATGTCAAAACTCATCTTTTTGGAATTTTATAAGAGTCTTCCACTGACACAGTTTGATAATTTGCATAAATTTGCTCGTGGGCTGTTTTCTGTTTTTGGTACTACTTATTTGTGTAAGAAAACCTTCTCCAAAATAAAGTACACAAAAAATGTTTACAGATCTAAATTAACTGATGAGCATCTTAAATCTCATCAGTGGAAAATCTCAATTACATAAATCTCATTAGTATTTCATATGTAATTATGTTTGTTATAAGTTAGGTGTTTATTTAAAATGTATTAAATGTTAGTTGGATTCATTTCAATAATTTGTTAGTTATTATATACTGAAGTTAAATTTTCTGCATATTATACATGTCTGTGTTTCTTTATCCAACTTATCACAAAACCAAGAACAATATGTAGATGTCATATTAATAATTATTCAACATAAAATTAGAATACTTCAGTAAACAAAATTTAATTTGCTATAAAAACATATTTGTTTTTTAAAGGGAGTGTTCAAGTATGCTAGCTCTCCGCGGGCCGGATGTGGCCCTCGGGCCGTAGTTTGGAGACCCCTGGTCTAGTCTTTTGGACCACCTACTTTTATTTCTTGGTGGGGCTGTGTAATTTATGGCTAAAAATTTGGCCCATCCTCAGATTTGCTTACGAAACAACTAGTTATCCGTTTGCTTGAGGGTAAACAGGGCGCAACGAGTCGCTCCAATTGGGCCCTTAGGGAGTAATAAAATGTAATTCTCTTTGAATGCAATCTCAAAAGTTAGGACATTTAGGACATGGTTTATTTAAACTTGTTTTCCTAAAATCGCTTAGGGAATAACACTCCACAAAAAGGTTAGCACCCACTTCTTAATCACCCTACATACCTTACACAAGATCATACAAAAAGATCTTTTTTTTAATTTAGTTATCTCAAAAACAGCTGCTTAGACCAATTTTTACCAAGTATACCATACAACATACATATAGCATACCAACAGTACATACAAGTATATATAGTTTTTATGTAAAATTAGCAAAAAATTACATAGAAAGTGTTCCAAAAGTTATTTTGTTTTAAATTTCTACAAATACCGCAGGTGGAGACCTCTAGAGTTTACAATACAATTATAAGCAGATTCTTATTTCTTACCTACCAACCCCCTCTCCCCTCCCCTAGCCAATTATTGTGACCATACACCTATAATAATTAACAAAAATTATAAAAACAGGTAACTAAATCCAGAGTAAATTTTAACCACCGCACACTTTGTATATGTATTGTTGCAAAAACTCTTTATTTTCTTACAAAGTTACAAACTATCCAAATTTACATCCTTAAAAACCTAAAATAATTCTTTAACTGACTTGTTAGAGTTTTTATCTATTTTTAAACCCCGGTTTATGTCTCCTTTTGGCAAAATACCGCTATCGAAAAAAGCATTTAAAGATCTTCGCCGTGTTTGTCCCGCTTTCATCAAAAACGCGGCCGCTCTTTTGACGGCATGTGCTACAACGATATAGGCATAAATTGGCATAAAAGGCTAAATTGCGCTTCCTCTTGCAAATTATTTAACTTGTAACGCGTAATGTAAAAAATTGACAATTACATTTTTTTTTATACTTTTATGCTTTAACTTCAAATTTTAACATAGAATTTCATTCTCTACAACATTTACTTATACAATTTTGTTCTAGTTTTTAAAAATAGAAGTAGTCACTACCTGGGCATTTTTATATTTTTAGTTATAACTCGCCCTGTATAACACCAATTTGAGTAAAATTTTGGATTTACTAGTTTTAGATTATGCAACTACTTTTCCCAAAATTTCGTTTTAAAATTCAAAAATGTTTGGTCCATTTGTCCTCTTGTAACACCTATCCTGGGACACACTGTATAGTATAGTATAAAAGAGAATAAAGTATATTTTTAACTTAAATGAACAAAAAAAAAAGGGATGAAGCAAAAGTTTTTAATCTTTAAACAGTCTGAAATTGTCGTGTACCAGAAACACACCACCGCAAATCTTAAAAGTCCCCAACAAATCAAATTAGTTTGCAGTCCGTGCATTTGTAATCTCCTTAACTTTTTACAATGTCGCACAGATTGATGTACGTGATTTAGGAGCTCTAAGTAAAAAAGAAAATTATTTTCTATAAGAGATTTCTGATAAACATGATTTAAGGGCTGAAATACAGGGTCTTTAACTCTAGCGACAAGCTCTAAACCATGATTCTGAAAATGAGAAAAAAGCTCATATAAACATACAGTGTGTCCACATATAAACTTAACTATACCTGTATTTTTTTTATTTTTAATACTTCAAAAAAATATCCTTTATACAATTTTTTGTCCGAAATGCTAAAAGGTATAATGGAAATTGCCCTATAATATACAGTGTGCTTAAAAACCGCAAAAATATTATTTTAAAAAGTCCTATAAATTTTTTTCTTATCGCTCATCATTACTTGAAAAAACTACGGTTTTTTTCTGCAAGTTCTTCTATTTCTAAATTATTTTGGTCCATTATTTAAATTTAAAATCCTATATATTTTTTTCTAAAAATTCATTTTAGGGGCAATTTCCAAATATATATATATATATATATATATATATATATATATATATATATATATATATATATATATATATATATATATATATATATATATATATATATATATATATATATATGTATAATATGGATCATAATAATATATATTACCTATCATAATTTGTTTTTAAGAAAATGGCGTTCGAAAATTTAATGATTACCACCTTTTTAATCAATTTAGTAAAAATGAAAGTTTACAAAAAGGAACTGATTTTTTACACGCATTTAATAAACCTTATATCCTGTCACCGTAAAAACACAATATTCGGTTTAGCCGGAAGTGCCACAGACATTTACTTTTGACAGAAAAGAACTTCAATAATTCAAATGGTAACAACTATTCTTATCCTTAATTTTAAACTAAACGCCTATTTCTCAATCTGTTTTTCGTTTCACTCTTAATAACTTAAAAATTACTAGGTTTAAAGATATAATATAGTTAACAAAAATGATTGGAAAATAGGTATTTAGTTTAAATTTAAGAGCTTTGACTAGTTTTTTTACATGAATTATATTTGAAATGGAAATCACTACACCAAGCCTTATTATTGAAGATATTTACTGCCGAATGTCAATTTCTGTGGCAATTTCGGTAAAACCGAAAATTGTTTTTTTACGGTAATAGGATAAGCCCTGGGCCAGTAACGAAATTGACTTTATGATAATAACAATTTTTAAACCTTTTAGGAGAGTTCCTTTTGACGAATCTACCACGAATATTCATACCGCCATATATGGAAGCGGCGCTTTAAACCAGCCTGTCCATGTCAAATATTTCGGGTGCCGAACTGGGCAAACGCGTTTTTTATCGGACAAGTTTACTACAATGTTGTACATGCAATTTTTAAACAAGTGCCAAAAATCATAAGTGTTACATTTACGAAACCAAGGGACCCATGGACATGTTTTGGGTATTGGATTGGGCGGGTTTCGTAACTGTAACCCTAACGATTTTTGGCACAATGTTTAAGAATTGCATAAAAAATATTGTGGTAAACTTGTACGACAAAAAATGACGCGTTTGCCCATTGCCGACACCCAAAACATTTGACATTGACGAGGCTCTGTTAAAGCGCCGCTTCCATATACATATGTTGGTATGGATATTCGTGGTAGACTCGTCAAAAGGAACCCCTCTAAAAAGGTTTTAGAAGTGTTACAGGGGGTGTTAGTGGGATTATACAATAGGAAGCAGAAAGTTGCAACGTCGCCCACCTGAAATTTGGCGGTAAAGTTAAACTACAAAATTTTATTTTTGCAATATTATAAAAAAAATTGATTGTAAATTATTATTTTTAAATACTTAAATTAAGGGTCTTAGGCAGTATATGTTGACTACAAAACAATCATTATTTATATTTTTTTAAATAAAATTGATAATTTTGCAATCGCGCGTGCGCACTACTCCCATCCCATTTCCATCTTGTTTGGAATTGTTTGGCTTTGGCGTATGTTTGTAGGATATTTTTTTATTCATCCTGAAGATTTTGTTAGTTATTTTGTTCAAATTTTAGTAAGTGTTCTATTTTGTAATTAACTTTAACGATTTAAAACACTGTCTACGTGAACCAATATATGTTGATTGATCAGTTGTTCTATAACCATACTTTTAACTTTTTGGGAAGAATTTTGAAGTCATTCATCTGTGGTAGCAGGTTTATTTTAAAATAGTTTACAGTGTGTAAAGTTAATTAATCCATCGATAATTTTATCTAAAAAGAAAGGCCTTATCCTCAGTATTTATATGGTAAGTTTTTACCCCATGCTTAAATTAGTGTTTCGAATGCTCTGCAAAGTGCCAGTTATTCTGTTTGCGAATAATGACTTATTATGGTTTTTAAAAGTAATAAAAAGCTGTTTACCAGTTATAGATGTAGTTAGATTTAGGGTAGATTATACATATAAGTTAAGTAGTTGGTAAAATGGTATTAGATTACTTCGGAGGTGAAGGAACTAGGTTTAGGTATTGCTTAAAAGAATATATATAAAAAAATAAGTTAACAAATTAGTCTTGTAACGTGATTCTCTTAATGAATTGGTAGGTAATTGCCTAGAAAGTGGGAACACCTTCAATTTTGATAAAATTTGGTATACAGGGGTTTTTGGGGCACTGATCACGAATCTGAAAGATTTTTTTTTCGGAACGTTTCGATCTCTCGGGATATTCGTCATCAAAGTTGAAAATTATGTTAATATTTAAGAGATTTATTCTGTATAAAAGGTAAAAAGTAGGTACTATTTTGTATATAATATATCTATGTATGTTAAGGTTTGCATGTAGTTTTAAAATTTTTAGGATTAGAATAGCACCTTTCCTGTTGTATATATCGGCAAACTTATTTCTTGTATATTATAATATCATACGTAAACATTGGTAAACTGGTGTTAACTGTACATTGTATTTTTTGTAGATTTTTGAATTTAAATGCCAGGTTACTATGTAGTTTTAATTGTAAAATTGTTTATGATGTGTGCACTACATATTTATTTTTTCATGTTTTAGGTTGAGTACTACTGATACAGTAACACTTTCTGACTTGTAAAAATCCTTATTTCGTATATCGTACTCTTTTGTGTATATTTTCCATTATGTATATTTTAAATTCTTCAATATGTGGCAACAAAATATTGCATTTTACAAAAATTACAGTAAAAATGCATATAACCTAACCTGAAAAAAATTGATAGTCTATTAGATATCTACACAAACAATTATATTATCATAAAATTTATATTGTATTTATTTGTACAAGTGTTCTCTAATGTGGAAAGGTACTGTTTTTTTATTATTTAAGGGTAGATTGTCAGTTTGCTTTTTCCAGAATTAAATTAAAATAGTAGATTACGTACAAAATTAAGGTACACATAAGGATGGAACAAAAAGTAACTTGATCTTGATAACATTGGTAGTAAGTAACATAATATTATGCTACTCTTCGTTACTTTGTCAAACGGTTGCAGTTGTCCGAATATTTAAATTTAATGATATTAAGTAAATAATATTTAGTACATTAATAGTTTTTTTTTAGATACCTTACAAATAATAGGTAGTAGTTATTGGTATATTTACTGATAACTTGAAAATATAATTAATGCTGTTAGACATTGTTTATAGAATTATTTAATTATTTTTAAATTAATATATTTATTTTTTTATGTAAAATTTTATCTTGTCATGTATTTTTATTGTGTATTGTACCTAAAATGTTTTTTCCATAAAAATAAAACAGTGTTTTGTTTTTAATTTAGATTAGTTATTTATTTAAAACCACCTAAATTTACATTTTCTAATATCTATTTTATTTGCGGGTAATCTAAAAGTTATAACAGCACTATTTTAAATTATTTTTTATCCATACTAATTTATCTGTTTTATTTAGCAGCTTGGATTACCTGCAAATAAAATGATGTTAGAAAATTTAAGAAAAATAATATTTTTAAAATAAAAAGCAGCCATATTGAACCTAGCTGTCGATACAACAGGGTGAGATTTTATTGGCCCACCTGAAATTGCTATGTTGCCAAAACAGCGCTTGCTACCGAAAGGAATACATGAATATGACATTTCTCTAACCTTTTGTATTTTGTGAAGTATTATTTTCATAAAGTTAATTTTATTACTAGCCCAGAGGATATAGGGTTTATTAAGTATTTCTAAAAAGTCGCATTAGTCTTTTTCTATTATCACCTGCTTAAAAAAAAATCGAATAACATGACATTTTCGAAAGTCATTTTCTCAAAAACTAATTAATATAGGTATAACATGCCTTACATGTGATATATATTGCCAGTAGAATTGATTTCTAAAAACATATAGATGGTGTTTTATTTAAAATAGCAAAGCTGTGAGCACTTACGTTTAAACCCGATGTGCCACATAAAATCTAAATCATATAAAATTTGAATCCTATCCAACCATACACCCGAACGAAAGTTTAAAATCGTGTAAGACTTCTTAAAAATTGCTTGCTAGTAATTTCGTGGTCACCCGGTATATTTGGTGTAAAGTCCAGGCCTTGCTTTGCATCTGTGTCCATTATTATTACGTTTGTTAACAACATTATTGACGCCAATAGATATACCGGGTGTTTCTGACAGGTGGTTTCCCCTTATACCTTTTTTATATTCTGTGATAAATAAATGAAAATTGGTATATTATTATTTAATATATTTATGCAGTGGTTGATCTGTATTCTTCATCTGTTTTGATTTAATGACTGTTACTTGTAAATTTTAAATTTTACTACCGGCAAATTTAAGCATATTTTAAAAGAATACAACATTCTGAATACAATGACACCCCTTAAGTAACTTTTTGACTCTCCTGCTTTTAAAAAATAGAGTGCCATGATAAGCCTGAAGCGGTTTAAATATAATTAAGTAGCCCTGAAAAAATATATTCGATCGTCTTTTGTTTTTACGACTTTTCCAGACGAAGTAGTTTGAGAAATCCTGTTTATGGCCTCCGTTTTTTCAAGTGGAACTAGGGTGTCTCGTTAGCATATCCTAAAAGAGCATGTTATTTCAAACAATTTAATACTACATGCAATATATTTTCTAGAAATATTTTGCATGTGAAATCTTTATAATGCAGGGGCGCAATTAGGGGGATAGAGCTTAGCCCCACAAGACGGCGAGGTGCTTTCCACAATTATTAAGCATTAAAAATATATTAATGCTTTTTAGCCAATATGTTCTATAAACTAAGGTTTAAGCCTCCCAAAACCAAGCAGCTAGTTGTGCTACTATTTTAATGGTGATGTAATAAACTTGTGAAAAAAATTGAAGGATACCAAAAAAATTTTTTTTTAGGTGTTTTAAGGCTCTGTATTTTACTTAAAAATAGTCGTACAAATTCCTAGTTTTAAGATCTTATAATATCTTTCTTTAAACAACGCTTACGGCTCAATTCTAATCAATACTGATAAAAAAATTTCGTTTTTTTTTTGTTTTTGGTTCCACACTTGAATACATTTTTTTCAAATTAACCACTGTATGGATCAAATAACCTGTTCATTTAGCATAAATTTGCTATTTTTAAAATTCGATACGACCACCTCCCACTGAGATATTAAACTTTAAATAAAAAAGGATCTTTTTGTCTTTCACCAATAATATCTCAGCAACCGCTAATTGCATTATAAATTTAAAAGGGTTTTAAAACCTTAAATATCCAGATGCGGTTTTTATAATAGTATTAATATATAAATGGTATTTGCATTAATTTTAAATATACAAAAAGGGTTTTTGGGATAATCAGGCGCTAAAGTAGAAATATCGAGAAAACCAGTAATATACAGTGTGCCTTTTAAAGTGTAATATGCCCACAAAAACCTTACAAGTTTATAAAAAATAATTTATAATAAATTTTAATAATAATAAATTAACTAATGCAAAATGCAAAGAAAAAATTATTTGTTGACAATTTTTAATAATAAAACTGTTTAAATTTATGAGAAAAAAAATTGAAGGACATAATTATAGAAAAAGTTTTTAATTTTTTTTTATGTCTAATTTTTAAAAATAGATTTAAATACTTTTATTATTAAAAGTGCATTAAAAAAACTTGTGGCATATTGAGCTGTAACAGGCATACTTAACATAACTGGTTTTCTAAATATTTTAAATTTGGCGTCTGATTTTCCCAAAGCCACAAACAGCCCTTTTTTCTTAATTTTTTTAAATTATTGTAAAACATAAAAAAATATAGCTGATTTTTGTGGGAAATTTATTCAAGGCCTTTAAATCTTCTTAATTTCTTTTATGCAATTAGCGGTTGTTAAGATATTAAGGGTTAAAGACAAAAGATCCTTTTTATTTAAACTTTAATATTTTAGCAAAAGTAATTTGTAGAACTTTAAAAAAAGAAATTAAAGCTAAATAAACAAGTTATTCGATGCATAGAGTGGCCAAGCTGTAATTTTTTTTCAAGCTCTAAAATCAAAAATAAAAAATCTTTTTGGTATTCTTCAGAATTGCGCGGTACATGATTCTTGATTTTTTTAATCGTTAAACTTAAAACTGGAAACTGAGCTTTAATTTTTTTTTTTAATTTTAGTAGGACCAACTCTAAGTATAATACAGCTACTTGAAAAACTTAAAAAGAAAAGGGATTTTGAAAATTTAAAAATATATATTTATGGTTATAAACCTTTTTTTTATTAGAACGAAGGTTGCCGGTTAGCATACCCTAAAAAGAATTTTTATATTCGTTTTTTTTCTTTTTAACAATAATGGCTGAATTAAAAAAAAAAATGAAAACACATTTTTAATTATGCGTCTTTAATGTAACATCTTTTAAATTAGGCCCACCAAGCGGTAAAAATAGTTGAGTCAAACAACTGAATTTATTTTTCAAGCCGCTTTATTTTTTACTTGCTAACCAACCACAACACTAAAACAATTTAAACGGGGTTTTGTAGAAAAATAATTTCTCATAACTTTTTTTTGGAAAAATATTTTTTGAAAATATTTAGTACAACTATGTATTTTTAAGTAAAATACTAAGACTTAAAACACCTAAAAAAAAGTTTTTTTTGGTATCCTTAAATTTTTTCCACAAGTTTATTACATCATCATTAAAATAGTACCACAACTAGCCGCTTGTTTTTGGGGGCTTAAACCTTGGTTTGTAGAGTATATTGCCGGAAAAGCACTGTTTTAAATGCTCAATAATTGGCGAAAGCACCTCGCCGTCTTGTAGGGGCTAAGCCCCCCTAATTGCGCCTCTGCATTATAAAGAGTTTTTAAAAAGTGTTTTAAAAAATACTGCATATGATTTACCTTTCCTAATTACTTTCAAAAATATGGCAATTCAAAGCTAAACTATAATTTGATACCCTTTTTTATTTTTTAATGTATTAAAAAAAATGTTGTTTTGGTAAGTTAATTCGGTAGTATCTGTTTATCTGTCATCAAAATACTATTATCCATTTAGATACACAGGGTACGACAAAAGTATTTTTTTATAGAATAGATAAAATGTATATTGAATTACAATTTAAAATGTGTTTGATAGAGCGTTATAAAAATATCATATTATTTATGTCGATTTTAAGTTGTTTTGAAAATATGGCAATACAAAGAATTTAATAAGCTTATTACTTGCAGTTAGTGTCGTAGTAAACCTAATTAAAATTTACACTTATTCTTGATATTTTCAAACTAATAAAGATAGATAGATATATATCGTTACTTTAATTGTAAAACCACCTAACTTCAGTTTTAATACTTATAAAATAAGGCTTAAGATGGCATGAGAATCACATTTTTTATTAATTACTTAATTGTAAAACCACTTAATTCCAGTTTTTATAAAAAAAAATAATTTTGATGCCATTTTTAGCCTTATTTTATAAGGCTAAAGATAGCATCACAATTTTTATTAAAACTGAAGTTAGGTGGTTTAACAATTAAAATGAAAATATGTATATTTAACATTATTAACAATTGCCTATCCCTTAGTTTAGTGTTATATGCCAGATTTTAAGGTAAAAATCTAGTAAAAGAACATATCTAAAAATAGCTGCTTAATGTTTTGATGTGAATCCATCGATCACTAACGGTATGGCCCTAAGGACACTTTGGAGCAATCAACCGAATCGGTCCGATATACTTTAAGAAATTATTTTTATTACTTACCTTATTTATTTAGCTAAAAGCAAGCATTTTTCTACACTTACTTTATGATTTGTATTTCTAGGGGTAACATTATTTTCCATAGTAATCTTAAATTCATTTATTTAATTGACAAAAATATAATCGAAATTTCAAGGTTGAGCTATTGGATTTATTTTTATAAAATGAGATTAACTAAAATAAAATTATAATTTTTTATTAAGTCAACTTATATTTGTTATATATTAATTGTTTTATGTATAGTCCTAAAATAATAAAATAATAAAAATATCTTTAAGTTTGGAAACAGTTTAAGTACAGGGTGTCACAATTTGATTGCAACTGAGGGGTATATTAATAACGATAGAACTTTGCGGTTTTCGCAAACCTAGAATACTTTGTTGTAAACTAAAAGATGTCATAAACAAGGCCGTCATAGCCTTCTTAGTTTTTGAGCTACAGGGCGATATTGAAAATTTAAAGATTTTTTTGTTGGGTACAAGCTAAAAGTCTATCTAGAATAAATATAAAAATTAATAATTTAAATAACACTTAGTTACCTTCGCTTATTGCTGAGGTATTGTCAGGAAAACTAAAAATCAACTAACTAATCACCTTTTTCGTATTATAAACAACTAGCCGACCCCTGCCCACTTCGTTAGGCGTTAATTATATTTTTCTCCGAACTTCAATGATAATAAAATATACCCTATAGCATTTCTAAATAATAGTAGTAGAAAACAGTGGGGTAGTTAAATTTATTTTTAAATATCAATGTTTTTAAAATATTTACCAACTTGTTTTTTTATTAGAACCTTCTATATATTTGCTAAAAACAAACATTGTCATTTTACTAGCTTTCAAAAACATGTAACACTGTGGGTTTATTTTAATAAACCACAATAAAATTTCTTATTTTTATAAGACACACATGACCGCAAGGTTCTATCTTTAATAATAACTGAGATACCCTCCCGGGGAAACATACTGTAAATTGCGTTTTAAAAAATAGTGGTAATAATTAAAACAGTGGGGTAGTTAAATTTATTTTTAAATATCAATGTTTTTAAAATATTTACCAACTTGTTTTTTTATTAGAACCTTCTATATATTTGCTAAAAACAAACATTATCATTTTACTAGCTTTCAAAAAACATGTAACACTGTGGGTTTATTTTAATAAACCACAATAAAATTTATTATTTTTATAAGACACACATGACCGCAAGGTTCTATCTTAAATAATAACTGAGATACCCTCCCGGGGAAACACCCTGTAAATTGCGTTTTAAAAAATAGTGGTAATAATTAAAATAGTGTGACGAAAGTTTACATCACTGGCCGGCGATTCTCCAACCTCGAATACCCAGTCTCACGTTCGACATCCATATAATTTCGTCAAACAAAAGAGGAATTTTTTTGGGCGTCATTACGTTTATCAGATCCCCTGGGAGACTATTGGCCATATGTATATTATCTTTTGGGACCATGGCACCGTGGACAATAGAAACAATTTTTTGCATTTACAAATAAACTTAAAAAATATTTTTAGCTTTTACAAAAAACTAACTACCCAGTCTAAATTACTCGACCCTGTGTCTAGTTATGAGTTTTTGACAAAATTTAAAATAGGTCTTACTAGACATGCGAATTTGGGTTCTTTTGGTGAGATTTAAGTGATTACGTCTTTTGCTTTATTAGGGATTTGTTATTTGCCTATGTTTAAAATATAGGACATTTTATTTTATATTCAATTTTATACTGCACTTTCTTACAAGATTTTTTAAAATTAATCAATAATATATTTTTTAGGATATTTAAAATTAATAATTTTAATTTACACTAAGCGGGGTCGCTGACTTTATAAAAAAATTATGTTATTTTCCAGTTTTTGGAATCGATTTTGCGATTATTTATTTTTTTGATTCTGCGTAAAATTTTAAGCATAATTGATGTATAATGTTCTATACCAAAGTCCAACGGTTTTTGACTTATTTTAAATTTTATGTCAAAAATGACGTTTGCAAGCCATTACGTAACCATCAACTTATTTTATACAAAAGCCTTTAATACTGGTTGAATTGGGATTTTCGTAGAGAAAAAAAACTTTAGTAAACTGTATTGATATTTTAACAAATGTCAAATACAGAGTGATAAAAAAACGAAAATCCCTATCTTTTATTACCTTATTCCACTAAGCATTAAAAATAAGGGTAACTTCGTAAAGGATGGTTATTCCAAAATTTATAGTCTTCAAAATATTAAAAATTTAATATATGTTTATTCTAACAATGCTTTTAAGTACGAATAGATACGCTGTAGTTGGCTATGGCGCCGCATTTCGTTGTCAAGGCCAAATATAAGTCAAACTAAGTCATACTTAAAGCATTGTTAGAATAGATAAATAATAAATATGCAATATTTTGAAAACTATAAATTTCTCTTACAAACCTATTTTTATTTTTGATGCTTAATAAAATAAGGTAAAAAAAGATAGGGGTTTTCATTTAAAAAATTGACTTTTAAAGTTTTTGTCGTTATAATTATTAACGATTATTTTTGACCACTCTGTATTTATTAATTGTAAAAATATCAATACAGTCTACTAAAGTGGTTCTATTTGTACAAAAAACCTTACACCAATTTATATTAAGGGCTTTTGTGTAGAAGAAATTAAATGTTACATAATTTTTATTTAGAATTTTACGCAGAATCTAAAAAATAAATAATTTATAGGGTGTTTTATTTCAAATAAGGAAGAGGCAAAGCTGTAAAAATATTTTAGTTGTATGTCCTCTACTGATTTTCTAATGTCACTAAATTTTCAAAATGTTTTAAAGCCTTCTTTTTAAGAAATTGATCGCAGCAGTTCTCGGTAGGACACCTTGTATATGCCCAAAATGTTAAGAATTAAAAGCTTTTTAACGTTTTTTTTTTTTTTTTTTGAATAGAATATTGGAATTTTATAAAAATACTTATTAAAAAATTTAAGGTTTAACTTTAAGTTATTAAGGTTTTATTCTTTTACTTTCTATCCAATTAACCTACATCTATTACTAAACGTTAATTACTTCTCTAGCTTTTACCAAATCAATAGGTTGCCTTATACTTGATGAGCACACGGATTTTTGTGTTTTTTAAATTAACAATTTTCTCTAATGGATGGTAATTATTTGGGCACACACCAAAAATTTAATTACAAGTACCAAAAAAACAAAAATTTAAAACAAGTAAAAGAAGAACTTAAAATTGACGTTTCGGTGACAAGTCTGCCACCGTTGTCAAAATAAATTAAATAAAAATATTAAATATAAAAATTAACTATTGTTAAGGTTTTAAATTTTTTTATCTTTTTAGGGTATTCTGAAATCTATTTGACATTAAATGTTAATATTTGATTATTTAATTTATCTTGATAACGGTGGCCGACTTGCCACCGAAACGTCGATTTTTAGTTATCTTTTACTTGTTTTAATTTTTTGTTTTTTTTTTGGTTCTTTTAATTTAATTTTTGGCGTGTACCCAAATAATTACCATTCATTAAATGAATCCGCCGAAGTACATAACATATCTTTAACAATTTTCTCTCTTACACGATTAACCAATTCATAATTTTGCTGAGGGTAGTGGTCAAAGAGTGAGTAGTAGTAGCGGTAATAGAGTGAGCCAAAATTATGCTAGTACTTTATATAAAAAAGTATATTCGCGCTTTGTTAGGGAGATAGTGACCTTTAAAGTTAGTATATATAAAAAACTTATTTCAATTATAACTTTTGAACTTTTGCCTCAGTAATAATAATATTTAGGCTACTAAATAATCTCATAGTTATGCTTTATTCCATAGATAAACTGTTTAGTTAGTCGAAATTATACAGGATGCGACAATTTTTATTTTATTTATTGTGTTACAAATGTACACACATGACAAATTTGACATTTTGCTTTGACTGATTAATTTCTCCATCATTTTTGTACAAAAAAAGGTATACCTTATTTGAACGGATATCTTTGACCGTTTTTTATAAAATCGAATGTTCAATCCAGATATTTTCAGCATTTTCTATGTAATAAAAATTTTCATTTTTTAACAAAATTATTAAAATGTGGTAAAATTATTAAAAACGGTGTTTGTAAGCCCATTTAACTTTATAATACAGTTAGAAACTGTTTTAAGAATTTTATCATTTATTAAAAATTTTATGAAAAAAATGTAATTTTATATTACTAACAATATGCTGGTATGTCGAGACTTAAGATATTAATTTAAACAAGGTAAATCTTTTTGTACAAAAATGATAAAGGAATCAAGCTATCAAAGCAAAATGTACAAATTTTTCACCGGTGTTTAAACATGCATATATTGAATGAAAAAAAACGTCGCACCATGTATAGCTCCGACTTACTAAACAGCCGTTTACCTATGGAAAAAAGCATTACTATGAGGTAATTTGTTAGCCCAAATATTATTGGTACTGTGGCAACGGTTTAAAAATTATAATTAAATTAGGGTTTTTAATTTTATAGCAACTTTAAAGTCAATATCTTCCTAACGAAGCGCGAAGAACTTTTTTAAATGAAGTACTAACATTATTTTGGCTCACTTTATCACCCCTATCATTTTTGACCTCACTTTCTCGAAACCCTGTATTTTTTAAATTATTTTGTAAAGATCCTCTGCTAATCTAATACAGGGTGTTTGCAAATTATTGGTACACAGACAAACCACATATTCCTTATATCAGCATATTATATCAAGCAAATATACCTATATTCAAAAGTTGATAATAGGAAAATACAGGGTATCAAAGTAAAAAATTTAATTGTTTGTATTAATGTTAATTACCTTTAAAAAATGCAATAAAACTAGGTATTAAGGTGTTTTTGAACATAAACTATTTAATATGATGTAATTTTTTAACAACTAAATAATAATATCTTTAAAACGTGTCGCAACTTATTTGTGTTACCATGTAAACTTCTCCAAATTTTTTATACAAAAAGGCTATACCTTGTAAGAATCGCTTTTAGCACCTGTTTTCGTGATATTTGTGTTTAAGTTAATTAATTCAATCAAAAAATTTCTTTATTTACAAGCATGTATGTAGTTTTTTCTTTTATTTTGAAAGTGTCACTTTTTGACTTTTACTTTCTTTTCTTGGAGAGAAAGGTAATTTTCCTTCCGTAGACCAAAGTAATCCCTAGCAATTACCACAAAAATTTTAAAATTTACGAAGTTACGACATCTTATCTCATATTTTAAACATTTCCGCAAAGTCCATGTTTGGTGGCGTAACTATTTAAAAAATTAAAAATTATTTTGTTATGATAACAAATTTTTGGTAAAAAAAGAACAAGGAAAAATTTAAGGTACGATGACTGTAAATATAATATTGGCGAAAAGTTTTATCACTGTCACAAGAATGCTTCACCTTGGCGCTAAACGCCTCGGTAAACCTTCTGATTCTCTTGACAGAAATAAAACACTTTCCACCTTGGTTTGTAACGTACTATTAATTAACATATATTACCCATAACTACAACTTCCAAATCATAAACTACACAGGGTGTTACAACTCTATTTTTACATCAAATAACTTCGCCCCTGTACAAGATACAAAAATTAACTTTAGATATAAAATGTTTATTTGAATACACTTTTTTCTGACAGAACTAGTTAATATACAAAGTGTTTCAAAAACATAGTTTTTATTGTCAAGTTGGTTTTTTAAATCGAACACCCTATATATATTTTAACAACATTTGAATTTATAATAAATTCTGCATCAAAAATATATAACACACTGTACGTCAATTATTGCTGATTTTTAAGATATCAGCAGTATGTTATTATACCTATTAACGACTAAAAGTGAAGAAAGAAAAATATATTTTGATTCTAATTATTTTTAAATATCTTGCCACTGTGAAAGTGAAAAAACATATAATAACATGCAATTAATTACCTTACATTGTAAAAACTACTAATAAGTAAGTCAGCTATTTAGTTTATTTTAGATACATACTTATTAACCTAAGTTAAAAACCCGCCATAATTGACGTAATGTTGTTTTTTAAAGCAATTTAGTAAACAGGTGTTCAAAATAAACTAAATTTCTGACATACCTATAAGTAGTTCTTACAATGGAAGGTAATTAATTACTAGTTATTATATTATTTGCCAATCTGACAGTGACAAAATTTTACTTTATTTCTTTACTTTTAATTGTTAATGAGTGTATCAACATACTGCTGATATCTCAACAACCAGCACTAATTGACGTATAGTGTGTTCTATATTTTGATGTAGAATTTTATACAGAGTCCAAATTTGTTATAATATAGGGTATTCCATTTAAGAAAAATTAACTTTTTAATAAAAATCATGTTTGAGATACCTTGTATAATACCTAGAACTTTCACTAAAAAGAGTGTATTCAAATAACCATTTTCTAGTTCAAGTTTATTTTTGTATCTTGTACAGGGGCGAAGTTATTTGGTGTATACATAGAGTTGGGACACCCTGTATATATGTGTTTTACTTTTGGTTATACTAAATCGCTTAAACGCAAATACCTTAAAAACGGTGCTCAAAGCAATTCGTTTTTCTCTTATCTTGTTTTACTAAAAATAAAGTGTACCTTATTTTAATTGATATCATGCACCATTTCTACGTAAAACGGCATTTCAGAAAAATACATACTGTTACAGACTTTCAAAAAATGTGTTTAGGTTATAGAATTTTAGAGAGTTAGGATCATTTAATTTAGTTTGTTAATTTATTTAAATAATTTACCTTAATTTTTCCAAGTTCTTTCATCACTTTCTGAAGGTTTCCGAAAACGCCCGAATTATCCATTAATAACTTTTATGCCATCATGTACTATGGAATTTTCACGATATTTCTCGAATATTCTAGATCATTCTTTACTCTTCCACCATACTATAAAAGGGCGACGGGAAACCTCCGATCAGTTAGTACAGATTCGACTTTTGTGCTGCAAACTTCGAGACATTGACAATTTAAGATTTTGCCGTTATTGTAACCATAGTTACGTTACATTGTTAATAAAGGTATAAAAACGAAGGCACGTGTTTTTATACGAGGTGTTACGGAACATTTGGTGTCAGAAGCGGAACGTAATTACCCAAGGAAGCCAAAGTAATCAAGAAGAAAATTTGAATGCCAGTAGAGACCAGACAACAAACAGCCGTTATGGAGGAAATTAGTGCACTAATTAAGCTTATGATGGAAAAACAAGAAGACTTAAAAGAAGACCTAAAGAAAGAAATGCAGACAAGCCAAGAAGCCATGAAAAGACTTAAAATTAATGAAGATGAGCCAAGCATCCCTGAAAGAAGACCTAAAGAAAGAAATGCAGACAAGCCAAGAAGCCATGAAAGAAGACATTAAAAGTTAAATGAAGACCAATTTAGAAGAAATGAAGAAAAGTCAAGAAGAAATGAAAACAAATCAAAAAGAAATGAAACGGGAAATCAAAGTCAGTCAAGCAGAAACGAGACAACAAATCGAGAAAATTCAAAAGACATAAAAGCGACAAGAACAAATGAAGCAAGAGATAAAAGAGAAGATAGTAAAGATTCAGAGAACACCTGAGGAGAATTTCATCAATGCCAAGATGAGATGAGAAGAAAGGAAATGTTGCTTAAATTAAAACTTACAAAAAGAAGATGTCAAAGAAGATATAGAAGAAATATAACAGACTGTGCAGTTAGTTCAAGGTCAAATGCAACAAGAAGTGCAACAATTACACCGGCAAATTCAAAATATAGCCAGTACACAGGTGTCGTTCCAGGATGTGGTACTCCAGCAATTGTTATGAAACCACCAACTTTTGACGGAAAGGTACCGTGGGTCATGCACCTTGAGACAACCCGGCAGCTGCTGGGCGAACGGCAATAGTTGGGGTTTTACCAGGAAAGGCACGCGCACTGAGTGCTTGCTCTACGAGGAGAAGCTTTCTCATGGAGGTGTTAGCAGAAACATCTCCGAAGTTGCGCGAGTCTGACTCATGTAATCGATTGTTATGTTCCTGGAGATGAGGTACGGCGAAACCCATCTGCAAGAAGTTTATAAGGCGCAGTTACAAGGACGAAGAGAGAAGTACAATGAAAGTCTTCAAGAGTACGAAGCGGACATTGTACGTCTAGTTAATTAACGTATCCATCCTACCCAGAAGAAATTAAGCAAGAATTGTCGGGTAGGCAGTTTCATTGAAGGTCTGCGCGATCCAGATATGAATCAAGCATTAAGATTGGCCAGACTAAAGAAAATTTCAGAAGATCTTGCCTACGCACTTCAGTTTGAAAGGGCTAAGCAGACATCCAGAACACAGGCAAGACTTCGAAGAACAAATTATGCACCAAAAGACAGCAATCCAAATGATAATTTGACAACAGTAATACAACAGCTGCAAGAAATCCTACATCAAAAACAAGTAGATGGAGACAACAAAGCATGACCTTCCATCGAAGAAATAGAATCCTGTGCTAGAAGTGTGGTGAAGAGGGGCACGTTCAAAGAACTTGTACCAGAATTAATGCCTACAAAGTAATCCCGGAAAACTTCAAGGGGCGGAAGCTGGCTGGGAGTGCTACCAAGCCCCATCAACAACAACTATTCGAGTATCCAGTTGTCAGAACAATGGCTCCAGCTTGGTAGTACCTGGAAATGTGTGCAGTCGGGACTGCGAAATGGTACTAGTATCAACTGGTTCCACATACCATCGTGAAGCCGGAACATCGTTGCTCCTTAGATCCGCCCAGCTGAAGCTTAGTCCAAAGAAATGTCACCTTTTCCAGAAAGAAGTAAAGTACCTCGGGCATATAATTACCGAAGAAGGAGTAAAAACTGATCCAGAGAAGACTAAAGCTATCCAGAACTGGCCTGTACCGAAGAACAAGCATGAAATTAGAAGTTTTCTGGGATTGTGTACCTATTACAGACGGTTCATACATGAGTTTGCCGACATTGCGAGACCATTACATCGTCTTACGAAAAACAACAACAGCTATGAATGGACTGAAGATTGTCAAGCAGCTTTCATACATCTAAAGAAAGCCCTTTGCAATCCTCCTGTGTTGTCATATCCACAACCAAATAAAACATTTATTGTGGACACTGATGCAAGCAACACTGCTATTGGTGGAATTTTGTCACAGATTCAAGATGGCCAAGAAAAAGTTATAGCCTATTTTAGCAAAGTTCTGTCCAAACCTGAAAGAAATTATTGTGTCACGAGAAAAGAACTTTTAGCTATTGTCAAGTCTTTGGAGCATTTTCATAAATATCTGTATGGCCAGAAATTCCACCTAAGAACGGATCATGCGTAACTTAAATGGTTGCTTCAGTTCAAGAACCCTGAAGGTCAGATAGCCCGATGGCTGCAACGTATTCAAGAATACGACTTTAAAATCGAACATCGAAAAGGACTGAACCATAAGAATGCTGACGCTCTATCAAGACGACCCTACCCGGACGAATGCAAACACTGCAGCAGACGAGAAGAGCAAGAAGATCCCGATGAATTCTACTGCCGAAGAGAACACGCATCCAGTGCTCTCAAGACTGGGACCCTAAGATCTTGGCAAAAGAACAACTAGAAGATCCAGATTTTGGAGACATTGTCAAACTTAAGACAGCAAATGTGAAAAGGCCACCATATCAGCAAATAGCTTCAAAGTCTCCAAGACATAAAGGGTACTGGGCCATATGGGACTCTTTGGTTATTAAAGATGGCCTATTACAAAGGGTCTGGGAAAGTTCTGACGGCAAAATCCATAAACATCAGATAATCCTACCAACCAAAAGGATTCCTGAAGTATTTCAAGCCTTGCATAATGGTGTAGGAGGTGGCCATTTCGGAGTTATGAAGACTCTTGAAAAGGTTCGAGAAAGATTCTACTGGCTGGGAAGTCGTGCAGACGTAAAAGACTGGTGCAGAATATGTAAGGACTGCGCTTCCAGCAAGGGACCGAAAACACGAAGCCATGGCAAGTTGAAGCAATACATTGTAGGATCACCTTTTGAAAGAATTGCCATAGACATAGCAGAGCCATTTCCAGTTAGTAAATCAGGAAATCGCTATATATTGGTAGCGATGGATTACTTCAGTTAATGGCCAGAAGTCTACCCAATCCCAAATCAAGAAGCTATCACTGTTGCTGATGTATTATTTCAACAATGGATTTTTCGCTATGGAGTTCCTAGAGAAATACATTCCGATCAAGGCAGAAACTTTGAGTCCGATCTTTTTAAGAACCATTGTAATCTCCTGGGAATCCATAAAACAAGAACAACACCTCTTCATCCCCAGTCCGATGGTATGGTAGAGCGGTTTAACAAAACACTTGATAACTACCTGAAAATTAAAGTAAATGACCAACAAAGTGACTGGGAAAACTGTATACAGCCGTTTTTATTAGCATACCGCTCCGCAATTCACGAAACTACTGGCGAAACACCTGCTTAAGTCATTTTCGGAGCGGAAATATGCCTTCCAGTTGACTTGCTTACAGGACGACCTTCCACCAATGAAGAACCAGCAGAAGACTATGTAAGTCAACTAAGTAAACAGCTACAGAGGATACATGAAGAGGTGCGTACCAAGTTACAAAAAGGAAGTGACCGTATGAAATCCCGCTATGACTTGAAAGCTAACCATCAGGGATTTGTCGTCGGTGAAAAAGTTTGGTTATACAATCCAAGAAGAACCAAGGGGCGTTCACTGAAACTACAGAAGTCATGGGAGGGACCATATAAAGTGGTGACACGGCTTAATGATCTGGTGTACCGTATACAGAAAAGTCCACAGGCAAAGATGAAAGTAGTACATCTAGAAAGGCTAAGCCGTTATCAAGACAGTGAAGATACTTGATCGAGACGATCAAAACTTGGAAGGGGGCAATGTTACACACTTTCAAAAATGTGTTTAGGTTATAGAATTTTAGAGAGTTAGGATCATTTAATTTAGTTTGTTAATTTATTTAAATAATTTAGCTTAATTTTTCCAAGTTCTTTCATCACTTTCGAAGGTTTCCGAAAACGCCCGAATTATCTATTAATAACTTTTATGCCATCATGTACTATGGAATTTTCACGATATTTCTCGAATATTCTAGATCATTCTTTACTCTTCCACCATACTATAAAAGGGAGACGGGAAACCTCCGATCAGTTAGTACAGATTAGACTTTTGTGCTGTAAACTTCGAGACATTGACAATTTAAGATTTTGCCGTTATTGTAACCATAGTTACGTTACATTGTTAATAAAGGTATAAAAACGAAGGCACGTGTTTTTATACGAGGTGTTACGGAACAATACCAACAGCCTAAAACGTAAGAGGATAATAATTTGTTTTATAAAATCTTTTAACAAAAGGTTTTTTTTTTAATCGATTAAAAATTAAAAATGTACATAAAGTGTGCAACAAATAAAAACTGTTTTATTTATAATTTGTCAGCAAAAATATTTTCACTACAGTTAGTAGTTTTATTTTAATTGTAATATACAGACTAAGTAAAAAAAAGACCAAAAAATGCTCTAAAGTAAAATACCCTTATATTATGTCAAATATACCGAGTGCCTCCAAGGTTTGTTAGACTAACAAAAACTAATTTTTTTAATATTTTAAAAAATACGATTTTTCGTTTCACCGAAAATTGTTGAACATTTTTATACGAAAAACCCGTATATTTTTGGTTTTTAGGATTCTACTGACTATTTTACGTCAGCATACATTATTTTTAAAAGAAATTTTGATCAAATTTTATTCTTAAATTAAATCTATTTTTTTTTCTCCACAATGCCATATTACATTAATAATATTTATAAATGCAATGTTTTAAAGCAAACTCAACTATGTTAAACACTTTTGTTTTTATTTTCATTAACAGCCCTATTATTATGTAGATAAATCATCTTTCTGATACAAAATGTAGTACATTGCAATTTATTCTAGTTACTTGTATTACTTATTACAATTGCTTTAGTGGCTTCAAAAGTTAAACCACCAAAAATGGTTTTTAAATATGATCCCCTACAATTTTAAAACATTTGTATGTTAAATTTGGTACTAACAACAAAAAATTATCCTAGTACCAAATTTAACTTATTTTTTTAATTTCAGAAGATACGTAAACTCATACCAACCTTTTTATTTAGTCGGTAATCTTGTTAGCATCCGGTATATTTTTACTTATATAATTTTTTTAAATTATAATTCAATATTTCTTGACAATAGTTAAACCAAAAGTCAAGTCATATAAAATCAAAATTGTCTGTCAACAAGTCTCTTGAGTTTCTAGGTGAGTCCCAGCTCTTGATATATCCAAAGCTTTTGACCAGGTCTTGCATGCCGCACTTCTTAATAAACTTCCCTCCTATGGTCTTTTAACTAAACTCTATACTTGGCTTTCTAGTTATCTATCTGATCGACGTATATCAGTTAATGTGGACGGCCATTCTTCAAGCTTTCACCAAGTAAATGCTGGAGTGCCTCAGGGCTTAGTTCTGGCACCAACATTGTTTCTTCTTCACATCAACGATCTTCTCTCGTCCACAACGAATTCCATTCATAGTTTCGCTGACGATAGTACCCTTCACTCCAGTTTTCAGGTTCCTAAACTCATCACTAAACCTGATTTGGAAAACAAACGCCGAGCGATGCAGATATCTCTTTCGCAGGATCTTAATTTATTATTGGATTAGGGCGCCAAAAATCTCGTCCATTGTATTGCATCTAAAACACAATCATGCTGCTTGTCGCGAAAAAGTCACCAAATACTCATCCTCTACTTATGAGCGGCCAAGATTTACAGTGCAAAGACACCTTCAATCTTGTGAACTTGAAAATAGGCTTTAAGTGAGATTGTCCTATAAACCACTCGATTAACCCAAGTCGGCGTTACATTTGAAAGTAACCTTAACTGGCATAAAAACATTGTATCCATAGCCGCGGCAGCGTCAAAAAACCTTGAATTTCTCTTTCGAGCCAAAAAGTATTTTTCTTCTTCTAATCTATACACTTTATATGTGTCCCAAATCCGACCTCCCTTGGAATATTGTTCTCGTATCTGGGGCATGGCGTCCCCCACAACCCTAAGCATTCTTGATTCTATTCAAAGAAGAGCTATTCGTCTCATTAATGATCCTTAATTTACAGAAAGGCTTCCTCTCTTGCACATCGTCGGGCTGTGGGGGATTTATCGCTTTTTATAGGTACCTCCATGGCTTTTGCGCTGAAGAATTGTCCAGTATAGTTCCTCCACTCACGGTTCCCAACAGAGAAACTTGTGGTTCCGCGCGTATGCATCCCTGTACGGTCCAACTGGACAGGCCCCACTTTGTTCGTTCTTTTAGTTTCTAGAATGTGGAACCTGCTGCCCGGGGAGGTCTTTCCTTCCCTCCCCCCAAATCTTCAAGTATTTAAGTCCCATGTCAACAAACTCCTCTTACCTCGCTTAAAACACCCAAGGTACGTTAGTATTTGGGCTTTTAGCCTTCGTGGTTTGTCCAAAGATAAAAAAAAATTGTGAAATTTAACTGAATTTATATTTTTATTTATTCTTACAGCTTACTTTTAGTTTGTTTTAAGAATAATTTATCGAAAACCTTTACAAATACTATTTTTTATAAGGCAAATATACAATATGTGCATTTAAAACTATTCCATTTGCCCTTAAAAATGTTGTTTTATAAATCCCATGAAAGTGTAAAAGGGATAAATTAAAATTAAAAAATTAATCGTTTTATTAAATACTTTAGTTAAAACTATTATCTAGATTAAACATAATTAAATAAAACATCGTTTTGTTATAGGTAATTCTTAAAAGCAGGTTATTCTACTCCTAAGCAGTTTTTGCTCTTTTACCGACCCTGTATATAATAAAACGTTTATTTAAACTAACAATATTTAAAACATATTTCATTGTATTTGCTAACAAACTTTATAGTTGTGGGTGTTACTGTCTTTTGCAGGCTCCAAATTTTACTTGTTTGTGAAATCATCAAAAGATTTTACCAAATTGTTTGAAACCTTAATTGTTAGAATGTAACCTTTATTAAAACATAATAATAAGCTTAAAATTAATTTTAAAGAATATTCAAAGCCTTGTTTTGTTCTGTACTTTAATAATTAAAATTTAATTTAAATTTAAATATTTTTGTGGGGGCGTTCTTTTTACAATGGGATTTAATTTAAAGTTATATTGGAACATAATGTATTAAAGTATTTTTTTATATTATTAACTTTATAAGGGCATAAATGGTGTGTGAATGAAAAGGAGTATGGCTCAGAGACAATAAGCCTTAAGGCTGCAGTGTACTACCTAGGGAGGGCAACAGTCGAAACCTGGGTGAGATCACCCCGAACGGGTGGTAAAACCAACCAACCAACCAAGGGCACAGATATTGTAGTGAAAGACTGATTTTATTTTTTTGATTAAAACATCATTAAAATGTGTACACACTCACCAGCGGTTAAGCTTTTACTTTAAATAACCTACAGTATGTACCTAAAAAAATAATAATACTTTTAAAAAAATATTTATAGTTATTACTTCTTTTTGCTTCTTTGTAAGTCTTTTATTCTTTTACAATTTAAATTTCCGTATTTTAAATTAAAGAACGGGTAATTCAAAATGATAAAAAATTTAAAGCAGGAAACTTGAATATCCATACAATAAAACATATAAATTAGACTGTTCAGTCTTTTTATTTTAACTTTGTCATTAAAATTCATAAATTTTTAAAAGTGCGGCAGGGCAATTATTGCTTTCTTTGTGCCATAAAAAAACTCTATAGCAATAAAATGTATTGCACAAAAAATTCCTTTTATACAAGCCAGCTCCTTAGCTAAATTTTATATATCACACATTATAATACAGAAAATAAAGCTCAAAAAAGGTAAAACCTGGCAATTCCTTTGTTCTGCATAGATTTATTTAAAATGTGAACAGAAGGTAGAAAATAACCCAAAAATCAGTCTAGTCTAGTAAGTCAAACAGAAGTGCGCCCAAACCCTGGGGGTTTTAATTTTATTTTTGCCACAGAAATCAATCCAAACAGTGATTTTTTGTAAAAACTGTTTTATACATTTTTTCCCAACAGTTATATTTTTAAACTTATTTATTTAAAATTAAAAGTTACAATTTTTCGACAAAAAAATCAACGGTTTTTTGGTTTTTCGGGAATAACTTAAAAATTATGCATTTTATCAAAAAACTTTGGTAAGCAAAATGGTAGGATTTTAAAAAGACAAGTAAAAATCTTTAGTTGTTTCTTTTATGACTATTAGGGACTGAGATACGAAGTGTTAATTGTTAGCTTTTTTTTCGTCAAAATTCGAAAAATCAATAAAAACAACCCTCTAACTACCCTCCTAATTGAAGCTAGCCTTTACCCTTTAACAATTCTCTTTATACATCTATTTTTATTACTCTCAAGAAGCTCAACCGATTTTAATTCAATATTTTTAAAAAATATTATGTAGATTATTATGCTCTTCGAATTTTTGAAGAAAAATTTATTGTTTTTTTAACGTCACACCTTTATTTTTAATGATGGAAAGTGGCTTTAAAAAGTGTTTTGTATAGTTTTTTAAGAGCAACAAAACTTTGTAAGTAAAATTCCTTAGGATTCCTTGGTTTTTAAATGAGTACATCTTGCCAAATATTCACAGCACAGAAAATCGACGCACAGAAAAAATTTAGCTTTTAAAAAGCTGCTGTATTTTCGGAGTGACTTGAAAAAACAGGATAAAAATATAAAATTTTAAGGTTTTTTTAAATATTTTAAGCTCAAATTTTCCATTAATTTGTCAAAATTTTTTAATTTTATTTGCAGAATACCTTAAAAAAAAATTATTTTTTAATCAATTTCTGTTGTTAAAATGTAATAACCCGCCCTTCGGTTTAATATAGGTTTTGTTTCTTGGGCTATTTTCTGCCTTCTGTTAGAATTTCAAATCAATCCATGCAGGATCAAAATTGCCAGGTGAAATGCTTCATTTCCTGTACTATTACATTTTAAAGCAAAAAGTCTGATAAGTAACCAATATTACCTTAACCAACAAAATGTGCTGTAGACAAATATACATTAATGAGGTATATCAATAACTAATCACAAAAAAATATATTTTTTTTTTACAAAGTAATAATAAAACTTTTGCACTTACAATCTTAACAATAATCTAGAGTCTAAACCACTCAGTTGTTAAAATTATAAAAAGCTTAATCCTAAAATGTCTTTTCTATTATACCTTCTTTTTACGTCAAAATTTCAAACTGTTTAACGCACTGCAAAAATTTACTTCAAAAAAATGTTCTTTTACACAGACCAGCTTTTAGCCATTATTTTAAATATACAGGTTAAGCTAACTAAACATATCACAAAGGCGATGTGAGAAAAAAGACAATATTACTAAATCCCGGCATGAAAACACGCGTGACTAATACAGATTGTTTTGTTATTCTTTTGCTAGCCGATGTACCAAAACTGCTTGCTCAAGCAGTATGTATAGCCGCATTTTTTTATATTAAGTAAAATCTTGTTAAGCTACAGTTTAACCGTGTGTCCTAGAATAGATGTTACAAGAGGAGGAATGGGCGACCAAAAATTTTTAAGTTTCAAATCAGTATTTTGGAAAAACGGGTCGCAGAATTCAAAACTCATAAATACAAAATTCTACTCCGATTGGTAAATTGTATAAGTAAATATTGTGATTAACTAAATTTTATGTGAAAATTTAAAGCTAAAAACCTATAAAACATTTTTTTATCCTTTACCATAAAATTCAATTTTTTGCAAAGTTAAGTTCTAGTTTTAATAAATAACAAAAAATAAATAAACCGTCTTTAAAAACATAAATATAATACACTAAAAATTTAAAAACTTTTAAATAAAAATTATATAATAAAATAAAGTCGTATAATACCATATAGTATTAAAATATAAAAAGTCTTTGGCGGAATGTTATTACCCGATTCTATTATTCTAAAACTTTTTAATTTAATATTTCTTAGTTTTTGGTAAGTTTTATTTATTAAATTTCTTCTACATATATATATATATATATATATATATATATATATATATATATATATATATATATATATATATATATATATATATATATATATATATATATATATATATATATATATATATATATATAAATGTTTTTTTCTTTTTAGTTTTTTATTATTAACATTTATTCGGTGACCATCCACTTAAAAACCAGGTATATTTAGGTATAAACGGAGACACCTGACCGACAAAAATCAAATACACGCAATTACACAACAAAAATTTAAAATATCTACTATTAGGTAAATGAAAAAGACATAACAAATAAAAATATTTTGACCTTACATTTACTACCTTAAAGCAGCTTTGCCTAAAAATAAATCTAGTATCTTTGAATTTTGCGATCCTGACTAAGTTTTTAAGGACTACCGCGAAAGCGCACCCTTTCAAATAAATCAAGATGTTGAAAAATTGGTCCACAATTGACGAGGTAATCGGTCTACATACATAAAAAAAACATAAGTGTCAAACATATAACCCCTCCTTCTTTTGAAGTCGTTTTTAAATAAAAGTACATTACTCTTGAATATTTTTTATATTTTTAGTTATAATTTTCCTTGCATAACAACAATTAAAGTGTTTTCTTTTATTTCTTAGCTTTTACCAGTTATTTTCATTTTAAAGTTTAAAACATGTTAAGTCCATTTGTCTTCTTGTAACACCTATCCTGGGACACACTGTGTACTTTAAGACATAAATTTTTAAACATACATATTTTTAAAAGGTAAATAAAAATAGCCTGTACTTAATTTACAATTCTTAACAAAACTACAGCATACCAAAATAAAATTCTTACCCTTTTCCTTGTGCCATCTTAAACCCCAGAATTTAATTTAAGTTACCGCCAATTTAAATTCCGAAAGATTCATGTATTTTTTTCTGTTTATGTATAAGTAACATCTTTGGATATTTTCACTTTATTTCATAAACGTTCGCGTCTTAAGCGGAGCGTATTTGCCAGGAATTTTGTTCCTAGCGGAACGTTATGCGACGGGCGTTAAAGAAAACTGCGAGATTTTCCGCGCGCTACGCTTAAGTTTTCCTTGTCGGTGCTTTCCGACATGTGACGAAAAAGTACGAGAGGGCTGATTTGAATCACCATGAATATTCAAATAGTTAAAACTGAAGAACGGTCCGTCCGTTTTTAGTGTTCCAGCTTTGATAAGAAGATAATGTTATAAATTTACTTTGTAAAAAGCATTGTTACAAACACAAAGTAGTGCTTTTATTGTGTAGATAGTTTAGAACAACGAAGTTTAATTTTTCATGTGTTACTTTTTTTATGTTTGGACAATCCACAAAGGCTAAAAGCCTAAATACTAACATACGTAGGTGTCTTAAGCAAGGTAAGAGGGAGTTTGTTGACACGGGACTTAAATACTTGAAAATTTAAAGGGGAAGAAAAGACCTCCGCGGGCAGAGCAGAAGTTATGAAAGTACCTATAAAAAGCGAAAAATCCCCAACAGCCCGACAATGGGCAAAACAGGGAAGCCTTTCTGTGAGTGAAGGATTATTAATAAGGCGAACAGCACTTTTTAAATGAAATTAACAATGTTTGAGGTTGTGGAGTAAGCTAGCCCGAGATATGAAAACAATATTCCAAGGAAGGTCAAATTTGGAACACATAGAAAGTGTGTAAATAAGAAGGGATAAATACTTTTTGGCTTGAAAGAAAAATCTAAGCTTTTTAAAGCTGCCGTAGCTCTAGATACAATGTATTTGTTTATTCCAGGTATGGTTATTGTCAAATGTGACGCCAACAAGATTGAAGGTGTCTTTGTTCTGCAAAACTTGGCTGCTTATAAGTAAAGGATGAGTATTTGATAACTCTTTTCGCCACAAGAAACATGATTGTATTTTGGATGCATTAAAATGGACAAGAATTTTGACGCTCCAATCCAATATTAAATTAAGTTCTTGTGAAAGAATGGTTTCTAGATCTGTTGTAATTTTAGCATTCCTAAGGTCCTTATACAGGTAGCAGGTCAATTACGAATACTTCTTGTTGGTCACTTTTTCTGTTTTTAATTAAAGACCACTGTTCTTGTGTTCACCAAATCAATTTTGTTTACCTTAAGGCTCAACACTGGTACAGGCACTCTTTTACTTTACTTTAACAGTATTTTCTAATTACCGATGCACCTAATAGTTTTGCTTGCAATAGTACGCCTTACTGTAATAACTAATTTCTTTTGCTATTTTTTTTTTTTTTTTTATCTTCGGACAAACCACAAAGGCTAAAAGCCTAAATACTAACGTACCGTGGGTGTCTTAAGCGAGGTTAAGGGGAGTTTGTTAACACGGGACTTAAATACTTGAAGACTTGAGGGGAAGCAAAGACCTTCGCGGGCAGCAAGTTCCACATTCTAGAAACTCGAGGGATAAAAGAACGAAGAAAGTGGGAATTTTGGGGCCTGTCGAGTTGGACCGTATAGGGATGCATACGTGCGGCACCACGAGTTTCTCTGGTGGGAACCGTGAGTGGAGGAACTATACTGGACAAGCAGGAGCCATGGAAGTACCTAGAAAAAAAGCGATAAATCCCCCACAGCCCTACGATGAATATTAAAAAATCAATTGCTGGATAATGCAAATATCTTTTTAGGTTACCTTAAACCATAGCAACCGGTGTCCCGTCAATATGTCGCTGCAAATTCGACGCGTTTAATTTGACGTACGACAATTCGTCGCGTGCGACAATTTATCGCATCACAATTCGACGCACCAGATTTTAACGCTGACAATGAGAAATATTGTTGTTATATTCAGTCTTGTCTTTAATATTTGATATAAGTCAGTTAAAATTATTTTAACCTTTATGTTGAGTCTACTGTTTTTGTGTCTATAAAGAAGATGGTCCCTTGTAAATGTTTTAAATTTATTTTTAAAACGGAAAATCAATTCTAATTGCCTTGAAGAATTAAATAAATTTTCTGAAACGTCGGCAAAGTGGAAAACGTATTTTCTTTAAATCTTGAGCCTTAACCCATCAACTTGAACTATAAATTTGATATTAGGTTACATCCACGGTTATGTCTAGAAAATTCGTAAATTAAAAAATTTGTAAGCCAGAGAAACGACCGATTTCGTCCAAAATATAATGATTATTATATTTTTTTACAAATATATTGTTTTATTTTATTTGTTAATTAAACAAATAAGTCGATGGGAGAGCGCCAATGTTACGCAAAGCCGACCGCGACGAGGCCCCTTTAAGTTATCCCACCGGGTCAAAAAATGCCATAATAAGGCCATCTAAGACAAGTATGCAATAGCCCAAATCCTACCGTACATTATTTTACAGACAAAAAATAAAATTGTATTCTAACCTGACAGGTTTACTCTTTTTACTATTTAAATTTATTTCTGTGTAATTTTTTTACAAATATTCTTTTAAAGTATAAATATAAAGCACAGGACGTTTTTCAATCTCCACCATAAATCAAATATTAAACAAATCCATGAATGGTCTAAAAATTTTCATGAGGTAACACGAATTTTCCCGTGTAAAAACCATACACAAATAATCACACATTGTAAACCAAAAATACAAAACGGTTCTCTAATGCATTTGTTTACTAAAGGACTTGTTGAGATCGGAAACGCAAATACTATGCTTTTGTGCTCTTGGAGCCCGTAAAAATCGTGTCCGCGTCGCTGTTGCACCGCCCCATCTGCGGAGAGCCTTGAGTACTATAAGTCGGGTCTGTGGGACCCACGCATGATACAACGATTACAAAATGTAGGATCTTGCGCATGACGTTTATCACGTGACCACCATCTCTGACGTAGTAATGTGACTAAATTTGTAAACAAAGTTGATGTTTTCGTGTTTTTAACGGTTTGTTTGCCGTTTTACTTTGCTTTTGGCAGTTATGTATAAGAAAATTTGTTTTAAAGTGCTTTAAACAGTGACAGACTTGGGTAGGGATTTATATATTTCTTATATGAAGAGAAGAATTTATAACAAGATATTAGAAATATTGCGTAGATTTTGTATATTAAGATGAAAAGTCACCCTTTTCCACTTTAAAATGCAGAAAAAAAGAAGATGTGCCACATGTGTAACAAAATAAGATTGAAAACTCAGATATTCTTGTGCAGAATGTAAAATACCAATATGTTTAGAATGTTCCTTTCAAATTTGTCCAAATTGTAAAGTAACTCTGCAAAAATTTTAGAATACCTTTAAAACAACTTTATTTTGTAGCCATTTTCTTGAATAAATAAACTAAACCAATTAAAAGGTTTTTTTAAAAAGGTCCTGTAAGACCCACTTATAGGACCTTTTACCAAAATATTACTTTTAGTCCGCGACGAAAAAAAATAGCATTTTGTCTGTGTTGGCAGCTACTAAATTGTTTAAAGCAAGTACTTTTTTTTGAATATACAATAACGTAAGGAAAAGTAAAGAATAAATTTTAGATTATTTAATTACACAAAACTTTATTTGCTTTATATCAAAAGTACAATAGGACATTTTTTAACTTAATAATACTTAAAATAACTATTCAAAAATATCACTTTGTTTAAAATTTTAAATTTAAATCTAACAAATGAGAAAATAACATTGACAGGTATTTAATATTTACTTTCAAAGTTTCCATAGTAATTTAAGTCTTACTGTCGTTTTACATATCTATAAAAACCTACTAGTTTTAGCTCAAATTTTACATCATTAATTTAACTCACTTTGGTGACTTTAGTCTATTATAATAATATATTTTTAAAACAATAAGTCGTTTTTTTCGTCACAAAAAAAAGTGTATTATACACTGAAAAAAAATTAAATGTTAGCTCTGGGTTTTTGTCTACCCCTTATTAAGAGGTAAAATGTCAAATAGTAGCAAACGGTGTGTCACTGTACTTTGAAACACGTTTTTTATTTACAAAAAAATACCTAATGTTCCATTTTAAATTATTAAGTTAGGGTTCTTTCCGGCTAAACCGGAAGTATCAGAAAACAACTGAAATTCATAAAATATAAGATATTTTGGCAATATACCCACCAAATTTAAAAAAATAAAACAGTTACAGGGGATAAAGACACCAGATATATAGGGGCCATTTTTTTAAAAATTACTAAATTATTTTAAAAACCTGAAGTGTGTTAAAGTAAGAATTAAAAACCCTTTAAAGTAAAGTATTACGTAATCCCGTGACACAAAAATGTGTCCCCTTAAAAATAAAAATTGACATGTTTCAGGAAGTGTATAAATTACGGTTTTTTATGAAATGCATTGTTTTAGTTTAAACATTATGTTTTTACAGTGTGTCGGTTTAAAAATAGATCACCCTAATAACTTAGCCCCTATAAAAAATATGAAAAACTACAAAAACACGTAAAATTTGTTTTTTGGGGACACTGTATATGCCTGTTTTCAATCAGTTTGTATTAATTCCCCAGTAGTAGTGATAGCAACTCTTAAAATCCCCAATGTAAAGAGGGGTTGAGTGATACCTTGTTGTCATACACTTGACTTTGTTTTGTTAAGCACTTTCGAAAAAAAGCTAGTTTATACAAAAGCCGGAATGAAATTTAACAACTATGAGCTAATACTTTAATGTAGGAGGATTTTTTTTTGAAGTTAAATAGTGTAAAGACGGTGATATAACATAAATTAACAATAAAACTCTTTAAAGATAACAAACCTACAAAAAACTCAATAAAGCTGTAAATCAAAGCTTTATAAGTTATGAAAATTATGCATTCTTTTTGTATAGGGAGTAATTGAAGAATAAAGCGTATAACCGTCCATAAAATAATTGACAATTTTTTTTTTTTTTTTTTTTTTTTTTTGATTTTTAAAAGGTACTAAACAAAAAAGGAAAGTACAAAGTATATTAAACAGGTCAAATAAATTGTGTAAGAGCCATACTTAATTATTTTTAAAACAGAAATATTTTACTTTTTAATATTTGTCGTTATAATTCGCGTTATTTTATTTAATTTAAAATAATTAATTATCTTACCAAAAAGAAATATTGTAGTAACTAACGATAATTATAATTTTAAGTAAAAGTGTTATGTTTATAGTTCTTTTAATATGCCAAAATAATTTGTGATCATTATAAACTTAATTAATTCGAAGATGCACGGAAATCAAGCAGAACACGACTTTATAAAAATTTGTTGAGTCTAGAAACCCAAAAAAATTAGGCACACTGTTGTTTTTTTCTTTTTCGTGCATAACTTAAAAAAATATTTTAAAAAATAGTAATTTTATCTAAATAAAATAAAATAAAATTTAATATTTAAGTAACTTTTTAGGATAAAAAAGGTATAAATACAATGGAATTTAAAGTCATTCTAAACACAGTCACAGTACAATTAAAATTAATTTTTAAAAATTATTTTCTTGTTTATAATAAACTGATTAAATATTTACAATGTTTTCATTATTTTTTATTTTACCAAATAGTTTTACTTTTTTTGTGAAAGGGACGATATTAAAAGTCATGCAGAATTCTATGCTAATTGTATAAATAATATACAGCCAATTTGCTTTAATTAACACGTAGGCATTTGGAAATTTAATAAATATTGATATTTGTTAGAATTGCACATTATTTTTTATTAGAGTTGGCAAGTAGCTATTAATTTGCAATTATTTTTTACGCTTTTAGTGTAGTAGGTAAATAAAAACTCTAATGTAAGAGCACAAAATGGTAAAAAAATCAGTAGGTACATGATTGGTTTGGATTTTGTAAAACCTAATTGGCAATGACAAAAATTTGTATTATAAAGAGATTTTAAAAAACTGTTGAACAAGGTATAGTCCAAGCGGTACGTAAAGAATATGACAAAAAATATTTTGCTTGCGTATTGTCGATATAAAAAAGTTATTTTACTGGGAGCACTGTGATTTCTGACCTGTGGAGGCAATGCCGGCCATTTAAAAAAGAAGTATGTAAAATATATACTTAATAAAAACTTTAGAGCTGCTTTTAAATTGTAAATAAACGAATAAAGATTAGTAATGTCATAACTGTATTTGTAATCACATTTTAACCAAAATTGCTTTAATCTCGGACAGCCATTTTAAATCTTTTACGTGTATATCATATTTTCTTAAATTATGTAGCATGCTTTGTAAAGTATCATTTCGATATAATTTGAAAGGTGTTAACTTAAATAGAAATTTAAGGAGAAAAACTACCTGTAAAAATAATTCGGTATATCTACTTTTTACAGTTTATGCGCTTTTTTATATTGTTTTATGTTACAGGACCATACTAGTAGGGATAAGGAGCAAAGTGTAGGTTTTTTTAACAAAGTTACAATTCTAAAATCTTATGGTATTATTAATTATTAATTATATATATTTATATATATATATATATATATATATATATATATATATATATATATATATATATATATATTTATATATACCGCGGCACTTGCATTCGAAGAACAATTTCCTGAGCAGCAACCTAACTAAAGACTTTTAAGATTCTTAGTTAGGAACTTGTTAGCCTCTAGATCTTTTGTAAAAACAAATCCCAAAACTTATACAAAAATAATGAAGCAAGAGAGGCGTCATCTCTGCATAGGTCTTTAAAAAACACCGTTTTTTCCATATAAACCACGTATTGTCTAGGGTCTTTAGGGAAATGATTTCAAAAGACAAATCACCTTTAGTCAATGGTTTATTACTAAATGTCAACAGATACCCAAGTTCCAATCTAAGGTTCTCTGGACAGACGAAACCCGGTTTACAAATTGTGAAATTTTTATTAGGTACAATTATCACTTCTGGGATACAGAAAATCAACATAATTTAGAAAAAAGACGGCCACAACAAGGTTTGGCTTTAATGTGTGGTGTGGCATCCTAGGTAATTTAAAATGCACCGTTAATTTACGTCTCACAATCGGATAAAATATTGATTTTTCTGTTTTAGACTACCATTTAATTGGACCATTTATTTTTGAAGAAACTCTGAATAAAGATAGATATTTGCTACTTCTGCAAGAACGGATTTTACCGGCCATTAAAAATACAGTTCCGCAAAATGAAATAAATTATTTGTGGTCCTTGTTGGTTTGGATGTCCAGCGCACAGTCCCAGGAAAGTGATTGAGTTCGTTAGAAATACCTTTAATGACAACATAATCCCTAATAATGGGCCAGTTGCTTGGCCAGCTAGATCACCGGACATCACACCCCTGATTTTTACCTATGAAAACACGCAAAAATGAGATGTACGAGTTTTCTCCATCCTAAACTAGGCTAGAAGTAGAACACAAGGTACGGGATGTGTTTGTTTTCATTAACCGAAACACATTACGCCGAGTAACCTGCAAGGTGTTGGAAAAATGCTAGAAAAATTAGAAAAATGGAGGAAGACATGTACTATAATTTTATTTTCTTGTTTACTGATACATTTTTGCTTTCCAGATGTGTTTAATTATTATTACTTAAATGCAATATTAGAAAATAATAATTTTTGCAAAAACATCACCTTTTTGTATATTTTTTTAATTTCGCTCCCAAAAGGATTCATGGGGTAACAGGTTCATCACTAAGAATCTTAAATGTCTATGGTTATGTTGATGCCGCTTCGGATGCGTATCATTTGATTTTTTACCCAATCTAGTCTAAGCCTACTATCAAGTAAACAAAAATTATCGTTTTTAGAGCTCAAGCAATCTGAAAACCTAGACTTGTAATACATGAAAAGCTCTTAAAGCGCCCTTTTTGAAAAATGCGAAAACATTTAATATGGCGTTCGTATGAAAATTTAAAGTTTGGGTAAATATCTCAAAAACAAATAAAGTTAGAAAAATATTTTTAGTTATTAAGTTGTTCTTTAAAAAGTGTTTTGATAATGTAGTCATTTACCGTATAATTGGTAGTTTGCGATCTACAGAAAAAAGTTAAAAATGCACCATTTTGGTTTTTCTCAATTGTCTCAAAAACCATAAAGGATAAATAAAATCTTAAAACAGACCTTATTTTGAAATTTAATTGTCTAAAACTTTCCTTATTTAACCAACACTGTAGCTTTAATGGTTCCCGAGTTACAAATACGTACATGTAGGCCCAATTGGGGACACACTGTATATAAATAATTACATTTGCATTCATGGTACTCTAAATTAAAAATAAAAAAATTAGATGTTAGCTGTCAAAAAATATCACATTGATTGTCATTGTCCTCGGAATGTCATTTTATATTCAAATTAGTAAAAATATACCGTGTACTTCATAAAAAATAGGAAGTTAGGTGGTTTTTGGTTAGGTACAATAAAAAGTTAAGAAGGTTAGCCACCGGTTACAAACCTCGGTATTTGGAGTTAGTATTCTTAAAAACTATTAAACCGACTTAAAAAACCAAATACAATTAAATTAAGAATTTAAAGCGTTTTAAAATATCACTTGATCCCCCACCTTCCCATATGAACTTTTTGCCGTTTGTGTTGATGAGGGGGAGAATATCCCTGAATAAGTAAATTTTGACACAAAAATGAGTCCCCCTAAAAATGAAAATTAACGTGTGTCAGAACTTTTTTAAACTGTACAAATAATGGAGTTATACGGAGTGGCTCGTTTTAATTGGAATGCACTGTAAATTGTATATTCTCTAAACTATGAAGTCGTCGACAAACCAACTAAAGTGCTTCTCTTTCTGAAATCAGGAGCCAGTTTGTTTAAAATGATTTCTAACTATTTTTTATTGTAAAAAGTAAAATATAATCTACTGACTAAGTGAAGTTTATCCCCATTATAATTTTTGCATCCCCAGTTCAGAACCACCCGCTGCCACTAATACTCAGATCCTCAATATTTTAAAGTATTACTGCTTTGAAAAATTTATAGTTTCCTAATAAGCGCAATTTATTTTCCCGCAAATCACTAGAATTGGCGGGTAATCGAATTGTTTTCACTCCATGCATCTGTAATCTCCTTAGACTCGTGTAGCTTGGCTATTCCAATAAAATTCACATTACCAGACATATATACATACATTTAAATCAAAATCAATAGCTTACCAAAGTTGCATGATTCTTTTAAACTGGTTTAGTAAAAAGTACCGCAATTTTTAAATATCTTTAAAGTCGCTAAAGCTATATATACCAAATTTGTCATCTGAAGTATTTTAGACCTGTGGAATTAAATAGTAATATCGACACTTTTGCCAAATTTTCAAGGTGCAAACTAAATATCTTTAAAACCACTAAAGCTATGTTTATAAAATTTTATATTTTGGGTCATATCTTGCCAGCGAGTAAAAATGGAGTATTAAATTTTGCTTGCGCAATTTATTGCAATAAAAATATATAGGGTATCTTATTAAAAAAAAACAAACTAAAAATATACGTCTAGCACAATATAGGTAAATTTGGCAACGGTGCCAATGTTACTATTTAATTATTCATGCCCGATTACTTCCAGGTACCAAATTTTGTAAATTTAGCTTTAAATTAAATTACATTTTCTGCAATGGCACCAAATATTTTAAAGTTTTTTGTTTTAAAATTTTTTAAATTTTATCATTTTATTATTTTTACTTTAAAATTATGTTAATAATTTTTTTATATTTTTTTAATATAAAATAAAATTGATTATGATGGAAGGCAATTTTTTAGTTGGTACTTTCCTTTTAACACTGTATAGAATGCAAAAATAAGAATTTTTGTCAAATAAAATTATGTCCTTAAATGCTTTGTTTCTCAGATATAAGGTGTTAATGTTTTAGGAAATAACATACGTTTTTAATCTTAATTTTTTTACCACCACAGATATCTCCATATAATTTAAAATATTTTTTTAACCACTGCAATATATCTTTTGCTGTAAAAGGTAAAAAAACTTTGCAATTTAGTAATAAAGTAAAGTTTAATATATTACTATATTTAAACTTAAATTTAAAAAAATATATACAATGGTTATATTTTTTAATAACGAATTTTACATAGAAAACACTTTATTAGATTTTAGCGATTTTTCAATGCATTTAAATGGAATTTCTTTCTTTAAACGAAAATCATTTGTCGTACGGAAAAATATTAAAAGACCAAGTAAACTCTAAATTAAATAAGTATTTTTTTACATTTTACAGTGTGTTCCATAATAGGTGTTACAAGAGGACATGGACCGAAAATTATGAAAATTAAAAACGTTTTTTTTTTTTTGTAAAACTGGTCTAAAACTGATAAATACAAAATTTTACTTGGTAATATACAGGGCGAGTTATAACTAAAAATATAAAAAATTACCAAGAGTAAAGTACCTTTATTTTGAAAAATAGAACAAAATTGTATAAGTAAATGTTGAAGAGAGTTAATTTTTGTGTTAAAATTTATGGTTAAAAAATTTAAAAAAGAAAATCCATTTTTTATTCTATTTAATTTTTTATTCTATACAGTAAAAGTTTTTAAAATACAAAAGGCAGCAAATTTTTAAAAAATATTTAAAATTATTAAATTTTATTTTAAATTTTGCTTCCTCCTGCTAATTATTTAAGTTATAATGCGTAATGTAAAAACTTGGCAATTACATTTTCCTAACTCTTGTGCTTTACCTTTAAATTTTAACCTTAAATTCAATTCTCTACAACATTTACTCATAGAATTTTCTCTAATTTTTAAAAATAAGAGTAGGTGGCTCTCAGGCATTTTTCATATTTTTAGTTATAACTGTATTATAACAATTGAAGTAAAATTTTGTATTTATAAGTTTTGGACCAAGCGACCAGTTTTCCCAAAATTTCTCTTTAAAAATCAAAAATTTTTGGTCCATTTGTCCTCGTGGGACACCTATCCTGGGACATAATGTACATATACAGTATAAAAAGAAAATTACCAACTTCAAATCCACCCTGTTGAATAAGATTAAGAACAATAGAATATATTTATTTTCTTTACTACAAAAATTTTAAAATTTTAGGTTACTTTTATTTTTCCTAAATTAAAAATAGGTTTATTTAAATTATAGTCTGAAATTTATTAAAATCGCAAATTTTCTATTGATAGAATATGTTTGTATTAAATCTTTAAATTTGTAATTTAAAAGTCTTTAGCAAAAACTTGTTAACACTTATTATAAAGATTAGAACGACAAAAACTACCAATATTTATATTATTTTATACCTATTCGACGTAAAACTTAGCAAAAAGTTATAATAATTTAAAAGTAATTAGTATTTAAAGTTAATTACAGACCAGCTAAGGTATAAAGTGGAAAGGTAAAACGGCTTTTCTTTAGTTTTTGCAAAACTACAAGTCCAATGAAAAAAATTAAATGTACAGTTAGAAACTATGCACCAAGTTTTATTAAAAAAAAACTATAATAGATAAACATATCAAATGTGGTAATTTGTTAAACCTCTTTTATATATCTTTGCAACAGTAATATAATATATAAAGTATTTCATTAAAAAAATAGTTTAAGGTTAAAAAAGGGTCTGAAACTTTTGTATTAACACTTTTATTTTTACATGCGCATGTAATTTAAAAAAACTATTTACCACCTTTTTAAAATGTTGTAGATATCCTATTGAATATTAGGTTTATTAACCCATATGGTTTTATGATATAAAATATTTTGATTTAAATTTTTGTTTTATTATTGTAACATAAAATCATAGGTTTTTTTGGTAATGTATGTCTATATTTTAATAAATTGCTTAAAAGTGTACATAATAAATAAAAAGTTTGGATTCGAATATTTTTTTTTGTTTTTTATTTGCATTCCTCGAAATCATTTACCATTCTAATGTATATTTTTACACCATTAGAAAGCTGTGATTTTACCAAATAAAAAGCTTACCAAGTTTTTTAAAAAAGCCGATAATCTAATAATTGATTAAAAGTAAATTTTTTGATATTAGGCCAAAATAGGGTTAAAAATAAATATCTTAGATCCAAAAAAACACAGTATTTTTGAGACATACTAAGAAAATTTATTGTAAAAAGTAAAAATAAAAAACCGAAAACTAGGTTATTTTAATTTTTTACATAAATGTTAGGGTTGTGTCAAAATTATTTAATAATAATCTCCGCATACAAAGAAACTTGCAAAACACTAATCAATATTTAAATTAATCATAGCTTATACGACATAGGTGTATTTTAACGAACATGACATAGGAAGTTTTCTATTCATTTCTTAACTATTATTTAAATAGCTTGTTAAAAATAAAAGTTATGTCATATTTTAAAGCGGAACCTTTTTTAAAAAAACTGAAGAAAAATAGGTCTTTCCCAACTTACCCCGTATAGAGATCAAATTGAACTAAATTAACTGTCGTAAATAACCCTTAATGCTCTTGAATTTAAAAAAATTGTCAAGGCTTTGTTATTCTTAAGTCATTTAAGTACATTAAGATTACTTTAAAAAACAAATGTAATTTTTGCTTTTTTGGTTCAATCGGCATAAAATTTTAAAAATTAATTTAAAATATAGTTTTACATTATTTTAGTTTTATAGAAAACGCATTTACTTTACAGATTTTTAAATTTGTTTTTATGTTTTCGTTTTCTGGTAAGATTAATTCTAAAATATTTTTTAGGCTTCTATAAACTTATTTCTTACTCGTATAATCCGAATTAAGTTTTAATTTTGAGCAATGTAATAAAAACCTATATTAAATTCATATTTTAAAGAGTAAACTCGTTTTTATACGGCAAAAACAATCTAAAACAATAATTTAAAAGGGTTTTTCAATTTTAGCCTTATTGATTAATGATTAAAGTAATCCAAGTGTACTCGAATGCTTTAAGAATAACAAAGCCTTGACATTTTTATGGAAACTGGGAGTAATGGGGGTTATTGACAACAGTTAATTTACTTCGATCTATCTCTATGTATTTTTAAATAGGAGGTTTTGCTTTTTAAATATGACATACATTTTAATTCCAAAGGAATTTTTAAATAAAATTAGAGTATTGTTATTTATAGCCATAAGGGGCTCATGTAACTGTGTATTATTGATATTAGGTCCAGTTGCATCTCTAGTGGGACCTGAAAATATATTTTTGCAAAAATGTACGCCACAGGATTTTGTGTAGTTTTTATAATTAGAAAACAGCTTTTTAACTACTTAATATATTTTTTTATCTTGCCTAGTTTATGATAAATAAAAAACTAAAATCTGCTAACTTACATATTTCTCAGAAAAAATAAAATCAATTTGTTTTATAACATTTACTTAAAATTATAAAGTAACACGAAAAAATGATACACTAAACAATAATAACATTAAAACTTTTACTAAATAAAGTAATTTTCAAAATGTGTTTTATGTTTCTTGGGTGGTCCAGGAACATGCAATGACAAGTTTTCTTTTTCTCACCTAAAAATTACTTTTTGTTGGTCAAACAACCCTACCAAAACTTCGTTAGTATCAATAAAGACATAAAAAATGGCAGGCGGAAAGTGATCTCCTTGTACCCCGGTATAAACAGGTAAGTGTTAAGGAAGAACCATAGACCTTTAACTAGCTGTATACAGGGTGTCTCTAAAAGATCTGTGCAAAATGCTACCACAAATTTCTTCGACCAAAATACAACAATATATAACGCCATTTACCTTAGTCAAAAAGTTAAAAAATACAGGGTGTCAAAGTTATTATTTTATTTTAGGTATTTTTTAAATATTTAATTTATTTTTTTACAAAATTTAGTATTAAAAACTTTTCAGAGTGGGGAATCAAAATATGCTTATGTTTTTGTAGTAAAATTTAGAGGTTGCTTAGGTTCAAAGGGGTGGTATATTGTATTTTAGTATATAATTTTTATTCTTCACTATATTTTGCACAAAAAGGAATACGTGATACAAATCGCTACAAGCAACGGTTTTGAGGTATTTAAAATTAAACATTTTATTTTATACCAAATTTTGCCATTGCATTCGTTCAAGCTTTTTCTAGGCCACCTGGTAGTGTCCAAAAGGTCTGTGCAAAAATGCTACCAGAAATTATTTAGGCCAAAAACAACGATCTAATGCAATTTACCTTTGTCAAAAGGTTGCTAGTTTGTAAGATACCGGGTGTTAAATGTAACATTTTTTTTACTTGCACACCCTGTATCCCGCAAACGATAAACTTTTCAACAAAGACCAATTGTGTTAAATCGTTGTATTTTGGCAAAAGAAAATTGTAATTATAATTTACAGACCTTTTAAAGAAACCCGGGTGGCCTAAATAACGCGTAATGGAAAGCAACGGAATTTTTAATGTAAAATAAAACGTTTAATCCAAAATAACTTAGAAACGGTTGCACGTAGCGATATTTTCTAGGTATACCTTTTCTTAGTAAAAATCATTGAAAAATAAAACATATCTTTTAGAATTATAATGTACCGAACCAAACAGAAAGTAATGGCACTTTTAACAAAAGCAAAGGTCTACAGGTGTAGCTCCATCTACATTTAATAGCAACAATATAAATAGCTTTTGATTCTTTACATTAAAAAATACCCTAATACCGTATTTTGTAAAAAAAACAATAACAATTAAAATGTTTAAAAATAACTAAAATAAAATAAAAGTTTTGACACCCTCTATCTCACAAACCATCAACTTTCCGACACAGGTAAATTGCGTTAGATCGTTGTATTTTGGCCTAAGAAGTTTATGGTTGTATTTTGTACCGACCTTTTAAGAACACCCGGTATATGCAGTATATTGGGTATGTATTTAAAAACATTTAAATGCAAATTAGGTTTAAAATATCCTAGGTATTTCTTTTAAAAATATTTAAAGATTAATTTTTTGTATGTTTATTATCTTAAGTCCGCTTGATGCAACTAAAAAATTTTAAAAATAAATTTATTTTTTAAGTGCAGACCAGAACTGTTCAATCCAAAGTTAAGCCAATGCAAATCACATCCAAGCAACTAAATTGTTTTTTGACCAAAAATCAAAGATCTTCTTAGACCTTCGTACAATGCCGCACATTCGCGAATTAAGCAGAGCTTAAGTGACCTGATGAAGTGTCCTGAATTTTTAAATACAAATAACGGTTTTGCCTTAAACCTCTAAAAATACATCAATACGCAAATTTTTGTAAAATTTAATGCAAAACTGGAGCCACAGTTTAAAATAATAAATTTTATTATACAAGTTTGACGGCTGTAGCTCGAAGAAAGTGAGGTTTGACTTAGGTTTTAAGAAACAGGTCTTATTTTTGTTTTAGAAATAAAATAAAATATTTATACTTGACATTATGCGTATGTATTATTAAATAGAACTCTAAGTTCGTATACATTTTTTATTACTGAATCATTTGTGATTGTAACAGGTTATAGAAACAGGTTAGGCTTATGGAAAAACCATGCCAGAGTTTTAACATGCTGTATATGTATAAGCAGGATATTAAGTAAATATTAAAAAAAAGGAAGTTTGGTCTGAAATATCCTAGGCATTGCTTTTAAAAATAATTGAAGATTAGTTTTTTGTTGGCTTATTAGTCCACTTGATGCAACTAAATAATTTTAAAAATAAATTTATTTCTTGAACTTAATTTTTTTAAATGCAGTCCAAAACTGTCCAATCCAAACTAAAGCCGATGCAAAAAATCACACACAAACAACTAAATTGTTTTTTGACCAAAAATCGTCAATCTCCTTAGACCTTCTCACAATGTCGCACATTCGTAAATTAAGCCTAGCTTAAGTTACATTCTATATTTTATTTAGATTTTTAAACACTTTAAGCTACTGGACTATTTGTAATTGTAACAGGTTGTAGAAACAGGTAAGGGTTAAGGAAGAACCATGTCAGAGCTTTAACACGCTGTATATAAGCATTATATTAAGTAAGTATTTAAAACGATAAAAAGGCAAATTTGGTCTGTAATAACCTAGGGATTGCTTTTAAAAATAATTGGAGATTAGTTTTTTTGTATGTTTATTACCTTAAGTCCGCTTGATGCAACTAAATAATATTAAAATACATTTATTTCTTGAACTTACATTTTTAAAGTGCAATCCAGAACTTTCGCATCTAAAATAAAGCCGATGCAAATCACAACCAAACCACTGAATTGTTTTCTACCGTAACTCGGAAATCTCCTTAGACCTCCTCACAATGTCGCACAAGTTGACGTACGCGAATTAAGCAGCGCTTAGAGTGACAGAAAGTCTGTGTTTTCAGTTGAACGTCAAGCAATGGGCTTTTGGGAAAACTGCGAGATTTTCCGCGCGCTTCGTTCAAGTTTTCCTCAACGGTAATTGCCGACATGTGACGAAAAAGTACGAGAAGACTGATTGGAATCAACATGAATATGTAAAGCAATTACAACAGAATAACAGGCCGTTCGTTTTCTGTATTTGTTTTAGCTCTCATTAGCTGACCGTGTTGTTTTCTTTGAAAGGAAAGTAAATAGTAAATTTAATATCTAAATATCATTAAGAAGACGAGGGTTGTGTGTTAAAAAGCAGCTAATGCTAATTCCTAACTAAAGAGCAGTAAAGTTACTTAAAGGACAGTCGCATAATCTTACGTTATCATTAAAATACAGGGTGTTTTTAAAGTTACGTTATTTGTTAAGTTTCAACTTTTATTCGGGGTATTTCTAAACAAATGCGAAAAATTTTAAAAGGTGATTTCTTGTTTAAAATAAAGAGTATTTGCTTTATAAAAATGGGGTTAAAAGTCAACCATAAGGGAGATACCGCGGTACAAAAGGGCAAAAAAGTAAAGTTTTTATTAATATCTCAAAAATGCTAAAATCATAAAATTTTACGGCAACAGAGATATTACAAAAAATACATTTTCAAAATATTTTTATTCTTTTTAAAATAAATGGAAGTGATTGAAATGGACTACCCCTGTCATTAAAAAAAAATGGGTCAACAAAAATTTTAAAACGAAAGAAAACCAATTAGTCTGGAGGCCAGGGCTATTTTGTGGCCGATCAGTGTCCACGGAGTCTTAGAGTGTATTCCTATGGATTTTGACACGCTTAATTCGAATTTCAAACTTGCTATTTGTTAAAAACAATTTAATTGTTTATAAGACTCTAGCTCCTAAACTAAAAGAGATAAAAACATTTTTGCAAAAAAAAATTCTCTTAAAGAAAAATCCACAAAATAACTTTTTATAAGTTGATTGTTAGAACCGGAGATATGGCAAAATTTGCAAAAATTACGGCATTAAGGCAAATTTTCACCTATAACTCGGCTTGATTTTAATTAAAGTAACTTTGTAATAACTTAAACTTAAGGCCATGAATTACACTATTTTCGAAAATACGATTTTATTTTTCACTAAAATTTATAAATACTTATTTTATTTCCCTTATTTATTTCTTACATATATTCTTTTTTATTTATTACTTTACGAGGCAATTCTACAATGGAAAATAAGAAAAAAACACTTTATATAAACATATGTCCTAAGCCTCTTAGTTTTTGTACTACGGGGTGTTAAAAATTAAAACCAGAAAAAATAAAAAAGTGATGATGTAAATAAATTTTATGTTTTCGGTAAAGTGCTCTCTCGCGGTATTAAAAAAAACGTCTTTAAATTTTGGAACTTGCAAAGCTTGATTTGTGTGACAAGAGTCAACTAGATTGGTTAAAAATTAATGCAATATGCCGGAAAAACAAAAATTAAAATTAAACTTTTAACCTTTGTAACTTGGTAACGAAGGAGATTTCGACATTTTGTCAAAGGACTTACCAAAATTATTTTGTATTGCAGAATTTCAAACATCCTATATATGGTTTTAGCCGTTCGGCGCGTAAGGACACGCACACTTTAAAAGTTTTATTATATTAAAAAATATATTTAAATTGTACATATTATACACCAAATTCTTTGTCTTAAATTGTACAATTTAAATATGTAACTTACTTTGCTATAATGTGTACTTTTAGTAGCTAAAAAACCGTATAAACAAATTATTATATGCCTTTTTTTTAAATAATATCCATTTTTAATTGTAATATCTTTGCTAATATAAAATAATATTTTGATTAAAAATAAGGTTTAGTTAGAAAGCTGGTAGTTTTTCCTTCAATTTAAGCTATTACAGAGTTACTTTACTCAAACTCAAGCCGAGTTGCCTAAACGCCGTAATTTTTGCAAATTTTGCAATGTTTTTGCACTAATTTTGCCATATCTCCGGTTTTTACAATCAGATCAATGCCTATAAGACGTCATTTTGGAGATTTTTTTAAGGATCAAATTTTATTTAAAAAATATTTCCAACGCTCATTTTTTCTTACAAAGTCTGCCATTTATTTACATATTTTAAGTATACAACTAATTTTTATTATTTATTATAAACAAAAAATTTCTGACGAAAATCTTAACTTGGTAGATAAACAAATAGACGGAAATAATTTGCAACATAATAATGAGGAAGAAGTACCTCCTAATTTTCTTTGTTCTCTTATTGCCAAACCTTTTGATGGAAATCGAAATGATTAACACGAGTTTATTTCTAATTTTGAAAACGCCTTTAAGTTTGCAAAACCATGTCAGATGGATGCGTTACTTGCTTTTGTCTTATCAAAAGGAGTGCCAAGGCACAACTGAAGGAAAAAACAATAGCAAACTGGGACGATCTTAAAAATTTATTACTTACACTTCATTCTGATAGAAAACACTATACTCAGCTTATGGAAGAATTAAATACTATTAGGCAATTTTATTCTAAAAATATCTTATCACTTTACAATCGAATCGATAAAATAACAACTGGAGTATTAAATAATATTAGTTTTCAAAATCCTGACAAAGTGGCAGGAAGATCTTTAATAACAATTAAATTGTTTATAACAAATTTCCGTCACTTCCGATACAAAAGCAAGTTTAAAATTCTCTGTGGACACTGATCAAAAAAGGTATATTAATATTTTAGTAACTGACTAATTTATTAATTCACTCAATGCGTCTAAACCGCAGAAATCCCAAATGCGTTTATATTTAAATGATTATTTTTCCACTTTATTTTAAAATCACGTATTTCATAGGCTTCAATTTTATATTTCTAAAAGTGCTTGCAGAATTTTAATATTATTTTAAGAATTATTAGTAGAATAAAAAAATATTCTTTAAATACATCTTTTTGCCCTATAGTTATTAATTTCACCTTTTTATAGTAGATTATGGAACAAGCACGGAGTATGACTGGTAGAAAAATCCGATATGGAAATGAGTAATTCGTGCAAAAAGAAAGCGAGTATATATTATTAATTAAAGATAATTGTGTAGCATCAATTTCAGTTAATTTAAATAACACTTGGTTGCCTTTGCTCGATACTGAAGTATCTTCAGGAAAACTAAAAATAAACTAACTTATCACCTTTTTGTCTTCCAAATAATAACTACACCAGTTACTTATGCCACTCATGACACATCTATCAAAATATTTTCAGTTTTTTTTTAACTTTATTTTTAACTTGACAACGGTGGGAGACTTGCCACCGAAACGTCGTTTTTAATTAGAATTTATGGGTTTTGGGGGATTTTTTTTTATTTTTTGTCAGGCGACCGGCCAAATCATAGGGGTTCATAGGGCTAAACAGGGTCAGCTCGTAAACCCAGGGACCAGGACCGAAGCGGTCTTATTCTTTCCAGGCGTGTATCCAACAAAAAGACCATCCAGTAAATGAATCCGCCTAACCAATATAGAGCATATCTTTAAATTTAATAATGATCCCGATTTGTGACCAATTATTTGTTAACCATAGCATACGCGATATTCTTGCCTACAGCAATTTTTTACTAAATATGACTGATTTTATTATGATTTGATTTTTGTACCTTTTTATACTCATACCGGGTATCAACGAATTAATTAGACAAGACATAACTCTAACTAACTAGAGTATTGGACTTATAAAAATGAGACTTTTATATGGATAAATGTAATGGGAATCGCATATTTTTTACTTTTTGGTTACTTCCGGTTCTAATTTTGAATTTTTAAATAAAACGGCCTGTATACTACAACATTTTGAGAATTCTTAATACGAAATTGATATTTTTAAAAGTTTTTACGCCTACTTGATTTTTGAAGAGTTATTTGGAATATTGTATCTAGATGGCCATAATTCTTTATTTATGTTTTTATTTTTAATCCGATCGCTAATAAATTGGTATCGTTAGATTCGAAAAAATACTTTTTTCAAAAAGTGTTTGTCTTAATAGAGTGGCTATGAATTTGCTAAAATGTTTTATTCCTATTTTTCTTATTAGTTGCTAAAACTTTGCTATTGTATTTTTCTAATATTACCTGGGGTCCTTAGATAAATTTGGGTTTTATCATGACCACCTACATGCAATATTTAAAATGGCTCTGAAAAATCCAATAGGCTTAAACACTTTTAGGAATATGGCATTATCATTATATTATATTAAGAATTGGTGTGATAAATAAAATGACAAGGTGTTCTAATTTAAAAATCAAAATTGAAGCCACTTTTGGTCAAACCAAAGCTAAGTAGAAAATATAAAAATATGCTAAAGTAAAAGCTCTCCTCTTCTGATACATTTACCTAACCACACTTGTCTAATAAATTCGTTGACACCCGATATGTGACCAGATAAATTATTTATTGTTTTTATGTTAAACGGTTTTATTTTACTGAAATCTAAAAAAATATTTGGTAAGTCCTATCTACCAGATCACACCTATCTTCTCATTTAATCTGGGGTATTGATCAGACAAATAATAAAACCGTTAAGCGTAGAGTATCTACACCCAGCAAGCACAAAAACGTAGTTATAACGTTATAAGTACGTAACATTGAAAACGTGAACATCCTTATGTGATGTTCTTGTGAACTCAACAAGTCTATACTTTAAACGGCCAAATGTCCGTAGCACAAGTATTTTTAAAGTACAATCCAGGGACGTTATCAATAATGAGGACTATGAATGTTCTATATAAGAAACAAATATGACATAATGGAATGCGCTTATAATGTTACCGGAATAACATTTGAATAACGTTATTATGCGGTGTTTTTAAGTACAATCATAGGATATTAACCAATTTAGGACTATAGACGTTCTGTATCGTGAGTACTGGTGACATCTGAACGTTAACCGAATAACCTTTAAATAACGTTTTATAAACGTTGCTTATAGGCCATACGCATGGGTGTATTTAGAATAAAAAAAAAATATCTTAAAAATGAGTTATGAGACCCACATCAAACGCTATTGGTCTCAAGAAACAATTTGGTGAAAAAAATTATTTTGGAATTTGCGAAGAAAGTTTTTTTTGTTGGTCCTTCAAGGGAAAATCGAAATTTTAAAGCAAATCTCATATTTAATTTTTTAAATAAAATTGAGTAAATTTAATTGACAAATCGCAAATTTATTAAAAATATCAGTTTATATTTTTATTATAGCGACTTGAAAGATTTTTTTATAGAAGCATTTAAAATTTTTGTAAGGATTAAAACAATTTTTCCTAACAAAAATTTTAAATGCTTCAATAATTTTGAGAAAGATGCAAATATTTTTTGCTAAATTAAGGATTTTTCAATAAAATTTCCTCAAATTTATTAAAAATACAAATAAGACTTGCTTTTAAAATTTCGATTTTGCCTTTGGGGGCCCATAAAGGTTAACTTTTTTCACCTTAACGGTCTTCTTGAAGCCAATAGCATTTAGTATAAATTTATTGTGGGTGCCAAAACATATTTTTGAAATAAATTTTTAAAAAACCCTAAATCAGCCTATGCCATGAGACGTGGAGAGTTCTATATTTGAAATTTGTGCTCGGCGAAGGTTAATGGACATTTGTGTCATTCCAGACTAAATGTTTTAAAAAAGTTATCTAACATAGTACGTCAGGAGGAGAGAAATCAGACGCTAGCAGAGAACAAATTTTAAATAAAGCCTTCCTGTTTTCAGTGTTTTTATTTTCCTAGGGGTATTATAAAAAAGTTAAACTTGGCATCTGCATAAAAAACACAGCAATTTTATTGGCTGCACACTTACGGCTGCACAAATAAAAAAACTGACTTCTCAGAAAAGATCATAAATAATACACAAATTGAAGTTCATAAATCTTTAATTTTTTCTTACTCATCCAGTATTATAATTTTTTTCTTCCCTCGTCTTCCTGTTGCCGGCGTGGCGAAACAACTCCATAATAAAGCTTTCAAACTCTTTCTTTGTTACCTTTGTTTTCATATGTATTACTTTTAAAAATGATACAAAACTATTAAAAACATTTGATAAATCTAATTTTCCTAAATATCCGAAAACAAAATAAAAACTAAATCTTCCATGGTATACGGGGTAATTCACGGTCGATAATAGGTTAAAAAGTATAAAGAGGAAACTAATAAAGATATCGCTTCAAAATTTTGGTGACATAGCCAGGGGAAGATTTTGTAGCTCCTAAAAATAGTTTTAAAATGCAACGTTGTTGGATCTACTTCTTATTCCAAAGAACTTACGTGTTTTTATGATGTGGGTCACGAGTATATTATTACATTTTTAGAATCGCTATTGCATATTTTTATTCCTATACCTAAAGTTAATAGTTTGATAGTTATAAAATAATTGACAATCAGAATTTTCGGAATTCGACTATTTACTGAGCAAAAACAGTTAAATAACCAAAATTCTTAGAATATTATAATGATTCTAAATATGTTATAATATACTGAGTAATTCATTTCAAAAACAAAAAATGTTTGGAATTATTGGTAGATTCGGCAGCACTTCTTTTAAAAGATAGTAAATGATCTATTAAGTACTTCACAAAAATTTTGAGCAGTATCTTTATTAGTACTCTATATACAGGGTGATTCAAAATCGATTACGAAACTTAAGGGGTGATTCTACTTGACAAAATAGGGTAGAGCTTCATATATTTTTCAAAATGTCATTCGTTTTCGAGTTATAAGCCGTCAAGTTCAATTTTTATTTTGGTTTTTTTCGCCAAATTGGATTGGGTTGGTTAAAAATAAATGAAATATGGCGAAAAACCAAAATAAGAATTTAACTTGACGGCTTGTAACTCAAAAACGAATGACATTTTGAAAAATTATATGAAGTTCTACCCTTATTTTGTCAAGTAGAATCACCCCTTAAGTTTCATGATCGATTTTTGAATCACCCTGTATATTTCTAACCTCCCATCGACAGTAAATTATCCTGTATATAACTTTTATTGTCTTTATCATAAGACAGGAGGAGGTTTAACATAAGTTGGTCATGAATAGTGTTAGCAACATTGGGTTATTATTGTACCTCACAGTGTACCACTACTACAAACATTCATTTTGTGCACGGTTTTTGGGCTAGTAAATATTATGTCCTTTTACACCTTTTAAAAGATAAGGGACATAATTTTAAAATAAGGGTTTAGCATGATTTTCTCCAATGGTACTAATTAGTAACTTTGACTAAAATACAGGTATTATACTAGGTAATAGTACCTACTCAAAATATAAGATAACAAAAATAATTTAAATAAATCCGCAACAAAATTTTTAATTTACCAGTTTGCAATCCCAGTTAAAAATCCGTATAAAGGAAACATATGTTCAAATTTTCAACATATGAAAGTGAAAAGTATGCTGCTACATTTTATTTTTGGTATTTTGTCTAGAAAGTGGGAGCAACTCCTATTTTAATAAAATTTATTACATAGAGACTTTTTTTGGGGCGCTGATCACAAATCTAAAGATTTTTTTCTGGAAACGTTTCGATCGCCAGATATTCATCATTAAAGTTAAAATACAAGCTATCCTTAGTTTGACTATATTCCGCCTTCTTTTTTCATAAAATTCGTGATATAACAGTAAATTGGCACACAATATTTTATGATGAAAACTTTTTTTAGTTCTTTTACACGATTTTTTATTTAATTTCAAATCTTTTACTCCCCAACGCTGCAACTATGCATATACCTATGTTTATGAATGATTGCAGGCATGATGACTTGATTTAAAGTGCACCTTTTATATTAATAAAGAAAAGCATAAAAATCAACAAAAAAACATGTTCTTAAAGGGTGCCAATTAAGTGTTATATCAGGAATTTTGTGCAAAAATAAGGTGATAAGTTTGAGTTTTAATTTTGATGACAAATATCTTGAGATCAAAACGTTTCCGAAATAAGTCTTTTAGATTCGTGATCAGCGCCCCAAAAACCCCCATATACCAAATTTCGTCAAAATCAGTGTTGCTCCCACTTTTCTAGACAATTTACCATATTTTCTAACCAAAATAATAGAGGATAAAACTATAAGGTAAAAATAAAAGAAAAAATATTCAAAAAACATTACCTGCCTTATAAAATTCTATAGACCTTAAAAAACTTATATAATATTTTATGAGAATTCCTATATTTAGATATTCTAAAAATAACAAAGCGAGAATAATTAAGAAAAAGTTTTTGAATAGAGGAGTACTAGTTATTCCAATTATATCGACGTATCCATTAGAATCAAAAGTATGCATTTTATTCTGAGATAAGGATACCATTAAATAATTTTGATTAACTTGATACAAAATACTCTACAGGATTTGAACGCTCACAAGTTTTCATATAAACTGTTTTCATACGAAACTTACTTTTGGGTGTCTGGTTAAGCTCTGGTTCTACAGTGCGGCCACCTGCCTTGGCCTCCAATGTATTTGCACAACTAGATCCAGTCACATGCTGTACATCATGGATTTTCTATAAAATCTAATGGTTCCGAGTGACTACCTTCATACTTAACTGATATAGACAATGCGTCTGTGCAAAGGCTATCTAAAATGCATTTTTAAGTTTAACAGATTAACTGGAGGAAATGACAGTTCTTTTCAAACTTTGATTTGGACCAAAATCTTCAGAATGACCTTCTCTACTGGCATTTTAGATAAGCCTTTTTCACAAAGCTTGATTAAGCTTGGAAGAGTGACAAGACCTTGCCTGGGTTTGATAAAACGTGGATTTTGGCGAACTTCGTGAACATCCTTCAACACTACAACTTGATATCATACTGCACATTCAATGAATTTTAAATATTAAAATAGCTAAACATAAAGAAGCTTTTAAAATCAAGTCATGCCCTTTACTTATAAACCTAACCTTCAAATTGGAATTGCTTGTACAAACTTAAATCTCTAAATGTACTTGCACCGAAAACTAATAACTATACTCACTATTTCAGATTAAAAGTAAAATACATAGTACGAAACAAAAAATACCAAAAATATACACTGAAACACTAAAATTTGATAAAATTCAACCAAGCTAGATGGTGAATAATCTAGAATAGACAACAACCAGCCACTAGTCGGCGCCGACACGAAACGTCTGATTCGCTAGCAAATGTCACGTGATAGCTGACGATTTAACTACGTACCCTGATATCTTTTTACAGGCTTTTTAAATAACGTAAACATGTATTTATAGTATTTGCAGATGCACGTAATACGTTTAAATGTGGATAATCACATAACGTACCCATGTTCATATTGAGGGTGCGTATCCGATACGTTTAAATGTGAACATTTATATAACATAGACACGTTGCAGATACATAACGCATAAGTTCTAATGAATATGTTTCAAATTTATTAACAGTTTGCGTTTCTTAGAGATACTAAAAATGTGCATATAAGGACGTGAGAACTGCGATGAAAACAGAGCTTTAAAAGAACATCACAAAAGTTCATGTAGCGTTCTGTGCTTGCTGTAATAAATATATATTATAATAGAAATTTTAAGTGCCCAACGATTTTATTATTCGTCTGATCAATACCCAGGATTGATGAGAAGATTGGTGTGATCTGCTAGCTAGGACTAACCAAATTATTGTTTAGCTTTTAGTACATAAAAAGTACATAACCTATTTTTCAAGTTTGTAGTTTTGTTGTTTGTTGATACTTCTTCTTCAGAAGAGTTCATTTAATGCTTTACTATAACTAACCAAAACTAACGGTTTTATATTGAAGTAGTCGTTAAAAATATGAAACTCGTCATTGTTTGGCGGCGGCTATCTTGGATTTGAATTTTTGTTATAGTGAGCTCCATTCTCCGAATCAACCTCTTTCATTTGATACCCATATTAAGGTAGCTGTGGAAAAAAATGTAATCCTTCATTTTGTGGCGACGGGCATCTTGGATTTTAATTTTTTATAGTGAGCTCCATTTTACAAATCAAGCTCTTTTATTTGATACCCATATTAAGGTGGTTGTGGAAAAAATAAATAATCCTCCATTTTGTGGCGACGGCCATCTTAAATTTTATTTTATTTTTATAGCGAGCTCCATTCTACCAATCAAGGCCTTTCATTTAATACCTATATTGAGGATGTTGTGAAGTAATTTATAATTTGCCATTTTGTAACGGCTGCCATTTTGGATATATATAATCATGTATTAAATTGTATTGTCATCAAGATTAAGTGTGTGTTCGGATCGGTCAAAATTCCAATTACCAGATTTAAACCAAATAAATAACAAATAATAAATGTGTATTAATTACCACATAAACAGGTTAAATTTAATAAAACCGCTTAATAAAAATGGTGATTTAGATGAAGATTTATATTTTTTAACTTTCTAGATATTTTTAAACTATAACAGTATAACTTCTTTGTATAAAAATTTCTAGGAACATGCAAAAATAATTTAAATGATGCAGAAACAAGGATTTTTTGAATTTTCTTTATTCTGTTTGTTAATATGTATTTTAGCCTAGTTGTATGGAACGCCTGAGCGAGATAGTAAGGCTCGGAGTCTATACGATTTTTTTTCTACAAAATGTTAAGAAGTAGCTGCTGAAAAAGAGGGTAAAAAAAAGCATAATGGTGAGAGTTGAAAAAGGCCACAAGAAAAATAAAAGAAAAGGACAAATATATTAGTCGCCTTAAAAGAGCAAGCACTAGTTGAGACAAAACCATTTATGAAGCTGAAAAAAATATTTTATAGATTGACGGCCAAAACAAATAAATCCACAATACAAGTGCGAAACTAAAAATATTCAAGACTAGCCTACCCGTGCCCACTTCTTTTGGCTTTAATTATACTTTTTTGTACTTTAATAATAACAAAATATAGCCTTTAACACTCCTGAATAGCGTAGCTTTTTAATTGTGAAAGAATTTTTATAAACGGTGCAGTATTTCCGAAAACTAGCCCCTTCAAACAAACAAAGGTACGAACTTTACCCCTTTATAATATTAGTGTAAATGGAAAAAACTTAATGAAAAGAAGAGATTGATATTTTAAAGCAAGGAAAAGCGAAATTTTATTAAAATATAAGAGAAATGATGAAGATACACAAAAATCTTATAGTGACCATTGAAACTCTACAAAAGAAAATTACCTTCTAAGAGGTACGTCAAAAATTATCGCTTACATAGTGGGGGATGCAAAATCAAATACATATGAAATATGGAAGAATTATCTTAAACTAAATACACAATGACTATTATTAAAAATATTGCAAACCATCCTTTGAAAAGATAACAAATTATAATAATTGGTAAAAAATGTGTAGTTACTTCAAGCTTTTTAATTAAAAAACAGACACACAACACGCATTACATTTACTGTCAAAAAATATCGAAATTACTGTGGAAGATTTGCTCGAGTCTTCCGGTTTGCTTTCTCGTAATTTTGATTAGAGTGGCTTTCTTTCTAAATTTTTGGATGCAGACGGTATAGACAAAACTAGTAGGGTGAATAATATAAAGTTTTGTAATTTATTATTGAAAAAGGCAAACACAAATATAGTTTTAATAGGACCCACAATATATGCTGATAGCTTTTCTTTAAATATAATTATAGCGTCAACGAACATAATAATTGAGAACTGTTCAAATGTAGTTATGGATGCTATGATTATTCCATTAGTTATGCCAGCAGAAAAATTTATGTCTAAATATACGGTAAATCTTTGCGATTAAATAAAAATCCAACCGAATTGAGTTCGATAGAAATTTTACCAGGGATTCAATCGCAACAGTACCAGCGTAGCAGCTTTTATAACAGATCTGTCAGCATACTACCAAAACATTAGAAATATGGGCACAAAGGTTGTTCTGTTATGCCTTGTTCAGACACGGCTAGTAATTTAGTCGAGTAGTGAGTAATTAAGTATTTTCGTGCGTGTGGACAGCTACTACACTAAACTGCGTTCCTAATTTTTACTGTCCGCATGCACGAGAATACTTAATTACTCGCTACACGATTAAATTACTAGCCGTGCCTGAGCAAGGCATTAGGGCCAGTAGTTATGATATAGTAGTATTTGGTAAGATCTAGGGATCTAATAACTTTATCGACTCTGAAATCTTTGGTCCAGAATATCAAGTTTTTGGATGTGATAGAGGGTATGCAGCCTACAGCGGTGAGAAAGGCAGAAGTGTCCTGATAGCATGTAAATCACATTTAAACGTCAGAGAGTTACATAAAAAAACAAACTTTACCTAATGCGTTCAAAAATTAAGGGATTGCTATTACATGTGGGCGTTTAACTATGATTGTGGGTACTTTTTTAAAAATTTATGTTGATATCAGAAAGCAAACAAAATATCTGATAGACACAATGATATTTGCCTTATGTGAGAAATACTAAAAATATGATTCCTTAAAACGTAAAGTATTTCTGGTTATATGTGGGCTCTCTTAGAAAGGATAAAGAAATCCCAAAAGATATGCAACACAAGGGAAAAACTTTTCTTCTATATTAATTATTTCTGTCAATAAAAAAAATGTTTCCGAATAAACATTTTTTATTTTAACTTTGTTTTTGTATTTTGTACAGGAGCAAAGTTATTTCGTGTATAATTAAGGTTGGACACACTGTACACTCAATATTAACAAATTCTATAAATTATTTAGGTGTTTTTTTATAAAGAATTAAAATTTAACCAGCTTATCAAAAATATTGTTTTAAAGGGGTACTGGTTTTTAGGATTTTTAAAAGTACTTGTACTAATATTCATGATACTAAAGCCATCAAGTGCTTGTACTACAGTTTAGTTTATAGTATGATAGAATACAATTTCATAATTTGATCACCTACTTATGATTATTATATTCAACCCCTCGAAAATATACATAAGAGATTTGTAAAATATTTACTATATGAACATAGAATATCTTATGATAATATACCAAGAGAAATTCGTCTGCAACTTATAGGTCTAAAAACTTTAAAAAGACATAGAGAAATTTTAATTGCAGTATACCTCTATAAAATTTAAACGGTTTCTTCTGACAGTACCAATTCATTAGTCAACATTGATTTTTATATTTCCAGAAGACCAACAAGATTTAGACGAATTTTTCATGAAAACCGCCACCTCACTAATTGTGGCTGTCGTTGCGGTATACTAGTTTTCACTGAAACGACAGCCACTTCTATCGTATCGTGATCCCTCTGCTTTTTAGTGATTGCTGGGTTAAGAATTTTAATTTTAAAGAGGTATCTTTTGTATTTGGTCTTGTTAGTTTTATAAACAAACCTCTGGCATGGCTATGGGTTCACCTTTATCACCTCTATTAAGTAATATCTTTACGGAAAACTTTGAATCAAATTTTGTAGAAAATTATCAATATAAACCTTTAGTTTGGTGGAGATATTTTTCTATATACCAATATGACGAACACTCTTTAAATAATTTTTTAACACACATTAATACACAAGAACCAACAATTAAGTTTACGTTAGAAAAAGAAAACAACTCACTCAACTACCATTTCTTGACATTTTATTCAAAAAAGATTTAAACAATTTTAGAAACAAAAATCTACGGAAAGCCTACACATACAAATAGATACTTAAATTTTAACTCAAATCACCCAATAATGGTTAAAAAGGGAGTTGTAAAAAGTCTATTTGATAGAATTAAAGTCATTTGTTCTAATCAAAATATAAATATTGAAAAAGATTATTTAAAAAATATTTTAATTCAAAATAATTATCCTCTTGATTTTATAAATAATTGTTTTCTTAAATTTGAAACTCCAGTTATAAGACAAAATCAAAATAGACCTATTACAAATTTATTTTTACCATACATTCCCGGACTATCAAATAAAATTCAACGAATAGGACATAAATTTAATATTCGCACAATCTTTAAAACACAAAACACTATCAGATCTCAATTAACAAAAACAAAACCATACAACTTAAATGAAAATACAAAAAATGTCATTTATAAAATACCTTTCGAATGCAATAAGTTTTATATAGGTGAAACTTGTAGACCATTAGCCAAACGCATAAAAGAACACAGATCATACATTAAAAACACAGAATTTCATAAATCAAAAATCTGCCAACACGCATTCGATAACAATCATAGAATAAACTGGGATGCTTCGAGCATTTTAGCAAAGGAAACTTGTTCTAAAAACGCAAAATCAAAGAAAGTGCGTATATATTATTAAATAAAGATAATTGTGTAGCATCAATTTCAGTTAATTTAAATAACACTTGGTTGCCTTTGCTTGAGACTGAAGTATCTTCAGGAGAGACTAAAAATTAACTAACTATTAACCTTTTTTGTAAAATAAAGAATCAATACCCAGCAACTAGATATCTATGTCACTATGACACTATAACCAAACAAACATATTTTGACATTTAATGTCAAAGATTTCAGAAATATTCTAAAAAAGATAAAAATCTTAAATTTTAAAACCTTAATAATGGTAATTTTTACATTTTTATTATTTTTATTCCATCTTGACAACGGTGGCAGATTTGCCACCGAAACGTGCTAAGTGATGTAGAAATAAGAAATGACGTGGCTATAGTAAAAATAGTGGAGTCTAAAAATAAAGTTAAAAGAAACTTTGTAGTAACCAACGATGAAGGCTCAGTTCCTTATGTCAGATTTCTACAGGAATATATTAAGTTGAGACCAACGAATGCTCTAGATGAGCGCTGATTGTATCGTTATGAAAGAGGTAAATGTGTTAATCAAGTAATTGGAAAGCACACTATTTCAAATGTACCTAAAGAAATTGTGAAGCTTGAAGACATCAGTAGATACACTGGCGATTCTTTTAGAAGAACGTCAACTACGTTCCTTGCCAATGCTTCGGATGTCGATATTTTGGACTTAAAAAGGCATGGAGGTTGGAAGTCTTCTACTGTTGCGGAGGGATATATTGCTGAATCCTACAGTAATAAGGTGGAAATTTCAAAGAAGATTTTACACGAAATTCCTACCAATATTTCCTCTAATGAAGTAACAGTGAAAAATATGAATATTAACGTAGTTAAAGGTGATAACGATACCCCAACAACAAATTTAAAAACTGTTAATTTAAGTATTATTCCTCCGATTTCTTTTGCTAATTGCTCAAATTGCACAATTACTTTTAATGTCAATACCTAACCTAGTTTTTTAAAATATTTTGTCATAAATTAGTTACTTTTTATAAATAAATCCTAATATTTACTTTTTTGTTCAGGCGCTGAAAATATTACTTTCGTAGCTAGCGACGCTTAGCAACCAGGTAACACGAAGGTTCTCTTTTGTTATCATTCGCGTTGCTAGGACCACAAAATTTTCTTATTTATACAGTAGTAGAAAAATAAATTTTCTTAATGGTTCAACGTTTTGTTGATAAGACAAGGTCAAGTTGACTTTTATTATTACAGAACTAGACAGTTTTAAATAACACAAATTTTTGTTGCCTTTTCAGCTGTTTTCGTATAGTACATAGTAAACTTAATACACAATAACAATATCATATAACAACTTGGCCACCCCTTTCCCTATAAAATTACTTATAAGGTTTTATTAAGGTTTAATTAATTATTTTTTTAGTAAATTTGTAACGTTTTGGGTCCAACGCTTTCAGGGAGGGGGCATATGTGAACACCCTGTATAGGAAGTATGCAAGTTTAAATAATTTTAATATTTATTTAATTATTTTAATAAAAAAAAACACATCTTAAAGTAAAACATATTACAATATGAAATAATGTCAAAGCTTAGACCTCGAACCGAACGAGCAAACTCGTCTACGTGCTAATACATCAAATGACCGAGTTTACCTTTGTATATAATTACAGTTACCAAAGAATGCAGGGAATAAGTTGAATAAAAAGAAATAAAAAGATTAGATAAGAAGAAGGCAGTAGAAATGTAGTCAAGTAAAAGTTAAAGTTTAAGTTGGGCCCGTACGGGCTCCCCTGGTTCGGGGGATGCCCGTACTAAGTTATTTAGTCTTTAGTAAAATAAATTGATACTTTTTGTCCATCGGTTTAAATGGTTCCAGATAAAAGTTCCATATGATAAATATGTCCAAGTGACGTAAAGTAGCTCTATGTATATTTAAAAATATAACGTAACAATATTTTTACTTTCTAGTTAGTTTAATTGTTGTTTTATAGTCAGTAATTTTCTTAAAATGTTTATTTATTTTAAGTTGAATTACTGTCTAACAATGCGCAAATAAATATTTCTTCATGTATAGGTATTTTATCGGAATAAAAATTTAAATTATCACTAAATATTATCAAATATATTTTTTATTTGCGCGTTACAAAACAAAAGAAAATCTTTGCCTAATTTAAAAAAACAATAAACGCCCTTAAAAACTTTAGTAAAATTTATTTCTAGGGCACAGAAATGGATGAAAGGCACGTAGATACATAAAAAATACACATAATAGACAGCATATGTAAAGCAGGTTAATGTTTTGATAGAGCTTCGTGAATGTTCGGAGCCTAGTGGCCTTTTTAAGATATGTTGTGTTAAAATAGGGCTTTTGTGTTAAATTATGCACAGAGTTTCAAAACATTTTTGTTTGTAGCGGTAGGTATATTTAGATAAGAGAAAAAATTGACAAATTCAAACTATTACGTAAAACAATATTTAAGCCAGTTTTAAAAATGTCATTAGAATGTAGAAATAACTTTTTCTATTTAGCAATTAATTTAAATTAATATAAATAATACCAACTACTACTTTATTTTAGGGCCAAAATTATTTATGCCATTTCTTAATCTTGTAAAGAAAAATAATAAAAAAGTTAAAAGAAAATTAAACTGTCTAATAAAATGTGCAAGGGTCTATTAGGTTTTATTTTCTTTTTCATAAATATCGCAAAAAAGCAATATAATTTTGCTTTAAATGCAAAAAATAAGAAAATTAAATATAAATTGGACTACAATGTAATACAATCTATCAGCAATATGCAAGAATTACTTAAAAAAAGAATACGTTTTATAATAATTCATATTAATATGCTTTTTAGCTAACCATTTTCCTAAGTAAAATAACAACTATCTTGTATACTTTTTAACCACACATGATAACCCTCGTTTCACACTTGCCGAGCCAGGCAATACGAAGTGATAAAAAATTATATGGAGACTTATGAAAGCTCGCCGACTATCCGGATTCCTAACGTGTACCTAGGGGAGCGCACACCAAAGTGTCGTGGTAAGTAGCATCTAGCATGTTACTTCAATGTTACTTTTTATCTTTGTAGAAACCACGAAGGCTTAAAGCCTAAATTCTAACGTACCGTGGGTGTCTTAAGCGAGGTAAGAGGAAGTTTGTTGACACGGGACTTAAATACTTGAAGATTTGGGGGGAAGAAAAGACCTCCGCGGGCAGCAGGTTAAACATTCTAGAAACTCTAGAATAAAAGAAGGAACAAAGTGGGAAGTTCGGGGCCTGTCCAATTGGACTGTACAAAGATGCATACGCGCGGCACCACGAGTTTCTCTGTTGGGAACCGTGAGTGGAGGAACTATACTGGACAATTCTTTAGAGCAAAAGCCATAAAAGTACCTTTAAAAAGCGATTAATCCCCCACAGCCCGACGATGGGCAAAGAGGGAAGCCTTTCTGTAAGTGAAGGATCATTAATAAGACGAATAGCTCTTCTTTGAATGAAATCAAGAATGCTTAGGGTTGTGGGGGACGCCATGCCCCAGATATGAGAACAATATTCCAAGGGAGGTCGGATTTGGGACACATACAAAGTGTATAAATTAGAGGGGGCAAAATATCTTTCGCTCGAAAGAGAAATCTAAGCTTTTTGAAGCTGCCGTGGCTATAGATACAATGTGTTTATTCCAGTTAAGGTTACTTTCAAATGTGACGCCCACAAGATTGAAGTTGTCCTTGTTCTGGAAAACTTGGCCGCTCATAAGTAGAAAATGAGTATTTGTTGACTCTTTTCGCGACAAGGAACATGATTGTGTTTTGGATGCATTAAAATGGACGAGATTTTTGGCGCCCCAATCCAATATTAAATTAAGATCCTGCAAAAGCGATACCTGCATCGCTCTGCGTTTGTTTTCCAAATCAGGTTTGGTGATGGGTTTAGGAACATGAAAACGGGAGTGAAGGGTACTATCGTCGGCGAAACTATACATGGAATTAGTTGTGGACGAGAAAAGGTCGTTGATGTGAAGAAGAAACAATGTTGGTGCCAGAACTGAGCCCTGAGGCACTCCAGCATTAACACTTGGTGAAAGCTTGAAGAATGGCCATCCACAATAACTGATATACGTCGATCAGATAGATAACTAGAGAGCCAAGTACAGAGTTTAGTTGAAAGACCATGGAAGGGAAGTTTATTAAGAAGTGTTGCTTGCCAGACCTGGTCAAAAGCTTTATATATATCAAGAGCAACGATCTGGGACTCACTTAGAAACTCAAGATACTTATTCCAGCAGTTTGATACGAAGGAAAGAAGATCTGCTGTAGATCTTTTGTGGTAAAATCCGTTCTGCCAGTCATGCAAAATTTTGTATTTTTCTAAATACTTAAGAATTTGTAAATTAATGAATTTTTCCATTACTTTACAAAGAACTGAGAGAATTGAAATTTGTCTATAGTTAGATGGAAGAGATTTAGATCCTTTCTTGGGAATAGGTTGAATACGTGCAGCTTTCCAGCTTTCCGGAAAAACACCTGTGTCGTAAGAAACTTGAAAGAGCCGAGTTAAGATTGGTGCAAGTTCTGATGCACATTTTTTAAAACGACTGCTGGTATGCCATCCAGCCCAGACGATTTCTTGGTGTTAAGGGAAGAAAGCATACGCTTAACTTGTTTTACCTTAAAAATAATATCGGACATTTTATGAGGAACTGGGGTAACCGCTGGAATTGGATGATTAACGGGAGGGTCAATAGTTGAATTGGCAGCAAATTGTTTAGCAAATAGTTCTGCCTTTCCTTTAGCGGTAGAAATAATTTCATCTTCCAAAGTTAGTGGTGGGAAAGAACTGGTACAAAAATTCCTACTTATGTTTTTCGCAAAGGACCAGAAAGATTTGCTGCCAAGAAAGAACTTTGTTTTTAATACGATTGTCGAAGGAGTTTTTGGCTTCAGAAATTGTTTGATTGTAGTAGTTTCTTGCCTAAATGCTGGCCTGTCGGTTTTCTGGACTAGGATCCTGTAGAAACTTCTTGTGAGCCTGAACTTTTAAAATCCTAGCTTTATCACAAGATTTGGAAAACCAGGGTTTGTTATTGGATTGTTTGGGGTTCTTAGTGATGTGTGGAATTTAGGTTTCAATGCCCAATTGAATTGATTCAGTTAGTTGATTGCGTTGGCCCGATTTAAAGTTTTAAGGCTTTATGAGGGGCTTAAGATAAATATTGTTAAGAAAAATGGTACGCCAATGCATTTTTTTAAATAAAAATTATTTTTTAAATACCCGTTTAGTCTAGAACAAATTTGATCTTTCGACTTTTTTTAATGTCCATTTTTTGGCATGGTCAGCTTATATTCCTATTTATTTTTTAATTAGATAGAAATTTGATCATGCCAAGAAATGACTTCTATTTATTTACGCGAAAACCGTACCTCAAACAATTAAAGTGAGCGATCCAGAGCATAGTCTAGCCAATACAAATATATTAGTTATCAGAGATCGGTTGGTATGTCGTGAGAGAAGATGACTTGTTGATTTTAAAGGTAAAATAATTTAAAAGTATGTAGTTGCTTAAAAAAGATAGGTATTAGGAAAGACAAAACCTAGTTACAATAATTGGTCTATGATTAAGCAAAATGTTATTAATAAATATAGCACATAGCCTCTGACTAAAAAGGCGTATCCAAATAAAAATCAATATTTTTAACAAACCTAATAAAAACTAGTTATTGAATTTTTAAATATTCAATGATCAAAACTGGTAAAAGAAATCACCAAAACCTGGAGTTGGAGATACATACCAACCGAAACGCCGTGTTATTCAACAAATAAAGGCAATGGAAGTCCAGGATTGTAATTTTACTAAAACTATAACATTTTCTACCATATTCAGATACCAAAACAATAGTTGACAAGAAATTGTCTGTTAAGGCAAGAATTTTGAAAATTCTTCAAACTGTTGGCGTCATAAGGAAAGCTTCTTAATTTTAAGTTTAAAGAAAAAAGTTACTCTATTTTAAAGTTGTGCATGGTCCAAAACCTAAAATGCTACCATCATGCTATTAAATTGTAACATTCATCCACAAGGTTCGCTAAAAATCTAATTTTACCTCAAGAGTAAAATAATTTATAGTATAACAAAAAAAAAGTTATTTTTATGTGATTCTACGTACAAAAAACAAACCTCGATTTAAATGCACAATTGCCTAAAACCACGTGCATCTAACCAAAAACAGATAAGGCAATAAGAACCAGAGCGAACCATGCCACAGTACATATGCTTTAACATGAAGTTTAAGTGGCATTGAAACTTAATTATCAAAACTAAAGTTCACTAAGTGATCTAATAATAACACCGGCACACAAAAATAAAAAAAAATATTAGTACATTTGACCAGACCAAGTTTTTATGTTCTTTAATGCCCTAGACTTGAATACGAAGTCCGATTTGCTCCATCACGCTGTAACGCGTATAGCTTTAGTTTTAAAACTATGAGAAACCCCAAAAAATTGCGTGGTGGTGTTTTTCGCAGTTTACTCAAAAATTAAGACGGCGGATTTGAATTCAGGGTATCAAATAGCATATAAAAAAGTTGGTCTGGTTAAAAGAACTGACATTTTTTTTATTTTTGTGTGCCGGTGTATTTAATATTCTAATATTAGAACTTTTTAATATTTGTAAAATGATCCCCAGATCGTAGTTTTAATGCTCGTTAGGCCAATCTTTTAAATTAATAGACTTGAGGTTATTTTTAAATTAACCAAGTTAGATAATATATACTTATAAAACCATATTGATTAAACTAAAGTTCTATATCTTTAGATACCAGAGAAAACCCAGTATTAATTTTCTTAATTAAATCAGACAGCCCACAGGAGAGCATGGCCATTTCCAATGTATCAATTTTCAGGGAATTACCACTATGTCTTGATGCAAACTGACTTGTCTATAGAAAAGATAACTGAGTTACGTCATTATTTATTTATCATAAGCTGGGAGAGATAATATTATCTATACTGGATGCTTCTTAATTTATTAGAAACATTTTTATCTAAAAATTAATTAATCCTATTTTTTTTTATTAAACCAATAAAAACCCAAAAATGATAAATATTTAAAGTTTTCGTCGGTTTATACCCTATGTACAAGCAAAAAAATGCGAACTGGAAAAACATAATAATAAATATTAAAATTGTTAGGACGCTGCCTAAACAAGCGCCGGCGGTTCTGCTCAATTATAAGAAGAAAACCGCCGTCCGGTGCCCACTTCAACACTTTTTATAGAAAAGTCATATTTCTGTATGTTTTACATAAAAACTGACCCTTATTTGAATAGAAAATGAAAAATTAATAATTAATAGTTTAAAAAACTAAAAACACGCTTTTATATGCAACCGAACTAAAAATTAGAAAATAATTTTTCATTAAAAAAAATATTGTCATTTCATAGTAAAAAGCGTGGGGTGCATTTTACTATTTTTTCATAACTTTTCCATCATAGATATTTGCAAATATAATAATTATAACATTTAATATATTTATCACCCCACGCTTTTTACTATGAAATGACAATATTTTTTTAATGAAAAATTATTTTCTAATTTTTAGTTCGGTTGCATATAAAAGCGTGTTTTTTTAGTTTTTTAAACTATTAATTATTTTTCATTTTTTAGTTTCTGCTACTCTTGACAAAATGGCGAAAAATTTTTTAATGAACAAGAGTGGCAAATTTTAAAATTTTTCCAACAGATTGCAACTCACTAAAAATTTCTTCTTCATTAAGTAGCAAAGTTTGAAATTTTGCCAACAGATGGCAATCCAGGCAATTTTGGACCGTTGCCAATATATTGCAACCCACTAAAAATTTCTTCTTCATTTAATAGCAAAGTTTGAAATGTTGCCAACAGATGGCAACCTAGGTGTTGTTTTTATAATATAATGGAATTTTTTTCCTGGCGATCCAAAAAAGATAACGGGATACCGTTTGCAGATTATTGCATTGTCATGTTTCCTTAATACGTGTGCAAAGTTTCATCAAAGAAATCGAATAGCTGGAAGTTGGTTAAAATTAGGCTCAAAGATTCCGTTACATAGCCAGATAGTTACAACCCAAGTTAATAAAAAAGCGTGTTAACGGCATTTATTAACTGTTATTGTTCATAAAAATTGAACACCAATGGTGCAACTAACCCAATTGTGTAAAAGAACTTATTAATTTTTATTGTTCATAAAAATTGAACACCAATGGTGCAACTAACCAAATTGTGTAAAAAACTAAAAAATTTCTTCTTCATTTAATAGCAAAGTTTGAAATGTTGCCAACAGATGGCATCCTAGGTGTTGTTTTTATAATATTTTGAAATGTTGCCAACAGATGGCATCCTAGGTGTTGTTTTTATAATATAATGGAATTTTTTTTCCTGGCGATCCAAAAAAGATAACGGGATACTGTTTGCAGATTATTGCATTGTCATGTTTCCTTAATACGTGTGCAAAGTTTCAAAGAAATCGAATAGCTGGAAGTTGGTTAAAATTAGGCTCAAAGATTCCGTTACATAGGCAGCCAGATGGATAGATTGATAGATAGTTACAACCCAAGTTAATAAAAGCGTGTTAAAAAAAAAAGATAATTGTTACCTAACAAATAAATTTTAAAAGAAATATGTAGTAAAATATTGGGAAAAATTTAATATTTCATTTTTAATAATTTAATTTCTTGAGGTCTATTATAATTTTCCAATTTTCTTTTTCAACATATTTGTTTATTTTTATATACCTAAATCACACTTAATTAAGTATTAATATTTAAAATTCACGACATAACTTGTAAGCAGTTGTAACTTCATAGCATATTTTTACTATAGATATTAACTACTCGCTTTTTATAACCCCTTACTGTTTCATTATTTACATTTACAGTAAGTTTGGCTATTCAGCAAAATTTGTATCTGCATAGTACTTACTCAAGAATATTGAAATTAAGCTGTATATACGATCTTTTCCTAAGAACCTTTTTTGTTTGTAAAACTTATTAAGTATAGAGTATGTTATTCAAGTTTATTAAAACACCCTAAAGTGTATTTAAAAAAATCAGCCTTTAAAATTAAAGTAATATTATTTTTTTCTAATTTTATTTTGTTGTGTATTTTATAAAAAATATGGCATTGAAAAAAAATCCTAAAAAATGGGTTTTTAGATGATTATTGGAACTGAAAATTTTAAATATACTGCAAAGTACTTGTAGATGTCTATATTTTAATTTTTATTTCTTTTTGAGTACATATTTATCAGATTTTGTTAAAACTTCCATATGCAAAGAGATTGGTGAGAGAAACATTGGTTTTTAGAGATGAATGTAAGAGTTTATTTTAAAAATTGTTGTTGTATCAATTTGAAAATAATTAATTTGATTTTTGTATGTACAACCTGCATATTTAACAAATATACAGTATGTCCAAGATAAGGATCCTAAGCATGTGAATCTCAGTACCTGTTGGAGATACAGCTTAGGTTAAATTAAAAATAAGTTGTGTTTTTTAAAGCTTATTTACATTTTACGTTTAGAAACCTTAAAAATTTTCATGGCCTGCTGAGATATTTGGCAAAAACGGAAATTTGTCTATATCGATTTTATTTTTTTCTGAGTTTATTTGAAGAGATATGAAACACTTTTTTAATTGGCACTTTTCAGTTACTACATGAAGGTGTTTTTAGATTTTATATCCAACGTTTCGTTTTCAAGAAACCATTATCAACTTTATTTTTTTTATGGCTCACATTTTTTATTGCAAAAATGCCTTTTTTTTTTAATTTTAGTTAAATGAAAAATGTATTTTTCTATTTTTTAAAGATAGTTTTAAGTAGGCCTTGCAAACAAATGCTTTGACGTTAATACCTGTTACCGAGTCTGTAACATAATTTAATGTCATGATAAAATAGTAATATTCGTTATTACCATGTTTGTCAAGTTGTTGTTTTAAGAGCAATTGTTCTTATTGTTACTGTTGTCTTTATTATTATTTATTGGTGAATAGCTAATATCTATTGTATTATTATGGTCGAATATGCCGGATGGCCATTATAGCTCTAAAGAAAAGTTTGACACGCTAACGTGCTACATTTTGTGCCGCAAAAATAAATGAAGGTATCATTTCTGCAGTTAATGAATTATGGTAAATAAATGGACCTAGTATTTTAGTTCCTAAATTCTACACCACATATTAAACTGAAAACGTTCTTGATGTTTTGATATTTATATTTTAATGTGTATTGCGACGGTTAAAGATACCATGATTAGTGGCCATACTTTCGTCGGACCATATTTTTTTTTTTTTTTGAAGAGAAATTTAATTTTTTTTTACACGTGCGTGTATACTATTCGCAAAAATATCGGCGCCGTTCAAAATCTCCCGGCTTAAGTCCTTGGCAAATCTCAAATTTATTTGGGTTATATCTATTTTTACGCAAAAGAAATTGAGCTTTGGATTTGGCTACTCCTACATTGATATCTCAGGGTTTTCAACAACTGCTTGTAAAACCATATGTTGGGTTTCTTCTGACGCTTCCTTTTTTCGAAATAAAACTTGCTTTCTAAATTTCGAGCCAGCTGTAAGAAAATGGAATTACATGGCTTTCTGGATATGTATAAATATACATTGCTGCTGTATTTACAGTATTTTTGTGGCACAAAATGTAGCACGTTAACATGTTAAACTTTTCTTCATGGCCACTCGGCATATTCGACGATAACAATACAATAGATATTAACTATTCCCTAATAAACAATAACAAAAACAACAGTAACAATAAGAACAATTTCTCTTAAAACAACAACTCGACAAAGAGGGTAATAACCACAGTTACTATTTTATCATGATATTAAATTATGTTACAGACACGGTAACAGGTATTAACGTCAAAGCATGGCCTTGCAAGGCCTACTTAAAAATACCTTTAAAAAAATAGAAAAAATTATTTTTTTCTTTTAACTAAAATTTAAAATATGACATGTGATACATCGTTAAACTTGTAATAAAAAATAGGATCAGATACATGGAGTACTTTTTTTGAGCCATATAAAAAAATATAGTTAATAAAGGGATTTTGAAAAGAAAGGTCGGATATAAAATCTAAAAATACCATCATGTAGTAGCTTAAAAGTGCCAATGAAAAAGTCTTATTAGTTTTTTCATATTTCTTCAAATAAAGTCAGAAAAAAATAAAATCGATAAAGTCAAATTTTCGTTTCTACTAAATATTTCAGCAGGCCATAAAAAGTTTTTAAACGGCATCTAAATAAGCTTTAAAAGACACAACTTTTTCCTAATTTAACCTAAGCTGTATCTTCAATAGGTACTGAGATTCCCATGATTAGGATCCTTATCTTGGACACACTGTATATACAAACAATATATACATATTACTATACAGGGTGTCCCAACTCTATTTATATACGAAATAACTTAGCCCCTGTACAAGATAAAAAAAACTTAACATAAAAAAATGTTTATTTGAACACACCTTTTTATTACCATATTAACCAAAACATATTTTTTATTGTAAATTAGGTTTTATTTAAATGAAACACCATATATGTTTTAACAAATTTAAACTTTGTATTAAATTATACATTAAAATTCTATATTAAAAATGTATAACATATAGTTTTATGGTTATATACTCAATAACGATTAAAAGTAAAGAAATAAAATAATCTTTTTGTTTTTATTATGTTTAAAAAAATCTGTCAAAGTGACAAATATTATAATAAAACGTAATAAATTACCTTCCAGTGTAAGAACTAGAAGTAGGGGGTACAGCCAATGAAAAGTTATTATTTACACATGGTAATATATTATTTGTCACTTTGGCAGTGGCAAAATTACTTAAAAATAAATAAACCAAAATTTCTATATCAGCATACTGCTGCTATCTCAAAAACAAGCAATAATTGCCGAATAGTGTGTTATACATTTTGGATGTAGAATTTAATACAGAGTCAAAGTTTACTGAATTATACAGGGTATTTCATTAAAAAAACCCACTTGACAATAAAACTTATGTTTTTAAGACCGCTTGCATACTAACTAGTACTGTCAATAAAAAGAGTGTATTTAAATAAACATTTTACTTTAAGTTTAGTTTTGTATTTAATACAGAGGCGAAGTCATTTCGTTATTATAACCAAATTCTATTGGAAAGTCACCAAGTAGATTTAAATATAAATTTAATTAATTAACGCAGGTATAAGGTTAAACACCACAAATTATGGCGATTAAAGTACCATTGGTTATTAGCGAATTACTGGTATATCCCAATAAAAGCCAAATTACCCAGGCTGTAAATTATCTTCTATATATTGATAGATATTTATTATTTTCAAACTTATACAATTACCTGGATGGCGTTTTTTCGTGGACCTTGCAGGATATAGCGAAAACTAAAAGAAATAGAACAAATCAGATTATCTGGTGAAAGTAAATTATGGCTAACATCATTTGTTTTGAAGATACAGAGTGTTTTTCAAACTTTGTCAATTTGGCCAGGCCGCTGTAACTCGCTTAGTATTAGAAATCAAAAAAATAACCAAAAAAATTTAAGGATTTTTACGTAGAATTTAGTGGCGTACTTTTATTTTTTTAGTAAACTTTATTTCAAAGGTATAAAACAATGTTGGCTTTTTTTTTAATGAAACACATTGTAAATTTTGCTATTATTTACAAGGTCTTTTTAGAAGCTATAAGAAATACCAAATACGATATATATCTAGTTTTTAATAGTTTCGGAAACATGGCCATCATCAGGTTTTTTAACGAAACACCTTGTATATTATATTAGCGTTGCAAAGATATGCTAAAATGGTTTAATAAAGTACAACATTTAAAACATTTTCACCTTATTGTTTTGGAAATATGACCATATCAGTCTAAAAAATAGTAGATATACTCATTAATATTTCCGAAACAGTCTGAGAAAATACTTTTAAATGTAGAACCTCCTTAAAGGTCTTTAAAACGTATTTTTTATGGCGATAAAATATACAAAGTGTTTTATTTTAAAAATGCCGTTTCATTATCGAATTCCTAACAATGGCTATATTTCCGAAACTATGACAAATTAAATACTGCGTTAGTAAAAGTACTGCAACTCTTAAATATCTTTGAAACCGCTAAAGCTACATTAACCAAATTTGATACGTAAAAGATATCGAGCATAAAAAATTGAATAGTAATATCGGCACCGTTGCCAGATTTCCCGATTTCCCTGTTTTGTGCTACACGTACCTTTTCCGTTTTTTAAATGGAATGTCCCAGTAATTTTCATTCCATAAAATACCGCAGGCTAAATTTGTTAAGTCTACAAATTTTCAAAATTCTAGTTTTACTAGGCACTAAGATATAACAACACCACATTTTACGTAAAAAGTTCAGATGCTCTTAAATATCACTAAAACCACCTAAGCTGCAAATTTTGGCATTTAAAGGTTTCTGAGTAGGTAAAATTGAACAGTAATACTTTCATTGTTGCCAGATTTTTCAGTTTGGAGCTACATGTAATATTCTTGGTATTTTAAATAAAATGCAACAATTTATTTTAATTGCAATAAAACGAGCATAGCAACTTAAGTAAGATTCCAAATTTTTAAAATATATCTTTTCTAGTTACCGAGTTATAACAACACCGCAATTCTATTAAAATTTGGCAACAATGCTGATATCACTGATCAATTAGGCATGCCAAAAAGTCCTACATATGAAATTTTGTAAACATAACTTAAGGGGTTTTAAAGATATTTAGGCCCTAAATAATTTTTTTGTGGAAAGTGTAATGTATCATATTTTAACAACTAATAGAGACAGAATTTTAAAAATTAAGAAACTTACTAAATTTGATCGGTCCAATTTAATGCAATAAAAATAAATTAGGCATTCCTATTAAAAAAACTGAAACAAATTCGTGTATCACAAAACCGGGAAATTTGACAATAATCCCGATATCACTATTTTATTCCACATGTGCAAAACCCCTTAGATACCAAATTTGGTAAATGAAGCTTAAGCGGTTTAAAAGATATTTAAAAGTTGCGGTACTTTTACTAACCCAGTATATCCAATGCGGTATTGTTTTAAGGGTTTTAAGAAAACCCTTCTATTTGTGATAAAATATACAGGGTGCTCCATTTATTATACCTTAACTTTGTGGTAAAACTTCAAAATAAAAATCAATAAAAAATATAGGCATACCACCGAATTGTACGTACAAATCCGTTAAACAATTTTGTTTTTCTATCTCTAATATTAAGTTTCCTAAAACAAATTGAACTAGCCATGATTTACTTTGACCATTCAACTTGTTGCAAAAATTGAAATTGAGATTGCGCAATCAGATTTGTTCTGTCTCTTTAGCTTTCGCTATACCCTGCAAGGTCAACAAAAAGGCGTTACCCTGTACAAGAATACAAAAATAAAATAGTACTGTTCAAAAACTTTAAATTTATCACAAATTGTTTGATCGCTTCTCATAGTTTAGATTTTGCCTCTAAGAAAGATGCACCAGTTATCCACGCATATATCACCAGTTTTTTTAACATACTTTACACATATAACGACTACAACCATTGCATATAGTGATTACACATTACCACAAAAGATTTACAATTAATGGATATACTTTTATATGTTTAGGCCTTAAATATACAATTAAATCATACATTATTTGGCAGTTCCTCGTTATCAGCTGATAACTGTAGTTTAAAAAAATATATAACCAATTTAATTTCTTTGTATTAAAAAATTAATTAATGATTTTAAATATAGAGTTTAATGTTTCTTAAAAAATCTATATACCTATGGCATGTCTTTTATATGATTAGGTACTGAATAAACAGTTTCGTCTCCTTTGGATGTTGGATTTAAAATTACATGATTTGTTCCACAATTTAAAACATGTATGTTATTATGAGTTCTTGTACTAAAATTATAAATTTGATTATTAAATATTTTTAATGTGTAACATTTTAAATTGGTGGACAGTATTTTGTATACTGTTTACATTTCTTAAGCGCTAAGGTATACATAATTGGATTTAAATTTAGTTCTGTATAGGGTGTTTTTATATATGTTCTGTAGTTTTATTTAAAAAGTACTTTATAGTAGCCTTATTGTGTAATATTAGAAATATTTCAAAGTTGTTATTACTTCATGTACCCCAAACAGGAATTAAATATCTCAGATTGAATATTATAAAAGCATTATAAATTAAGTATAAATTGGAATTATTTATTAGATAATATGAGCACCTTTACAAGGCTCCAATCAATAATGTTATTTTTTTTTATATGACCATTCCAAACATCTATAAATCCTTCCAAATGCTCGAAAGGAAACACTGAAAGTGTTATAGTTATTAATTTGTATATCTAGTGGTATTTCTGGAGCATGTTTTATTTAAACTAAAGTGATGTTGATGATGATAAGAAATAAATTAAAATAATTTCCTGCTGTCGTAATTACATTCAAAAAAGAAATATCTCTTTTCGTCAGTTCTTTCAACTGTCAAAAAGGGATATTTCTCTTACGCGCCAAGCACATGCTAAAGCTACTGTTTCCCAGGACTGTCGGTCGGCGAAAACTGACGCGATTTACGTTCGCCCAATTTAAATATAAACTTTTAGATGAAACCATATTCAACTAAAAATTTGATTTGGGCGAACGTAAATCGCGTGGGTTTCGGCCGGCCGAAAGTCCTAGAAAACCATAGCTTAATGTGCCTGCCCCTAAAAAAAATTAACATGTTTTAAAATTGTTTTATAAGCAAATAACGAAATTATAGGGAGTGGCTTGTTTTATTTGAAATGCAATCTATAAAATACCATAAGCATATTTTTAGATAACCAAACATCTTAGCAAACCGTCAAAGTAATAGAATGTAAATTATTGTTTTTACCAAAACCATTGCCCTTACTGCAGAGAATTATATATGTAGAAAACGATACAAAAACTTTATGACAGATGCACTAAACATAACCTGACATAAACTAAGCCAATAAACGCAAATAGCGTAGAGGAGAGTAGAGAGTCTGGTCATTATAGTAGTAATAATTATCAGGGAATTGCCGGTATGTCCTAATACAAGCCGACTTATTTATGCGAAAGATAGGCTAATTAGGGAGAACGCAAATCTACTACCAACAACACTAAGAAATATATTACTACAAACCACGTCTATATTGAATTATTGAAAGATTGTAATCAATAACTATATACAGGGTGTTTCCTAATTGCGGTAAAAATCTTAGGGCGCATTTCTAAGCTATTTTTATAAAAAAATCATATAAACATGGGTCCTTAAATTTATTGTTTTACAAGATACAGGATGGTAAAATTTAAAAAAATTAAAACACATTTTTTAGAAAAATTTGTGAGACTAGATATAAACGTTATATAATTAAGCATTTGTTGTTGTTATTACGTAATTGCTAATAAAAAGGTATAAGACTTAACTTTTAAAAGAAAAAAATGTCCCTATGTTTCCTGTATGGTCCAGAAAAATGCAATTTAGCGAATTTTTTTTCTGGAAAACTAAGTAAGCTACTTAAAAATATAAATACTAAAAAAATGCATTTTTAGGTGTTTTATCAGGAAAAATATAAAAGTTGCAAAAAGTCAGTAGCGTACATTTTTTTGTCAATAATATTAGTCAAGATGCGTCCCACGCCGCCACTGGTCCCAAAAATTAATATTAGTTCAGAGCTAAATATACTCTTATTTAACAAATACCACAGCCAAATTTTATTAAAATCGGATAAGGTATATTTAAAATATTATTAAAAATCTTTTAAAAGTTGAACACCCTGTATCTAAGAAAAAAGCGTTTCCGGACCTATATTTATATGAACTTTTCTTTTATAACATTGACCCGAAAATATGCCCTTAGATTTTTTTACCGTAATTAGGAAACACTTTTTAGATTAATTTGTTAATAAAACTAGATGATGATATTTCATGAAGCGTTAAAAAACCAAAACTATTGATTTAATTTATGTAAAACTTAATTTACTTAATTAAGCCGTAGTCCATAATGTTTTTAATGTATTAAGGCCGGCTATTATAAAAGTGTCGGTAAATAAATCTTAGGATTAAACTGAAGATTAAAAATTTAAAATCAACGCAAAATTTCTATTTTTTTTCTAAAACCCTTCTTTATCTTAAGTTTAAGCAGTACTGGAGTACCGATTACGAAATCTTAAGTTTAAACATAGGTTTTACGGATTTTATATTTTTAATTATCAGTTTAATCCTAAGATTTATTTACCGACACTTTTATAATAGCCGGTCTAAATTAAGTAAAAGCTATTTTTTATTGATTAAAAGAAAATCTTGTGTAATGAACTAACGGTTAATACAGTAATTGAGATAAGTACTATACATAAAAACGTACAATATTGGTACTAAAAACATTACCTTCTATTAGATTTACATTTAATAAATTAAATACTTATAATGGCGGACTGGAGACGATTTGGTTCACCAGGCCTAAGTTGCTTGGCTCCCTTAATTTATACATTTTTTTTACTATTTAAAAATTTAGGTATTTTTGCCATTAAAATATAGCCAAATTTTAATAAAAATTGATTATTTTCTTAACAATTTTTTATTTTTTAACTACTTTTATAAGCTTTAATAGTGCAACTAAAGCAACTTGTTATATTAGATAGATCTAATGTAATTAAAAAAACTGATTTTAAAAGCTCGGCAATTCTATAGTTCTTTAAATCAATTATGAATAACGTTTAACTAAGCAGATTAAAAATAAAATCATAAAAAAGTAAAGAATAACTATAGATACAGGGTGTTTACCATACATCAAACAAATTAAGTCGGCACTATTAGCAGCTTTATTATTTATGGAGATTTGATTCAATTAGCCAAGAATTGTATTTTTAATTCTAATTAGTAAGGTAATGTAAAAAAACAATTTGGTCACGTAATATGCAGCAAAACGTACGTTTTTCAATGGAATACCGGAATTTTTTATTTTATTTTTGGGTTGTGCGTAAAATTTTGGAAAAAAAATGTTATATATTTTTTTCTTAGTTTAAGTTTAAGACGGAGACAGTTAAAAATTTTGATTGTAATAAATACTGGTATAACTTAATACTATTGCTAACTGACTCAAATGTTAATTCGTTTTTTACCCTGTATAACATGGTACGCCACTGCATTTTTTAAATAAAAATATTTTTTGAACTCCCAATTGGTTTAAAACAAATTTGGTCTCCTGACTTATTTTTGTTTGGTGTACGGTTTTCGCGTAAATCAATATATATAAACCATTTTTTGCATGGTCAGTTTGTATTCCTAATGTAAAATTCTACATTAAAAATTAACTTTCGTTATTTTTTATTCTTTATTTAGATAAAAATTTTACCATACCGAGAAACGGTTTATATTTATTTACGTGTAAACCGTACATCAACCAAAAAGTCAAGAAATCAAATTTGTCCTAAATATGAGTGGATTTAAAAAAAAGATTTTTATCTCATGGACAACACTGGTAAAAATTATGTTTTTCTTGGATAACAAAAAATGTCTTCTTCTGGTGCAAAGGGCGCATCTTCCACATTTTTTAAACATACCTGAATAGGTATAGAAGGTACTCTGAAAAAAACAATATTTTTTTTTTAAATATTTAACACCCGTAGTTTAAAAACTAAGACTTTTAGGGCATATGTTTATATGAAGTATTTTTTCTAATTTTTTGGTCGAAAATCACTTTCCAACATTTTTCGCCTTTGTTTAGAAACACCCTGTACATTTTTCCTAATAATTTTTTATCCGATTTTTTTATTTTTATTTTTTATTGTTTATAATTTAATTTTTAGACAAATAATTTTCCACTCTTTAAGAATCTTCAGATATATCTAATTGATGACGATGAAGTCCTGATAAGTTATTCCTTCGCCTTTTTGCCTGACAATATTTTTTTAAGTGTTTTTGGTGATGTAAATTATTCGGTCCATGTGACGAATTAGTTAAGTAATGTGTCTTTTTTAATTATAGTCTTTTGATAAAGTGGCAATCTACCCGCTAAACGTTAAGATAAATACAATAGTGGTTTTGTTTGCCTGTCCCCATCGGCCTATACTACTCCAATTTATTTTTTTAAATTGTGCTATAAACTAAATTACTATTTTAAAAAATAAAACCACAAACAAAGTAAACGCTTACGGCACAGCAAAATAAATCATCATTAAGGTTAGAATAACCTTAACTATTTTCCGGCGGTTTTTAATACTTTTTATAGGCAAAACAGCCGGGTGGTGACATCTACCGATAAAATAAGTAGAAAACCGCCGGTAATTACAAATTATTTTACATTTTCGGCGGTTTTCTTCTTATAATTGAGCAAAACCGCCAGCGGTCGTTTAGCCAGTGCCTTTAATTAAAGATATATCACAGCATTTAAATATAATTAGATTACCATAGCATTAATATACCATTAGAATCATAGAAGTAGAAATAAACATTTCATTTTATAAAAATAGTAAAGAAAAGAAGAATAATTTCAGTTTTTTATACCTTTTAATATTCAAATTTTTTAAAGCATTATGCATTATTATTATATTGATCTTAGGTAAATACCGCATTTGTATTCTTTTTATCCCATAATGTAAATATTTTTTCCCCGCTTTACGACCCCCAAGGCGCTAGCCCGTCACTGTACTTAGAGCCGAGCTATTAAATTAAATTTATTATAAATTTACAGCTATAGAATTAGCATACAAACGAAAATACCATATAACTTACAAACGACCGATATGGTCTGTTTTATCAAAATACATTTTTTAAACTTTAAAAAGTGAAAATTGATAAATAAAAAACGTTAAGATTAAATTAACAAACGCCATATAGTTATATGATAGTTAGTAACTGACAAAAAGAAGATGATAATACATTCCTAAATGTTTTCAATTTATCCCAGAGATCTTATTTATTATTACAAAAAGTAATAGTCTAAAAAGCTTTCACTAATCCAACTAAGTTCTAGTTAAAGACTTTAAATGCTTTGGGTGCATTTGGATTGTAGTTAACTACTGTTTCAAATATCTTCAAACTTAAGTTAGTGTTATCAATGTGACTGGTTTAATTAATGGTCCAATAAACCAATCCTTGTCCCTCTATTATAAAGCTTGTTTAACACATATACCAAGTTGTTATTTAACAACTTGTCCAAACATTCCGTCAACAGTTTATTAAAAAATTAAAAAATAAATCATTAAAAAAAATTATAACCGACTTTTAAAAAATTTAATAAAACTTACAAAAAGTTAAAAATATTAAATTAAAAAAAATAAAAATAAATTGGGGTAATGACATATGGTGTTAAAGTATAAAAAGCTTTTTCCTATTTGGGTATTAACATTTAGTAGCTTAGCGCATATGTTATTACCCGACTTCATTTATTTATTTATTGTTTTTAACTTTTAAGTGAGTTTAATTTATTTTTTGGAGTTAGTTTAATATTTTTTAAAAAGTGTTTGTTTATTTCTTACTATTACTAATTAATCGGCAATTATCCATTAAAAGACATTACCAGTACTTCTTTCAAAGGCTACATTAAAGAGCACAATGACGTGAAATTTGATTGGTTTGAAACGGCACAGACGGTCATGCAAAATTGTCACATTTGGAGGATCATGGTTAGATCTGTTTTTTTCTGAAGAAAACAAAAAGAAGATTTTAGTAACCAGAACTAACCATTACTTCCGCCTCCCAATCAATCAAATTGCACGTCCCTGTGACTTTTACTGTAGTTTTTTTTCAGTTCAGTGAAAAGAGGAATAGCAATTTGTAAAGTGCTCTCGTGTTATTATAATGTTAGTTTAACGCTACACCAATAGGTGTCGCTAGTACAGCTTTGTCGCACAAACAACGTACGGCAGACAGAAAACAATGGGTCCAGTACTTTTTCTCTTGCTATCCTGACGTAGTTTTTTATGGAACCACCGCGGAAGTGCACTCTTTTAAATTAAAAAAAAAATATTTTTAAATCCGTCGTTGACGGAGTAATCGCGTAACATACACAAAAATACCATACTGGCGAATTAAGAACCTCCTATTTTTTTAAGTCGGTTACAAAAGTTAATAATTACACCGGTCAACAAAAAAAAGGAATTGGCTTTCTGTTATTATGCTTAAATTCTGATTCTAAACATTGAAAAATACTTTGGTTTGTTTTTGTCTGATTTACCTTGATAAGTATATTAAATAAGGGAGAGCTCATATGAACATAAAAGGAAAACAATTAAAAACATTTGTATGGTACGGGGTTGCATTTTTTAAATTATTTTTTAAATTATCATTTGCTTTGCAAAAAAATTAACATTTTGACCGATGCACCGTTTTCGCGTAAAAAAATGCCTATCAACGGTTTTTATTTTTTTACGCTAAAACAGTGCATTGAAAAAAAAGTCAGAAAGTTATTTTTTTTTAATAAATTTAAATTTAAAAGTTGTGATAAGGAAACGAAAATTTAAGGGGTTTAGGACATAAATATGTTTTATTTATTATTAACTTTTCTAAAATAAACCAAAAAATTTAATTCTGTTTTTTGAGCTATCAATTTAATAACACCCTGAATAAAAATCAGTTATTTTTGAAAAAATCCGTCGCCGCTTTATTTCAATTATGGTATAGGGTTGAGGTGGAGCGCTAATTACAAATGTAAAAAAAAATTCGGACACATTTTGTTCTCGGGATATCCACCCATCAAACCCAAAAATCAAACTATCACACATTCCACCTTTTTTTCACACAAATTTTAATTTAAAGCCAAAGTGGCACACAATATTTAGTTAACATTCTTTAAAAATCTGTTTTTTTTTAATATAGTATACACCTTTTTTTATTAAATCGCAAAGCTGCAATCATGTATATACCTAATCCAGTTACGGCAATTGTAATTAAAGCAATTGAAAGTTAAGCTTTGCATTTAGCTAAAAAAAAATTGGTAAACAAATTTCAAAAAAATTATTATAATAGATTTAAATTAAATATTTTGTCGCAATTTAGCTTTAAAACCAGAATTGTTTGCAAAAAGAAGGGTGATATTGATGCAAATAAGGTAAGTTTGATTTTTAAGTCTAATGATGATAATTTTAAGAAGGAAACGTGTCCCACCAAAAAATGCTTTTGTATTTAAGATCAGCATCCTAAAAAAACGAATTTACGTAAAATTTGCTACGGGTTAGATTTGTAAATAATTATCAAAATATATATATTTTGTTTTTATACTCTTTAGGTTAGTGTCCACTTTATTTTTAATAATAATGTTTGCTGACTTAATAGCGTTTTAATGATAAGTAAACCTAATTATGTGTTACTTTTAACGTTCACACGCACTTCTGATACATTTAAATTAATAATGACCTAACCATGATATAAAAACGTCCTAATTTTTACAGGATCTTGATCAATTAAATGAGAAAAAATTAACTTGAAAAACGCAGTTGTTACCTTAATTAATTAAAAAATTGTCGGATGTAAAACTTGCCTAACCCAATAGCATGAAAACCAGGTTTCTAGCATTCCATCATTGTATTATTTTCTACTTTATATTTCGTGTGTACATGCTACACAATTAGTTTACCTCTCAAAGAGCACTTAAATGGCATTACACTGATAAAAAAAAATAGTGCGACGACAGGTTTTCTCAGGAAAACATAAAGATTCTACTGAATCGCACTTTTCAATGTCTATTGTCACTGAAAATGACCCATCACAGAATAATTATTTCAACAAGAAGCGTATTAGGGCGCTGGAGATTAAAAAAACCTGGCGAGCAAAATCCTCACAAATAATAAAATAACTTGAGCGATACAAATCCCCAGCTGCGAACAGAATATTCCCGGCTCTACTACAAACAGCCCTAAGAGAGTTACTACCGCACCTAAAGACAATAGTTAAAGCCAGCTTCCTAGGATACATACCTAGGAGCATTCCAAAGACTGGAGGACGATAAAAAAACTTCGCAGGGAAAGAAGTCGCTTTGTGCGCATTCTTAGACAAAGAAGGGGGCCTTTGACAAAACCTTATAAAAGGGCCTCAGAACTTAGAAAGATAGAGCCCCCAACAATAAAATAAATCAAACCCATGCTTAAAAGCTGCATTATTAGCTCCGGAATTCCCTGTGCTCTGGTCAATTGTAACTGACGATCTCCTTGTAAGACTGGAGTAGCAAAGGCTTTAATGACAAGGCTATGCTGAGGACCTTGTTATCACCCTCATGGAAAAGCATGACTGCATTGTTAAAAAATGGTACACTGAGGAAGGACTAAATATCAACCGGAGCAAAATCGTCATAGTACCGTTCACTTAAAAAGGAAGCTAAATATAAATGCTCCAACGCTGAACAGCAAGACGATTGAGCTCTCAAAAGAAGTGAGGCACCTTGAAATAGTCCTTGACCAGAGACTAACCTAAAACTCATACTTAGAAAGGACTTTCAAAAAAGTTATAGGGGCATTATGTTCATGCCGTAGGCTAATTGGAGAAACATGCGGACTTAAACTCAATATGATCTATTTGTCAAACATTTCTGTCGTGAAACCGATAATAACCTACGCCTACGTGGTGTGGTGGCAAAAAAAACATAGAAATGACGATTAAAGGAAGCTTAAAAAAACTACAAAGGCTGGCCTGTTTAGATATTACAGGGGCGATAAGAACATCTTTAATCACCGCCCTTGAGCGTAAGGAGAGAGGCCGCCTCATCAGCAGTTGGAAAACGTACTTTGCATTTGATTGTTTTCAAAAAAAAATTAGATTTAAACCCCCTACTAACCAAACCTATAAATCTTAAGAATTAAAGTGTCCCGATATTATTGGTTAAAGAATTTATGGCGAATCTATCCACGTAGGTAATACACTGATAACAGTAATAATATAATAATCACAGTAATAATAAAGTAACCACATTTTCTAACTTGGAAATCGGGACAAGTGAAATAGGTTGTAATTTTTTTGGTTTTTTTCCAAAAATAAAAAAATTAAAACCAAAAAATATCTTACCTTTCAAATATTTCCTAAGAAATTATTAATTATTATTTTAGTCCTAAAAAAATGTGCTCAGTTCCGCAACCAAACAAAAACGGGATTTTTCAAAAAGTCGGGACATTTCCTAGAATCGTAGGGACACGGGACATTTCTCCAAAAAGCGAGACTGTCCCGCCAAAATCGGGACGTGTGGTCACTTTAACTAATAGACAACTTGTCATAAACAAAAACACATTACTTCGTTATGTGTAACACACGCTTTTAAGCCTTGTGCGTGAATAGCTATGTGTTTTGCTATCATTTGTATCAAAAAGTTTTCTCTTTCACCTATAATAAAACGTTTATTATGGCCTTAGAACAGCCATTAACATCTAAAATAAAAGACGTGCGTATAACCAAAATATTATGGTTGGAATTCAAGATTTCTTCTCGTTCCACCGTGCACCTACTATCGGAAGTCCAATTAAGGTATGAAAATATTGAGCTTAGCGTCAAAAACAGTTCTTTACTCATTCCGAAAAAGTTTAACATGGCGCTTTCTTCACTAATCACCACTAACAAAAAAGTCTGTTAAACCATTAAGGCCACTACGCAAACTCACAAATCCAGTTTTAACACACTTAATACGCTGTATTAAAACTCGAACAGTATTGTAAGCCGTTTCAATACCCAAAATCCGTAGCAGGATCAAATCTAGCTACCTACCTATTACCTGCTTTTTTCTACTTTGTTTACGTTTAGCAGCGTCCCCATCGGTATTTAAAATCGCTAATAGCATCGGTCAGCGCCAGCCACGCACTAATTTGGTACTATTATTTTTATTATACTAATCTCTATACCGGGGTATACACGGTCATGCAAACCTGAAACGCATTTGCATGAAAACAAATGAAGCTTTTGATACACACGATTCAGATGTACCTGTCAGTTCTGCGTCAGTTTTGGCAGCTGGTGGTGTGATCAACTTGAACATAAGCGTAATTCAACGAAAAGATTTTTTATTTGTGTCAATGTATTCATTACTTTTCACTATCCAAAAGCATGGATAACCTTGGTACATATCTATAAAATTACGCATACATCTTTTTGGCGTCAAAGAGCCATTTTGTTAACTCAAAAACAACAATATAACCTCGTAAACGACGTTCCTGAACTGAAACGTTAACTGAAAGGTCCTACACATGCGGGCGACGCGCGCCCCGAAAAATCAAACTCGGACATCGAGTCGCATGCCAAGCCAGATGTGGCAGTTTTTTAATACACACGGTCAAATTTGCGCGCGAGTTTTGACTTTTTGACAGATGTGACAGTTTTGCATGACCGTGTATACCCCGGTTATTATACATTACAGGAAAAGGCCGCGTTGTTTCCCTAATAGCAACTATTTGGCCAGTTATATTTTTGTTTGCACTTTGCTTGCTTGGCGTTTTAATTTGATTTTTTATATTTATATTTTTATATTTTTGGGTAAATTTTGCCGCCGCAAGCGAGCGCCGCCCGGGTTCCACGGACCCCTTGCACTCCGGCACGGCTCGGCCCTGAATACAGAAACGTAAACCAAAGAATGGTCTTTTCGTTGGGTACATGCCAAAAAACTGGAAAGAATGGAACCGCTTTGGTCCTGGCTCCGGGGTATACGAGCTGACCCTGTTCAGCACTATTGACCCCTATGAACTGGCCGGTTGCCTGAAACAAAATAAAGAAAAACTCAAGAAAATAAACAAAAAATTATATTTAAAAAACGTTTCGTTGGCAAGTCTGCTACCGTTGTCAAGTTAAAATTAAGTTAAAAAATAAAAATAAAAACTCCAGTAGTACGCAAGTAGTCTACTAGGAACCTTCTGAGGATGCCATCCACACGCGATGGCGAAACGTCAAGGATACAAAATCTACAACGACGGCCGAATAGCACAAAAAACTTAAGTTTAAAAGTGTTTAGAATTTAATTTTAGACTTATGTGCAAAATTTAATATAAATATTTTTAAAAATTAAAAATTCCATTTTTCTGAAAAAAATTGGTCAATTTACAAATCTTATTTTTTCCTTTAAAACAAGTTTTTAACTATAAAGTGACAAACCAGGTAGTCTGGTTTCCTATTATTTTATGTTGTTTTTACATTAAAACAAGAAAATTAAAAAAACAAGATTTTGCAAGTCCTGCAAGTGTAATGTAGTAAGCCATGAGAGAACAGACTTTTTCTATTAAATAATATTAAACAGTTTGTAAGTTTTGTAAAGCAGTTCTCTTTTTATATTTAAATTAAAGTTAAGTCACGCACTCAATAATTTAAACTCTTACTCACACACAAATGATATTGCACATTTTATACCAGATTTATTTTTTTATAAAAAGGCTTTGAAACAAATAAGAAACACATAAATAAACTGATTTATTGTTTAGTTTTTAAATTACAATATAGCTTTTAGAAAAAGCAGGTGTACACACTTAAAGTACTTGCCAAATCTCATTTTTTAAATTTTCTTATTTTATATGTGAAAAATATACAAAAAACATAATAAATCAAATAGATTTGTAATTTTATAGTTAGAAAACTCATTAAAAAAAAATAAGATACGTAAATTGACCGATTTTTTTTTACAAAAATGACTTTTTTATTATATTTTTTTTATTTAATTTAAATTTTGCCCATCGGTCTAGAATTACCTAACATTTCTTTTTAATATTTTAATTTAATTTTTAATAATTATTTTCCCAACGGACGCCCCTGGGCCGAATGGGTTATTAATTTTTTGTTACTCAATAAGCAGAGGTTATTGCCAATAAAAACGTTTCTCATATATGTCCAACTTTTTGCGGTCACTGTATAAAAAGCTCGCTACCTGAAATATTTTCAGCTTTGCGAAAACTTAGCTAACGTAGGGTATGCACAAAAGATCTTTATAGGTCAAAGCGGAAAAAAGTCTAGCTTAAGCCAAACGACCCCATTTCTTACAATACGATACAATACAATAGTTTTTCTCTTTATGGAACCTAATACACATTCGTGAAGCCTATTATAAAAGTGCAAATAATAAATACTTAACTTGCTTTATTTTTGAGAAAATTAAAATTATAGCATTCACTTATAGTACCTAAATACCCTTCACTATCATATTTTATAGGAAAATTGTGTTTAAATTATTGTTTCCGATCTGGCAAACTAATAAATATTAGGCTTCTCCCAATTAAACCAGCCGTTCCTACTGCAAGAATATAATATACTGTATACTTTGAAAATCGTATTTACTAATGCGAAATCCAATAGCTGTAGCTACCGTACAAAACCCAATATAAATTTCCTCAATTAAAGCAGACAGTCCAGAGGAGAGCGGGGCCATTCCAAATGTATCAATTATCAGGGAACGGCCGGTATGTCCTGATACAAGCTGACTTGTTTATGCGAAAGATAGGCTAATTTGGGAGGACGCAGATGATTAGTGGCGCTGGTGCAAAAGCAGCCACGACGCTATCTCGATGACACGGGACAAGAGCGGTCGGACCGCAGATTTTAGCGCCGGAGGCAAATTAGACGCCAGATAAAAACATTTAGGTTGCGATTCTTGAAATATTACCAAAAATTATACACCTAGGTGCAAGAATTGTTACAGCTTATTTTTTTTATCTTTTGACAATCCACGAAGGCTAAAAGCCTAAATACTAAAGTACTGTGGGTGTTTTAAGCGAGATAAGAGAGAGTTTGTTTACACGGGACTTAAATTGAAGTTTTGGGGGGAAGGTTTCACATTCTAGAAACTCTAGGATAAAAAAACTAACTGAGCCATTTGGGACACATACAAAGTGTGTAAATTAGAAGGGGAAAAATACTTTTGGGTCAAAAAAGAAATCCAAGCTTTTGAAGCTGCCGTGGCTGCAGATCCAATGTGTGTGACGTCAACAAAGTTGAGGGTGTCTTATTTTCTTTAAATATGTAAAAGAGGAGTTAAAAAGGGTTTTAAAAGCAAAATTTTGTAAACGTATGCTTTTAAAAATGTTACCATTTGGAGACATGTCTCTTTAGTGTATTTTAATAAAAAATAAGTAAATAAATAAATAAATAAATACATAAATACATATATACATAAATACATAAATACATATATACATAAATACATAAATACATAAATACATAAATACATAAATACATATATATATATATATATATATTTATATATAAATAAATAAAATGATAAATAAATAAATAAATAAATACATAAATACATATATACATAAATACATAAATACATATATACATAAATACATAAATACATAAATACATAAATACATAAATACATAAATACATTATTAAATTAATTAATTAATTAATAAATAATTAAATAAATAAATAATTGATAATTTTCAAGGAAATTAAAAAAATGATTTTGAAGTATCAGGTAATCACCTGAATTACCTGTATTTTATATTGGGATATTTAATTAAATAAACTAAAAATGTAACCTTTAAGCAATAACTCAAAAACAGTAAAAGATAAACATGTAGTACCCTTAAAAAAACACTTAGAATTTACTATAGAATTCAAAAATGTAATAATAAATATGGTGTTCCATTTAAAAAATGCAAAATTTATGGCGTAAGTCTTTGATGCAATTATTTTTTAATACGATTTTTAAATTCTCTGAGCTAAAATACATCAATTAGTTATCTCGACTTTCTTTAAAAATATGAGGAAAGTCGAAACATATGTCATTTTTTCTCTTAAATGGAATACCCTGTACCTATAGAACACTTGCACCATTTACCACACTTTTTCCGCAGGTATTGGACAGCTTTACTCTATCTAATATGTTTTTCCACTTTACAAAGGACGTTTGTAGCGGAAATTAAGTACCATAAGCCACGGAGGGGGCTTCACCATATGTGACGTAACGTACTTTACGGTATGAAAACATATTATGAGCAGAGCCCAAAAGACCTTTTAAAGACGGGTTGTTTGCTGGAGGTGGCGCCTAAGCCTCCTTGTTTACTTATCTGAAGACCCGTTTTTTTGGTTGTCGCCTTTCAGCCCCTCCCACAATCAATTTTTGCGTACGGCCTTGCATATAAGCAATATCTTCCAGAAACATCGAATCTGTGACCATACAAACTAATTTCAACATTCGAGTTAGCTTTTAAAAGTCTAATTAGAATTTTAAACTTAAATAAAACTCCTACCTAAAAATTGCTTACCTAACCTTTTGTTTAATGTAATCTAGTGGTATAATTTTTATTTTATGAGCCACGTTCTGTATAAATACTCCGTTTTTAATCTTTTGATATAATTGTTTAACACACTTGATCCGTTATTAAATCCTGTTTTTCTTTTAGTTATGATTTGTTGACAATTAAAAATTGTTTTTGTTTTTTACCATTGTGCAAATTTAGGTTTTAAATATTTTTGTTGATACTGAGGTGATCACGTACTATTTTTGTTTTATTTAAGATTATACCTTGTGTATAAAAGTTTACCACCCTGTATCTTAAAAACGATGCACTTCCTGACCTTCATTTATGTCTATTTTTTTATAGATTCAGCCCAGAAATAAGTATTTATTTTTACCATAATATGGAAACACGATATATAAATCGCCAATCCAAATTATTTGTTTCCATGGTTCCCAATACGAATAGATATGTGTATCATACCGTGGATGTAATGGTATGGAATGTCATTGATAACGAAAGCAAGACACTAGGGGATTTTGTTAGAGACTATGAGGGCCCCTAAAAAATTGAAAAATTATTGTACACATATCGTTTGAAATATCATTTTTTATAATAAAACGCCAGATTTAGGGTATGTAGGTGAATGGATGATTTAAAAATTAGGGATAATACCACTTTATTAAACTTAATTTCTTTTATTTATCATTCCATTTGGCTGACCACTATACAGGGTTTTTCTAATAGGTGCGAAAACAGCTACCACAACTTACCTTTCTTCAAAAGTGAATGATTTTAAAAATACATGGTGTCAAAAATGTATTCCGGTTTTAGTTTATTATAAATAATTTTGTTTTGGAAGGTAAGAAATAAGAATCTGCTGCGTAATTATCCTTCTTTAACATATTTTTCTTAGCGGTATCCGTAGTAAAAATTGATGTAAGCAGCCGTTTTTGAGATATTTGGATTTAAAAAATATAACTTTTTATATGGACCGGTCTAAGCTAAACAGGGTGTCTCCGAATAAGATGATAATCTTAAAATGGTTAAATCCTTAGGTGATTTTTAGCATAAAACTTCAAATGTGTGTGTCCAAAGTGTTTTAAATTTTAAAATACAGATTGGCTCAAAAAAATATTTCGTTTATAATTTATGCAAGATACTTTAAGTTACGCCATCTGAAATTTTAAATTAAATTTATAGCAGATTTTTATTTTTTACTTACCAAAACAAAATTATTTAAAAAAAAAACTAAAATCAGAATAATTGTTTGATACTCTTATCTCCGAAATAATTCACTTTTGGACTCAGATAAGTTGGGTTAGATCGGACATATTTAGGCATCAGGAATTTGTGGTGGCATTTTTCCTGTACCTTTTAGAAACTAGTTTTAGCTAAGAGTATAGAAATAAAATTATTAAATAATATCTACCCGAATGGTCTTTTATGTGTCTTCCTTATTCAGTTTAGAATGTATAAATCCATGTTCATTTCCAGAATATACAGGCTGTAATAAATTCGAGGGCCATTATAAGGATGGTAATGGAAATGGTAAGAAATACAGGGTTAGGTAAATTGGTGCAAAGTTGCGCACTTTCATGCTTAACAGTAATTCGTTTTATAAATTTAAAAGTTTACAGCCATTCCGGAATTATCCGAAAAAAAACAAATTTTTGCGAAACAGTTTTTATTTGTTTCTAAGTTTAAAAGATATATTTTAAAACGCATGAATGTAATATAAGTGACATGTTGTTGGATTAAGAATAAGTATACGATTTTATTTTAGTAAAAACCAAATATTTCACCTATTGGAAAAACAAAGTTGATGATGACGACTTAAAGACAAAACGTCGGATCCTAAATTTAATAGCATTGTTTTGTAGAACGGAGACGGTGGCAATAATGTGTAATTATTATTTTTTCTTTAATTAACTTAAAAACAAAAATGGTTTCTCAAGAATTTTTAAATTTTTAATACGGATTGTTGTTAAACATAAAAATGTACAACTTTGCCCTAATTTAACCAAAGCTGTATCTCTTACCTTTTCCAAGATCCTAATGATGGACCACAAATGTATAACAGCCTGTACAGGGTGTCCCACCGGGAACTGCCTTGTTCGATTTTTCGATAAGTTCTCTTTGGAAAATTTTGAAAATTTGGTACCATTATAAAATCAGTGGAGGACATACAACTAAAATATTTTGACAGCTCTACCACTTCAGGTTATACCGAAAGTTAATGTCGACTTCCTTTTTTAAATGGAACATCCTATATATTATTTATTTTTTAGACTCTGCATAAAAGTTCCAAACATAATTTATGTATAATGTTCTATACCTAAGTCCAACCGGTTTTGACTTATTTTAAATTTGATGTCAAAAATGACGTTTGCAAGCCACTACATAACCACCAATTTCTTCTAAACAAAAGCCTTTAATATGAGTTGGGGTTGGGTTACTCGTAGAATAAAAACTACTTTAGCAGACTGTATTAATATTTTCACAATTGGTAAATACAGAGTAGTCAAAAATAATCGTTAAAAATTATTACGACAAAAACCTTAAAAGCATTTTTTTTTTAAAGGGAAACCCCTATCTTTTTTACTTTATCCTATTAAGCATCAAAAATAAGTATACGTTTGTAAAAGGATGTCTATTCTAACAAAGTTTTTAAGCATGGCTTAGTTTGGCTTCTAGTTGGCCTCGACAACTAAATGCGGCGTCACAGCCAACCTCCCGTACTTAAATGCAATGCAAAAATATTCAATTGTTATTATTTTGAAAACTATACATTTTTGAAATAGTCATCCTTATACAAACTTACCCTTATTTTTAATGCCTTACAGAATAAGGTAATTAAAAAGGAAGTTTTCATTTTAAAAAATGACTTTTAAGGTTTTTGTAGTTATAATTTTTACCAATTATTTTTGACCACCCTGTATTTATAAATTGTGAAAAATATCGAGACAGGCTACTAAATAAGTTCTTTCTTTTCATGGAACCCAATTCAAACTCATATTAAAGGCTTTTTAGAAAACATTGATGGTTATGTAATGGCTTGCAAACGTCATTTTTGACATAAAATTAAAAATAGGTCAAAAACGGTTGGACATTATACTTGTACATAAATCATGTTAAGAACTTTACGCTGAATCTAAAAAATAAATAATATATAGGTTGTTCCATTTAAAATAAGAAAGTTGACATTAATTTTCGGTATAACAGGAAGTGGCAGAGCTGTCAAAATATTTTAGTTGTATGTCCCCACTGACCTTATAATGTTACCAAGTTTTCAAAATTTTCCAAAGCGTACTTTTTAAGAAATAATCTCTGGAGTTCCCGGTAATTTTTGATCTTGGTAGTTGATTAGTTTTAAAAGAACAATTAATGAACGAGGGTCGCAAAAGCTGAATAGAGCCAATGCCTCTACCAGTATGGACAAACAAACGCATTATTTAATTTATTATTTGGTCTTTCAGCTGGACAACGATTTTAAAAATAGGGTCCCAGACTCCCACCGTTGGTTGTGGCATCGGCAAATTAGAAGCGTGATAAAAACGCCTGGGGAAGTTTTCACTTAGCTAGAAAGGGATTGTAAAAAGCCATGGGAAATTTTGTTTACGTCCACAGTAGTGTCTCGTTGCAACGCCAAATTGATTCAGCAGATACTCTGAGAATGTATATAGTTACATTATTGTTTAGCAAGATGCTGCTTTTCATTGATAAAATACTCCCTGCAGCAAAATAATTAACCTAAGTTATTATGAAATAATATTGCAAAGTTTATTTATTTACCTAATAATAATGGCTGGTTTAGGTATCTACATAGGTTAGCAATTTCTTGTGTACACAATAGTACACAAATTACAGTCTTTTTATTATGTAAAAAATTATAATTAATTTGATAAAAAGAAGTATAAAGACAGCTATAAAAAACTACCTCTACCTTAAATAGTCCTAAAAAATGTAAAATAAAATATTTTTTGAATCGTATAACCCTTCATTTTCTAAAATTTGGAATAAAATTAAGACACTATTTATGATTGTATTGAATACTTTTTTATTTATGTTGCTTTAAACCACTAAGTTTGTTCATAGCTTTACATTAAATTGTTAAAGAAACCCAAACAATTATCCTTAAAATTCAGTCGGCGAGGGACACCTGGGATAATTTCGTTGTTAGTTTTAATTTTTAATTTTATAATAACTAATTATTGCAAATTAAAAAACGTACAAAGTTTTAAGTTTTAAAAACCTTTAGGGAAAACTAAACACTTTATTCCAAAATAAAATAGGGAGCCTCTCTTATACCAACTAATTATTCTAATAAATGGAATTTTATTTAATTGATACGTTTTTCGAATTATCTACCATATTTTAGGCCATAATTCATTCAAATCAACGCTTCTTAAAGACCAATATTTATTAAGTAATATTGTTTTTTAAATATCACCGTAAAAAGAAATCACAGGGTCTGGGATCTGGAGGCCTCAGAGGCCATGGTATTATTTCTTTTGTAATAATTGGCCTTTAAAAAAGATATCAAATAAAAAGTCCTACACTTCTCTTGCGTTGTGACCGTGACCTTTATCCTATTGAAACCAAATTTCCTAAAATTGACATTCAAATTTTGAACAGCTGGGTTAATATTTTGCCGCAAAAGAAGTAAATATCTTTTAGAAATAAACGCCACCGATAAGAAATAAGGCCCACAGTATTACTGCCACAAATACGGGTCCAAATATTTACCTTTGCGTGTTCCTAAAGATAGACTTAATTCAGATTTTTTGAGACCAATGTCTCACGACTAAAGGATTATTTTGACGTAACAGAGAAAAAGATAATCCATCTGTAAACATTTTTTTTTAATTGGTCGTTCTGGATTTTTTTCCCCTAAGGTTTGGGGAGAATCTCTTAAGTATTCCTAATTTTAAAAGCTTTGTTATTTTTTTAATATAACACAGTGTACGTTGTGAAATGTCAAGTCTTCGTAAATTTGAAAGCTAGAACAGGGATCACTTATTTCCACAAAGGCACACACATTAACATCAGGTTCCTAATCATGACTAAAACATTTGGCACATCGATTAAGACACGTCGATTGCTCAAACTTGTGCCAAATGCAATAAATGGTTTTGTCAATGTCAAACTACTTCTTGGACTCTATCCGCACGAGGAAACCATATAATAATAATAATATTATGTTTAGTAGGGTACACTATTTTAATTTTATACTACTGTATATAAGTAAAATAGGAAGTGGTAGGGAATGCGTACTTATAAAAAAAACTGTGACGTGCAGGAAGGGGCAGGGTAACAGATAGAAGCATCAGTCCCGCGGTGTTGTTGTTTTACTCGCCTTTTCATTTAGCTGATGTGTGAGTGTATATATTTTTGTATTTTAACCGATTACTTAATAATTTTGGATTAATCTTTACCATTAATTTATTTGCAGGAGTGTACCTCCAAGGTAAAAACAAGTTATTACTTTATACACTTGTTACATAGATTACTATTGAACATTATAGAAGGGGAGCTCATGATGCTAAATGGGGATTTAGTCAAAGTCAAAGAGACCGATTGGGATGCAAACCTTATATGACTAGAAGAAGAAAAAAAGTATATAATGTATACATTTTCATTGGTGGGGAAGCCGCTATGGATTTTTAATATGCCAAAAAAATATTAATATTAGTTCGGCTTGTGAAAATTGTTTGCATTGTATTGGATTATATATTTTTTGTTATTCTTTAACTATTTTCTTTAAAATTAAAAACCACGCTCAAAACTGTCAAACTTATTTTTTTATAGCGATCTGTTTCCTTTACGTCACTCTCAAATTAACAGATTAGTGGAATGTACACTGTTTAGCATTACTCTACTTAATCTGACGCGCTCGACAATGTTTGATGGATAAATTTTTGTTTTTTATGATCAGCCCTATATACAGAGCTTATATTTGGTGGAGGTACTTAAGCGGGTACAAAGTATACTCCGGTATACCTATTAATCCGCCGCGCTGTAGTAAATCCCGAAATGCCCCTTTGGGCTCCCATACCATTACTTAATCAGTAAGATGACAGTTTTTTAACTGTTTTATGATGTTCAGAAGTATGTGCTATTAAAAAAATCCTTGCAAATATATTAGTTTGGTAGACGGACAGGATGTTCGAAAAACTTGAGGTCAAAAAGATAGGGTGATAGAGTGAGCCAAAATAATGTTAGTTCTTCATATAAAAAAAAAGTTCTATCGCGCTTCGTTAGGAAGATATTGAACTTTAAAGTTGGATTAAAAAACTTATTTCAATTATAACTGTTGCCACAGTATCTATAAAATTTGGGCTTCTAAGTAACCTCATAGTTATGCTTTTTGATAGGTAAAAGGCTGTTTAGTAATTCAGAATTATACAGGGTGCAACGATTTTTTTATTTATCGTATGCACTTTTAACACTGCTGACAAATTCGACATTTTGCTTTGACCGCTTAATTCCTTTATCATTATTGTACAAAGAAGGTATACCTTATTTAAACGATGTCCTGGATCGTTTTTCATAAAATCGCATTTTAAGTCTAGACATAATTATCACCATTTTGTAAGTAATAAAAAATTCAATTTTTTCCCGAAAATTTTTAAAATATGATAAACAGTTTTTATCTGTATTATTAAGTTTAAGGGGCTCACAAACACCGTTTTTACTAATTTTACGACATTTTAATAATTTTGTCTTACAAATGGAAATTTTTATTACATAAAAATGCTGGTATGTCTGGATCTAAAAGCGATTTTATGAAAAACGGTTCCAGATATCGATTTAAAGAAAAGAATAAATTTTTTAAACTAAAATGATAAGGGAATTAAACGGTCAAAACAAAAGTCGAATTTGACACCAATGTTAAAAATGCATACATTAAATGAAAAAAATCTTTGCAACGTGTATATTTCCGACTGACTGAACAGCTGTCTACCAATGGAACGAAGCATTACCATGAGGTTATTTAGTAGCCCAAATATAATTGGTCCTGTGGAGAAAATCCAAATAATATTTTGTTTAAATATAATCTCCCAGAAAACAAATAAAGCATAATATACCTTATATTATTGTGAACACCTAGTATAAAAAGTATACATTTTGGGAATTTTAAAAATATACATTTTTGGGAATTTTAAAATAAGTAAGAAAAATTTAATATTTAAAGAGAACAAAATTTTAAGAAGGGGAGTAGAATCCTGACTTCGAAAAAATACTGGGTGTTCCCATTGTCCGAATAGTTTAAGGGGAGAAAGGGAGATGTTGATAGTATTATACTTTGTAATTTTATTTAGTGCAAAATATAATATTTTTTTATTTATTTTTAAAGTGAGTTTAAAGTGTCCAATACCCCATCCGAGTTACGCACCCCAGGCGACGTATTTTGTTAACGAAAAATACGTCGTCACAATATGCCTAACATTTTTTAATATTCTTTTTATCTGGTTAAGATACCTATTCGGTGTATCTTTAACCAGTTAATTTTTAAAAATTAATGTCAAACTTTAAGTGTCCATCAGACATTTCATTTTTTTTTCAGTTTTCTAACAAGTTAATCAGTAAGTTTTTAGATAAACTGTTTACCACATTTTTGGTAAACTATTTACCACATTTTTGGTAAACTATTAACCACATTTTTGAGACGCAACCATTGGCCCAGTTCTCGTCTGGCGTCTTCTTAAGATTTTATTTTGTTGCATTAAAATAATTTCAACCGAGTGCTACTGAACCTTTATTTATAGATTGAAACCTTTGAATTGTAAGTAATTTATTAATAAATATTTAATTATTTTATTTCTTTTAAATTAATAGTTACTTTTATTATATTATGTAAGAGCAGAATAGTTCTACATAATAATAAAAGCTTTAATTTTCTTTAAATGTTAAATAAACTTTTTAATTTTATTTTGGAGAAAAGCCAAATAATATTTTATTTAAACAGTTTAAAAGTTATAATTAAAATAGGTTTCTTTTTCAATAATAACTTTCAAGGTCAATATCTCCCTAATGGAGCGCGATAGAACTTTTTTATATGAAATACTACCATTATTTTGGCTCACTCTATCACCCCTATCAGTTTTTAATCTCACCTTTCCGGACACCCTGTATAAATCCCTTTGCATATAATTATTACAAAATAACAATCATTTTTAAATGTTGTAATTGTATCGGTCATTTGAGAAACAGCACATGTCATATTTTCGGCCATTTTGATATTATACTGTTAATTCCATATTTAAGGGTAAATACATCGAATCATACAGAAACATTACTTGCCTGATAATATTGCACGATTTTATTCTCCTATTAATATTTGATTCCGTTTAGTAACGGCACAAGTCGGTGACATGTGCTCTTTCTCGAAGCATTATAAGTAGGCAGTTTTTTGTTTTGTTGTTATTGTAAAACATGGCGTCTACAAGTAGTGAAAGTGATAATGCTTCGATAAAAAAAGGAAAAAAGAAAGTTATGCAAGTGTAAAATAATAAAAAATGCTAGACTAAAAGGTGAAGAATATATTAATTATAAAGGTGCTGTAGTATGTTTTAAAAATTGCAAAAACTAAAGATATTGCTGATTTTAAAAGTTGGTGGCCGAAGTTCTTGAAAAAAACATTTTGTCCATTGAATCTCTTGGTAGAGGGCCCAAAAATGTACATTTTAAATTTCGAACTTTACGCATTTTAGATTTATAGATGGTGTTACGAGCCATAAATTTAGACTTGCCACTTACAACTTATTACAACTTCCTACCCCTGTTCAACAACCAGCTTATCCACAAGGATAGTTTCATATAAAATCAAAAAAACTTGTTGACATAAATCCACTTTTTTTATACATTCCAAAAGAACACCACGACTTCTATACAGAGATAATAGGAGTAAATTGGACAAGAACTGAAAATAAAGACCATTAGTATCGTTTTTTTATATTGTAATGTTTTTCCATGTATTATTTAATATAAATATAACCTTATTTGCTGAGTTTTCATGTTCATTTTAAAAACATCACATGTCACGTATTTTCAAAAACCCATATTTTTTTACTTATTTTTCTTTAAGGTTCAAATATTATCGTATTTTTCCAGTATTCAGGCAGGTTTTTAATCCTAAATATTTAAAAATAATTTTGTCAACTATCCTTTTAGATTTTCTGTAAAATGGTTTAAAAATGACATGTGCTGTTTCTTAAATGACGGATTCAATTATGCCTATTTCAATATTGTAATGTAAAATTTTCAAACTGTAAATACCCATAATGCAGTGAGAACTACTGCTAGACTACCTTAACAACGGTTTAAGACACATTCTTGCGTCTAAGAAACGTACATAAAGCGAGGCGTTATCTTCTAGACACGTACTGGTTTTGTTCGAGCAGATCCATTGTACGAACTTAAACAGTATTAATTAAATTTCGTTAGGAATTAATTTGTCACACAAAAGCAGGAAAATTAGTTTTCATAATGGAAAGCTGCACTATCCACAACTTGGCGCATTCTATAGAAATAATCTGATAATATTCAATTAATTGGTATTGTTTTGAAAGTTTTATGAAGTCTAGGATTATTCGTGGATATATTTCAGTAAAAGTTTAGTACGATAAAGTTAGTCTTTTGTTTGCGACTAAAGAATAATAAATGAAAACACACTATTGTGTAGAAACAACATTTTATAAATCGCGCATTGGAGACATTGTTTAAAACTAACTTTGTGTTATTTACTTATTTATTATTACATTTTCGATTGTAACTGCGAGTTTGTAAATATTATTACCAGCCTATGCAATATATTTTATTTAATAAAAGTATATTTTTGTACACAATATACTTTTATTAAATGACTACCCAAGCCTTTTCAGTTAGAAAAAGAATTGTTACATAGGTATACGAAGTGGGCGGGCATATTCTGTTAAAAACAAATTATAGAGGGTGTTACAGAATGTTCTAAAAAGAAATTTAAGGAGACATTTTACCAAAAGAAATATAAAAAAGTTTTTATAAGGATGGGTCGGCAAATTTCTAGTTCTCGGAATATAGGGTTTTACAATAAAAAAAAATGTTTTTTTATATCCTAAATATACCCCATATACTATGTAAGGCTTTCGCGGCCATCTTCTGCTATACCTTAAGGTGCGGTTACGCGGGTCTTCGATGGTCTTCGATGGTCTGCAGTAGTGTAAAACCGATCCACGGTTTACCAGAGATATAAATATTTAAAAAGCCCGCAGGTTGATTCAGTCTCCCGTTGCAGCATGGAGAAGAGAGAGCAAATTATTGTTGCTGCATCTTTGTGCATAATAAATAGAGCTTTGTTTATGCAAAATAAATTTAAAAAGCGAGAAAAAAGAAATAAAAAGTTAGTTCCCAATTAAATGACTAATTTCTTAAACTTAAACAAAAAGAAATAAAATAACCATGTTGAAACACTTTCTGTTTTAATTTACGAAAACTTAATTCGTTTGGGATATACAGAGTGTTTATCACATTTAGGTAATTTCATCAGGGACTTATAACTTTCCTGTTATTAGAGATGGAAATAAGATGTAATTGGCAAAGTTTTAGGGATTTTTACGTAGAATTCAGTTGCGCTTCTATATTTTTTCCATTGACTGTTTTTAAAGTAATAACACCCACCTGTTTCTTTTTTAAACCTTTTATATTGAATCATCACTAAAAAAAAATTTCGACCGGCTATGGCCGACAAAGAGCCGAATAGTATAGACCATCGCAGACCATCGAAGACCATCGAAGACATCGAAGACCATCGAAGACCATCGAAGACCCGTGTAACCGCACCTTAAAGTAGTACCATGGCAGGAACAACAACTGCGCAACGAACAACCGGAAAAGGCCCCGCCCACCCAAGCTGCCTATAAATACTCGCTGCGTCCGTCCCCCGGGACACAATAGTAACCAAGTAGTCTACTAGGAACTATCTGAAAATGCCAAACATTCGCGCTGGCGAAACGTCAAGGAAACAAAATCTACTACGACGGCCGGATAGCCCATTTTTCATTCTAAAGTGTTTTTAGTAATTTTTATATTTTACATTTAATATATTTACATTACACATATACAGTTTTCTTTAAATCCGTGTTCAGGATTCAGAGAAAATTTTGTAGAGCCAGCAGAGCGGCCCTGAGGCAGGTGTTAGCCTCCTGGAGGTAAATATAGTGATTTATGTGGTTATTATTCGATGTTTACCGAAAGTGATCTCAAAAACGTCATAGATGGTTTTTCAGGGCCGAAGGCTTACAAAAATATTGTTTTATTAAGCAATAATTTGGTAATCGATATAATTTGGTTTTTACAGGAAAAGGTTCCCAAAAACCTGTTTGATTTGAGTCAGGTACAGTGTAGTGCAGGTACGCTAGAAATAGCGGGCTTAAAACCAAGTTTGTCAGTCATCCCTGGTATTTTACATTCATTTAATTTATTCTGTGAACTTTCATTTTCTTTCGTTTACATTCATTCTGATAATTTAAATTAAAATTAAAAGTGTTCGCGTTTGATTTATATTAAAGGCAGTTTTGTCTCTCTTAGATAACTATTTTGTTTTTGTACTTTGCATTTGGTTGTTTACGCTTTGTGAGGAACGTTGCGAGAGGGCCTTATGCATCATTTCCGAATTATATGAGCAGTCTCCAATACAGAGGTTTATGTTTAATCTCGTCATAGAATCTGATGTTTGTTAGATTATTTGTTAAAGTTGACACGAAGTTTGTTTGATATAAAATTTTGTTGAGATTGCATATATAGAGTGTGTCCGCCTAAGTTCTCTACGTATGGGAAACTTTTTAATAATAATTTTACAAAAAAAAGTTATTTTGTGTAAAAAGTTCTGCATTTGATCTAAAACCCAAAAAGCAATCATTAGATTTTCATTTTTTTGTAGTATACGAGGTACCAAAAAATATGAATATTGTTCAGGAGGAAAGTACCCTTATTTTTAAAAATATATAAAAAAAATATTATTAGTATTAGGAAAAAATGTTTAAAAATAAAAATAACTCTTAAATATGCAATGTTGTTCATTTACAAGGAAATTTTTGTTCTTTTTATGCGATAACGAGCGTTTCTATGACTTTTCACTGTTTTAAAACTTCTTAAGTTTTCTTTAGATATTACATTTTAAAATAAGTATTTTCAAATGTACAAATTCAAATTTTCATCGTTTTATCATATAAAACTTTTAAAAAAATGTTCTTGCAAATTAATGAGTTTGTATATTTAATAGTTATTTTTATTTATAAACATTTTTCCTTATTAATGATTTTCGATATTTTCTAAAATAAGGGTACTTTTTTCTTAAACAAAATTAACATTTTTGAGATACCTCGTATACAACTGAAAATAATGGACATCTAATGATTGCTTTTTATGTTTTAGGCCATGCAGAACTTTTACTAAAGAATCACTTTTTTCGTAAAATTAAGAATAAAAAAGTTTCCCATATGTAGAGAATTTAAACGGACACGCTGTATATTAGTCTATTTTTTCGATGTTTGCCACTTGATGTAACGTGTTTATTCTCTCATATCCATTTGTTTATAGATTAATAAATTATTTTGAGGTGAAAGACAAGACTTTGAGGATAGTAATGCATATAAGCTATGCATTGCTATGTTGCTCTTTTAAATATATGGTTGATTTGCAGCTTAAATGAGCGTCTTTTATCTATTATTACTTCCAAGTATTTTAGAGTTTTTGAGGCAATACTTCGTTATTGGTAATTTTTAATGGGATATTAATCTTGTTATTAGTAATTTTTTTGTTTGTTATCATGCCTTCACTCTCACTTTTATTCAGACTAATTTTCCATTTTTTATACCAGGGCTCTAGATAATGAAGATGGTTTTGTATTTGTGATTTTGCTACATTTGCAGCAAAAGAGTGTGCATAAATCAATGCATCATCTGCAAATAATGCCACTTTAGTTGACGGATATTTAGGGATGTCGGCAGTGTATAAGTTGTATAACTTTGGCGATAAGATTGTGCCTTGTGGCACTCAGGCGTAAATATTTTCTTTAAGATGAGAGTGAGTTTTTACTTTTACTTGAAAGGCTCTTTCACTTATGTAGGAATGTAAAAATTTTCCAAAATACATGGGCATTTCGTGTGTTTTAATAAGTTTATATATTATATAACACGGTGTTTAGGCCAATATTTATTTTGTTTAGCGCCTCTTGTAATATCCTGAAGCTCAGTAGTGTAGTGTCGTGTTTGTCTTTAAAGCCAAACTGCTCTTCAGGGTAACTAGAGTCAAAATTACCTTTAAATTTAGTAAGAATTGCTTTTCCGGTGACTTTGGATACTCCATTGATTAAAGCGATTGGTCTGTACGATTCCGGTAGAGTAGGATTTTTAGCTGGTTTTAATAGAGATTTAATTATCGCCTCTTTCCATTTTTTGGGAAATATTGCAAATAAATAATAGCGTTAATTATATACATACACTGCACGACGGTTTTAGTGGGTAGATTTTTATGAGAATATTAGAAAGGACCAGGTGCCTTGTTGCTAGGTAGTTGTTTTATTTTTTTTATAAGGTCCTTTGGTCTGATGAAAATTCTGAGAATTATAGGGAGCGGGATAGGGTAAGTTTGGGAAATAACGGTATTAACTAAGGTGCTTATTTCATGATGCTCTGGCGGTTAGGTCTGGTGTTGCATATATTTTCTAAAAATTCTGCAATGGTGTCCGCTTTTTGTACATCAGTTTGTGGTTCTTCATTATTTAGTGTCGGTATTTGTTGAACTTGTTTTTAAGTCGTCCAGTCAGTCGCCATAGTGAGTTATCCTGGGTAGACAATCTCCCTAGGACTTTAGACCAGGCTTTGATTTTGTAGTCATTTAGTTTTGACGAATGGTTTTTGTAATCGCAGTCCGTCTTGTCTTCGTCTTTGACGCTGCCATCTTTTCCTAAGATTGTTTTTAAATCTTATCAAGATGGCAACGTCGTCCGGTATGTTGTCTTTCTTGTCTTTAGTCGTGATCTCTCTGGCTATATTATTTCTTGCAGACTGGATATTTTAAGTTAAAATGTTTATTGCCGATCTAGTTCTTGCGGTGATTAAATATGTTGGATATTTCTGTGTTGTTATTTAAAATATTTTACATTTCCTCCAGTCTGCAGAGCAAGAGTAGAAGATGGTCGGAAGAGAGTTCGTCTAGTATTTGTAGGTCGGATAGGTCAACTATGTTTTTGTTCAGTACTATGTCAATGTATGTCGGTGTCGTGCCATTAGCAGGATAATGCGTCGGTTTGTTTGTTGTCATTATTTGTATGTCGTGTTCTATGGCATAATCGTGAACAACAGTTCTGTTCCTGTTTATCCTATGATTTTGCCACAGACTGTGTCTCGCGTTGAAGTAATAGTATTCTTGTGCATTGGTTCATGGCAGATTTGCCACCGAAACGGCAAATTTTTAATTAAAATTGTTTCGGTTTTTTGGGGGGTTTTTCTTTATTTTGTTTTAGGCAACCGGAAGTTCATAGGGGTCAATACAGGGTCAGCTAGCTATACCCCGGGACCAGGACCGAAGAGGTCCCATTTTTCCTAGATTGAGGCGTGTACCCAAACAATTACCATCGAATTCATTATGTTTGTTATGTCTTGGTCCTGGAACCTCAGGTTTGGCTTTTCGTAACAATCACTAATGACTGCCCCATTCATTAACTTGATAGAAACTTGTTCTATAAGTGTTTGAACGGGTGCTAGTGGTAAATGTGATCTGTGTTGTTTAATTAGCAATGCTACGCCGCCTCCCCTTCGGTTTCTGTCTTGTCTATGTATTATGTAATTTCTTATTTTCAGTTTGTCTGTTATGTCTGGCTTGGTTTCTGTTATGACCATAATATGTATCTTGTTTTTAGATAGATAATAAATTAATTCGCCTATCTTGTTTAAAACGCCATTGGCGTTCCATAAAGATAGATTTTTCCTTATTTTTTATGGATCGAAGTTGTAGTTTTTAATTTTAATTGTTACGAAATTAAGTATTTGCAATGCCAATTCTGTTTGATTTTGCGTATTTTTAATGGTGTTTAAATCATCTAAAAAGCGTAAAATTTCATTAAAGGTTATTAATTTATTAATATTTTTACCTATTTTTTATGGATAGAAGTTGTAGTTTTTAATTTTAATTGTTACGAAATTAGGTATTTGCATCGCCAATTCTGTTTGATCTTGCGTATTTTTAATGGTGTTTAAAAAATAATTTAAAAAGCGTAACATTTCATTTAGTTTATATTTAGATTTAAAAAACCATCTATTACGTTCATAAGACTACTATCATTTATGCCGTTTGCGTTTATTATTTCTGGCCCTTCTCGGCTGACCCTATTTCTTGGGAGTGGTAGAAAGTTTTGTGATTGGGTGGTTGGCTCATTTTGGTTGAAGCGGACCTCTGTCCTTTGTAAATCTCAGCCACTTGACCTGGTGTAGTTGGGCCACTTGCCCTGGCCTTCTGCCACGCGTTTGTTGATGGTAGGAGTGCTGGTATATATTTTGTTGCTGTTTGCAACTTTGTTGAATTTTGAGATTTTGTATTTGTAGACAGGACAGTTTTCGTCGTTGGACTTATGGCCCTGTCCACAATTTGCACACCCTATTGTGTCGGTGTTTACACAACTGGCTACCTCCGCAGTGTAGGCATCTTGGGGCCCTATGGCAGTAAGTTATGGCGTGTCCCCACTGTTGGCAACGTTTGCATTGCATAATGGGGCGGCTGTTAGCGTTTCTTTTCCATCTTATTATATATTATACAACAAACAAACCGACGCATTATCCTGCTAATGGCACGACACCGACATACATTGACATAGTACTGAACAAAAACATAGTTGACCAATCCGACCTACAAATACAAGACGAACTCTCTTTCGACCATGTTCTACTCTTGCTCTGCAGACTGGAGGAAATTTAAAAATATTTTAAATAACAACACAGAAATATCCAACATATTTAATCACCGCAAGAACTAGATCGGCAATAAACATTTTAAGAGTCACGTGGTCAAAATATTTTACTTGTTGTAGTGCTTTTAAAGTGACTTTGGGGCCCGTGACAACCATGTAGATGGGCTAGTAGTTAAATCTTATTTCAAATATTTTCTTTGCCTCGATGTTATGTTCGTTTTTCAATTGTATTTTTATGTCCTCGGTGTCGGGGTTATTATCTAGGCCTTTTAGCATGCGTTTTTTCTTCAGCTGTCGAATAAGCCTGCCATAGAAGTTCTGGGTCCTCTTGGAGGTAGTTTATGTACTGGCTATATTCTTCTATGGCATGTATTTGAAGAATTGTTGTATTCTTGGAAAAAGTGATAGTGTAGCCCTTTATTATCATACTTTTTAGATGTTTTTGGAATCCTTCTGCCTGCTGTTTTTTATGGATTCCCTGCAATATTATAGGAGGTGTCTTGTTGTTCTTCTTTTCTATGTGTATTTTGTGTGTAATGTTTTTTTAGATTGTTGTTGATTTTTGTTTTTCCATTTTTTGTGGTAGAATTTGTAGTGTTTTGCAGTATTTTTCGTCGTTTTCTGTCTCTATTTTTTCTTCTTTCTCGTTGTTCTGCAGTGGGTGATATTTGTTTTTTTTTTGGGGGGGATAGTAGGGTATTCTCTAGGTTTTAAGATATTTTTTAATTGGAAGTTTGGTTTTTAACTTGGTGGTCTTCTAGACTGTTGTTTGGTTGTCTGGATCTTTTTCTGCTTTTTTTTCTGGGTCGACGTTTGTATCTCCTGTTTTTATTTTCTTTTTGTTATTTTTTGTTGGATTTATTTGTAGTGGAAAAGGGGAGGTTGTACCAAATGCCCCTTGGTGTGCTATTATATTCACCGGTTGTTTCTCTTTCGAGGTAGGTGTTGTAAAAATCGATGTATTTGCTTTGTTTTGTTGTGGTGAGGTTAATTGGGGACTAATTATTGGTAATAAATTGAGTGGTACTTCATTAAAGTTGAAAGCGGTCGTGGTAGTTTTGGTGAGTTTTTTTGCGTGTTCTTGTTTTTTTCTTTTGTATGTTAATGTTATTTTTATATTGTGCTTCGCTTCTAGATGTTCTTAAGTGGTTTTTAGATTCTTTGACGCTTCTACGTGTCTTGCTATAATTCTGCCTTCTTGGCAAGTTGTGTCGTATGCTCTGAGCTTGTTAATTAGGTTCTCTATATCCTTTTGTAGTTTTAATGAGCTATTTAAAGATTTCTTAGGATTTTGTCGTCGATGGATGAGTTTATGTTGTCTTCGTCTATGGAATAGTTCGTCGATGAACGCGTTACTATTGGAGTGTCTCTAGCACCCCGTGGAAAGATGATATGGTGGTGGATGACCAATTAGTGTTTTCTTTTAGTCTTCTTTGAATTATATTTTTCTTTTTGTTTGTAGTTTAGCAAAAGTACACACCCTATATATTTTTTTGTTAGCTTTCAAGTTTATTTGAAAAAAATACGCAAAACTATATTAAAATAAACTTAAATAATTTGTGTTGTAAATTACCCCTTTATTTAGCGCTTTAACCTCGTAGGGTATTAGCGCAAAACCATTTTCTTTATAAAAATGGATTTGCCTAAAAATTATTAAAGGTCATTTATTAGTCCAGCATTAAAATAAAAAAACGAATTCAATAATGTTTTTATAATAACAGTCTTTCCCAAAAGCATTTACAATATTTACGAGCACCTGGTACATCTTTTGAAACCATAACGAGGGCAGTCTATGAGTATATGTTGCATGCTTATAGGAACTAACCAGGGATTTAAAAAATAATTTTTATTTTAGGAAAATACAGTGGAGTACCTTTTTTTCCTTAAAAATTATTTACTAAAAACCTTTATAAACGATACTGATAAAAATGAACTTTTTTATCCCTAAAAACAACTTATTTAATGCATAAGGTAGATCTTACAACCTGGCATAAAAGTTATTATGAAAAAAACAAGTATTTTTAAAAAAGTTAACATCCAGTAGCTTGAAAATTAGGACATTTAGGACACATATTTAGATGCAGTTTTCGTAATAATTTTTGTTGAAAATTACCATTTAAAATTAGTTAAAGTTACTAGACACTCTGTATAAGTAATTAACTAATTTATTACTCTTTAAGAAAACTGTCTATACAATTTAACCTATTTTATTATCCTACATTTAGCGTATTCTTTGTTATAAATTTTAATGATTAACTGAACTAAGAGAAGAAGCATAGGATAACAAAGTAAAATGTTGCATAATTTACCCTCATAATTTTGGTAAGAATATTTATTAGGTTGTCGGATTATTATTTTAATATTATTATGTATATAGTATGTTATTTAAAGAAAATGTTGCCTTCCCGTTATTTGTTTTTATTGTTTTTTTTAATAATAAAAACTAGATTTAAATAATACATATCCTAAATTTCCTTTTTACAAATTAATAAAATTTTAATAATATCAATATTGTTTATATTAAAGAATTTACTTTAAACCCCCAGGGAAAAAGTCACTTTATTTTCTAAAAAGGTGATTGAAAGTGCACTTTTAATCCCTAAAGTACATAAAATAATTATTTTATAATAAATATTTTATTCATTTATTTTTTTTGAAGTAATCCTAACATTTATTATATTATGCAAGGGCAGAATAGTTCTTCTTAATATATAAAAAATTTAAATTTTGGAAAATCTTTACTAAACATCTTTATATTGTTGTGGCCATATAATAGTTTATTTGAATAAAAATAAGGACAAAACTTTCTTTAAACATACAGTGTATCCACGAATGGAATTGGCTATACCTGTAAAAAAAAAATATTTTTAAGATTTTGAAAAAAAATATTTTTATAAAAGTTTAGCTTTGTCTAAAATGCTAAAAGGTTAAACAAAATTGGCCGAAGGATATACATACAGGACGATTTAAAATTGTAAAAATATTACTTAAAAAAATTTAAAAGTCAAAGAAATGCATTTTTGAGACTACCTAATTAAAAAGCGTAAAAAATAATCGAAAGTGTATACTACATTATTTTGGTATTGGTTATGGTTTCTTAAGAAAATTAAGGTTATTGTTGCAAAAAAAAACAAAGAAAAAATGTGTTTTTTTCAATAAAAAAAAATGAAAATATTTTTTTAGAATAAAAGCGTTAAAAAAATCACCCTTTAATATACAAGCTTTAAAATTATAAAAAAGATTATTTTGGGAAAAAAAATCGGTAACATTTTTTTTAGACACTTATTTAAAAAGCGTCAAAACGTAATACTACTTTTAATTTTGTTAAATATATTGTTACTTATTGCTTTAGTACTTACATACACTTTAACTTAACTTGATATTGTATGCATCTAAAGTAAAATCAATTATGTATTATAAAAGAAGCATTTATTTTATATTACACCCAATTTTTCCAAGTAATAAGTAATAAAAAAATGTATTGGACTTTATTAATTACTTTTTTATGCTATTTTATTAAGCTTTTTCAAAAAAAAAAATAATATTATTTTCACGATTTTCAAGCACCCTGTATAATATAGGACAATTTTTATTATAAATACATTAACATTTTCGACAAAGCAAAAACAAATACAAATTTTTACGGGCATAATTCAGTCCATCCGTGGACGTGCATATCCTAAATGTCGTAGTTTTTGACATATAGAAAAAACTAAATTTTTACCAGTGTCATGCATGAAGGGTGTAGAGAAAATATTTAACAAATATGGTACGCCGCTAGATTTAATAATATTTTTTGGCTGCCCGTTTAATTTTTAATAAATTTTAATCTTTTTCTTATTTATTGTACGGTTTTCGCACAAATAAAAACAAACAATTTCTCGATATGGTCATATCGCTATCCAAATTCTTCTGTATTTAGTGTAGAATAGACATGTTAAAAATACGGCCTATCATTTAGCTTGCTTTAGCAATCATTACATAAAATAAAAGTTATAATACTAAGGAAATACTAAATTTTTCTCTTAAAAAAATAATTATTTTTAAAATAAATGAAAAAGATGATATATTAATGCTGTCACGTAAAGTCAAAAAAATAAAAATTGCCGTTATAAAGGGTGTGTCAAAAATTTGGAGGGTATTTTTAAATTTGAATATAAACTTGACTCTATAATTTTTAGGCAAACCAGTGCCAATATCTTTATTGTCTTCTAAATCTCAAAAATAAAATGGTTTTTATTTCGTAAACAGAAAGGTGCAAATCGCTTCCTATTCGTATCTTAGGAACTTAGACTATTGCTAATATATATATATATATATATATATATATAAAATAAATGGTAACAATTACCTACCGACCAAAAAATGTTTGGTCCAATCCTATGCTTGCAAAGTCAAATTAACTAACAATTTGACGAATTTTGCTAAACGTGTCACTGTTAAATATTCCTAATTCAAAATAATGTTGCCAGATGAATAAAAGACAAAATTTTTTTATGCAAAAATATTATAAATATAAATATAATAACATTACAAATTGTTATAAATTATCGCATTGAAAGATTAGTTGTTACACAGGGTGTTTTCTAATTGCGGTAAGAAATTCTAAGGGCATATTCCTGAGCAAATTTTTATAAAAACTTCATATAAACATAGGTCCAGAAATGCTTTGTGTCTAAGATCACAACACTGTTGTTCCGGAACAACTCTTAGGAGCATCCTGACAAAAACAAAACCTTAATCATCTAAACAAAAGACAGAAACAACAGAAAGAGTGTATCTATCAGGTACCATGTGAATGTGGGGAGTTGTACATTGGTAAAACAAAACGCCCGCCTAATGTAAGAATTAAAGAGCATAAGCATCATACTCAGTAAACATCTAAGTCTGGAATCACTGACCACGCTTGGTCTAAAGAACATGTGATTAAGTGGTCAGAAGCACGGGTTGTTAACATGGAACCTTATTGGAAAAATCGGAAATTTAAAGAAGCGGTCTTTTAAAAATTAAAAACAACCAAAATGCCTTTAGTAATCCAAGTGTGAAACCATTCCTTAAGCGCACCAATGCTGGCGTCTTAGATGAACAACCCCACGCATGATCGCACCCAATTTGGTCACGGATTAATGGTCTACACTAGTATATAAACTTTGTAGCGCTAGAAACTAGTATTAGTTTACACTTGAAAACAGACAGAGATAGGACTGCCCGAATTGTGTGAATACTTAAAATAAAGACAATGAAAGTCCGAAATTCTTATGGTATCATTCATGATATATGACATATGTCTACCACATTCAAACAGACAAGGTTACTTTAAAAATAGTTTAAAAAATATCCTCAGACAATTTCGATGTATGTATAAATCTATTTAAATTTTTAATTTTGCTTTTGTTTTACAATCCCGCAAATCTGGGTTCCCATATTTGAAAAAGCATTTATGTTTTACGTGCCGTCGATATAATGTTATCGCTTCAGACTACCCGTTTTTTGTCACGTAATTTAATAACGCTGAATTTAATATATCCGTAGTGTCTACTCAACTACTACAAACGTTATAGAAGATAATTTTTGCAATTTTAAATTATAATTACTATTTCACGAAGAGCTAGTTTATAACTCCTTTAATTTTTTAGTAAATTTAGTTTACAACGTATTTTATTTCTTTATTTTTACTTGGTATTAGCAATAGTCAGAGAGAGATAATAGGACAGAAAATAAAGCATTGCCAAGAATATAAGTACCTAGCATTGAACATAACAGACGAGACGATGGGACTTTGGATAGAGCAATTTAAAAGCGCTGTACACAAGGGAAAAAGGCAATAGAATTGTTAATTAGTGTACTATGGGACCCAACTATTTCCAAAACAATAAAAAATAAGCATAAAATATATAGATACTATAGTAAAATCAATAGTTACATATAGTAGTAAAGTTTGGTCACTAAAAGAAAGAATAAAAAAGCACTTAGAGTGGTAGAGATGGATGCTAAGCTTAGATGGTATGGTTAAACAGAAATGAGGAGATAGGCTTGAAAAACGGAGATTGTGTATCGGCAGACGGCGCAGAAGCAAGTTAAAGTGTATGTAAGTACTGAATTGGGTCCCATAGTACACTAATTAGCAATTCTATTGCCTTTCTCCCTTGTGTACAGCGCTTTTTAATTGCTCTATCCAAAGTCCCATCGTCTGTTATGTTCAATGCTAGGTACTTATATTCTTGGCAATGCTTTATTTTCTGTCCTATTATCTCTCTCTGACTATTGCTAATACCAAGTAAAAATAAAGAAATAAAATACGTTGTAAACTAAATTTACTAAAAAAATTAAAGGAGTTATAAACCAGCTCTTCGTGAAATAGTAATTATAATTTAAAATTGCAAAAATTATCTTCTATAACGTTTGTAGTAGTTGAGTAGACACTACGGATATATTAAATTCAGCGTTATTAAATTACGTGACAAAAAACGGGTAGTCTGAAGCGATAACATTATATCGACGGCACGTAAAACATAAATGCTTTTTCAAATATGGGAACCCAGATTTGCGGGATTGTAAAACAAAAGCAAAATTAAAAATTTAAATAGATTTATACATACATCGAAATTGTTGAGGATATTTTTTAAACTATTTTTAAAGTAACCTTGTCTGTTTGAATGTGGTAGACATATGTCATATATCATGAATGATACCATAAGAATTTCGGACTTTCATTGTCTTTATTTTAAGTATTCACACAATTCCGGCAGTCCTATCTCTGTCTGTTTTCAAGTGTAAACTAATACTAGTTCCTAGCGCTACAAAGTTTATATACTAGTGTAGACCATTAATCCGTGACCAAATTGGGTGCGATCATGCGTGGGGTTGTTCATCTAAGACGCCAGCATTGGTGCGCTTAAGGAATGGTTTCACACTTGGATTACTAAAGGCATTTTGGTTGTTTTTAATTTTTAAAAGACCGCTTCTTTAAATTTCCGATTTTTCCAATAAGGTTCCATGTTAACAACCCGTGCTTCTGACCACTTAATCACATGTTCTTTAGACCAAGCGTGGTCAGTGATTCCAGACTTAGATGTTTACTGAGTATGATGCTTATGCTCTTTAATTCTTACATTAGGCGGGCGTTTTGTTTTACCAATGTACGACTCCCCACATTCACATGGTACCTGGTAGATACACTCTTTCTGTTGTTTCGGTCTTTTGTTTAGATGATTAAGGTTTTGTTTTCGTCAGGATGCTCCTAAGAGTTGTTCCGGAACAACAGTGTTGTGATCTTAGAAACAAAGCATTTCTGGACCTATGTTTATATGAAGTTTTATAAAAATTTGCTCAGGAATATGCCCTTAGAATTTCTTACCGCAATTAGAAAACACCCTGTGTAACAACTAATCTTTCAATGCGATAATTTATAACAATTTGTAATGTTATTATATTTATATTTATAATATTTTTGCATAAAAAAATTTTGTATTTTATTCATCTGGCAACATTATTTTGAATTAGGAATATTTAACAGTGACACGTTTAGCAAAATTCGTCAAATTGTTAGTTAATTTGACTTTGCGAGCATAGGATGGAATTGTACCAACCAAAAATTTTTTGGTCGGTAAGTAATTTTTACCATTTATTTTACTCCTAAAAAACAGGGTAGTTTTTAACTACGGTACTAACTTTTAAAAAGGTAATTTTTATGTTTTTCCTTTTTTGAAAAAAGTTCCTATAAACACACGTCTCGACTTGTTTCATTTCTAAAATACAGGAGCTTATTTCCGTGAAAGATTTGGAAAAGTAGACAATCAAGGCAAAGTAAATTGTTTGCTTACGCGTTTCTATATTTCTTATGATTGATATTTAAACTGTAAAAATATGTTTTTATTTTCACTACTTTTACCTTTTTTTTTTGAATGATTAATAAAACGCCTTTATCTTTATTTATTTAACTACATTTAGCAATTTTAGAACATAATGTATTGATGTTTTTAATATCTATCCAATAAACCAAAGTTTGTTAAATACTTGAATTCGATTTAACAATGTCGAATGGGTTAAAGAGCACATGTTTGTAGAAAGAAGAATGTAAAATAAAACTAAAAGCTACATTTTTGCCTTATATAAAAAAACTTTATAAAAAGTCAGGGGCGTACTTTACTTCTTCAATTGACAATTATTGGCTGTGATTCTCACTGGCTGGGCCCCTGCACCACATAATAATCCAAATCTAGGTCGAGGTTTATAAGCGCCTTACCACATTAAATAAATGTACCAAATTATATCCAAATCAGTTAAAGGGCTTTTAAGACATTTTAAAAATATAAACTTTTTAAAAGCATTAACCATCTGTATCTGAAATAAAACTAATATGGACATATGTTTATAGGAACTTCTTTTCATAAAAGACATTAAATCAACATCTTAAGTTTCGTACTAGGAAACACCCTGTATTTTATGTTGTTTAGTAGAAACTGATTGTTAAATTAAAAGTAATTTTTTTTTATTTAGTTTTTTATTTATCATTAAGTACTTTGCATAATATTAACGCTTATAGTTGCAAACACATTATTAGTGAGCCAAACTTCCCATGCAACCCATCCTAAAAACGTTGTTTAAGCCGGAACTATTTGCAAAATCTTTTAACTTTAGCATAAATACACATCTTATCAAGTATAAAAATCATAAAAGGATATTTAAAAAAAATTATGGGAAGTTATAGCAACAAACTACGGTGGGGTCAGTAACTGATCATCCTTGTCCCAGGTGCTAGTGCCCGCTTGACACTAGACCACGTAACAAAAACTATTTTCATGCCAAAAGGTAGTTAAAGTATTATTACCCTTTTACCCATAATTTTATCCGACTTCAATACCTTGTCCTTTTCAAAACTTATGGGGAAGAGAACTTTTTAAAACCGCGTATGTGCAAATTGGAGCTAAGTTTTAAACGCTTGTAGCTCTAGAACTAATTGGCCGATTTTTAACAAAAAACGGTAATGCCTATAGAATCAAAAGGCCTTCAAAACGAGATAATTCATGACCTTTTTGACCTTTTAACATTTGAGAAAAAAAGTTGATAGTGCTCCCTTGGCACTAGACCACCTGCCAAATTCATTTTTATACCAAAAAGTAGTTTAGGTGACACCCTTTTAACCAAATTTTCCTTAATCTCGATACCTTGTTCCATTCAAAGGATAAAAGTGGGAAGCACTTTTATTATCCTTACTGTATAGGGCAAAGGCGCATTTAATGCTTAACAATATTTATAAATAGTTAAAAAATCTGCAGTCGTTTCGGAATTATCCAAAAAGAAAGGAAATTTTGCAATCAACTTCATATTTTTAAATATTAGGAATATTTGGATATAAACTTGTATTTTAATTCTTTATCCAATGACATATCACATTTTACATTTATGCGACGTTTCGAATCAAAAAAACATAATTCACTATTTTGCAATATAACGATTTTAGCTCAAACGTTTGGGGAAATTTTTGTTTGCAGGGCGTATACAATATACATACATTTTTTAAAGACAGGCTACGATAAAGTTAATATAATATATAGGCGTTTAATTAAATTTAATATATGTATACCTGCTTAGTTGAATTATTATTAAATAAATAAGTGAATAAAAAAGACTTATAATGAGTTGTAAAACTAATGCATACTTAATTTCAAACGAAAATTTTCACAATCGTTTTAAATTAAATTATAATTTTATCTGCCTTTTTTCTGAAAACATTTGGAAAGATAACTGAGCTACGGAGATAGGAGATTTTTGGAAAATACAATTATTTTTCTAATATCCTATTGGAGACTACGTTTTTTTTTCTATTTAACTATATTTGTAACTACAGCAGTTCTTTAGACCGTTGTACTAAATATTTAAAAAAATCTCACCTGTATACAGAAAATATAAATTAGTAACTCGATATAACGCTTGCATGGTATGCAAACCGAATTTCTTACCGGGCATATTAACAATTGTTAATGGACTCTTGCAAGTAATTTTCTATACACTTCCTAGATTATCCCAAGATAAATCGGGCCGCAAGCAACAAATTTATCAACTCGTACAATGGTTGGCACTTAATTGTTTCATAGGAATTATGTCCCTGTTTTACAATTCAGGTGAAATTATATTGAAAAGGGTTGTAGGGTGTTTAATACTGCTGTAAATATCGAAAGTTTCCTTTAATTTCTAGATAATTCCCTAGACATGTAATGCCTATTATTAAAACAAATCATTTGATAAAATTTATAGGTACAGGGTATCCTAAAAATATGAAAACGGCTTAATATCTCAAAACTAAAAGCAAAAACTTTAAGTTGAAGAGTTGTAGTGGGTACATCAAATTGAGCTCTAAGGTCTGCTGTGATAATTATCTTAGGATTATATTGACTTTTTGGATATTATTTTTAATACAAACCCTGGGGACGCTTAACTTCCTACTACTATAATGTGCAGAATTTAGGGACTTTTAATACTCTAAAAAATAGGATTTTTATTTTTCTAAAATTAATTTTACCTTAAAATATATACAAATGACACTTTTAAAGTAAATTTAGGTTAACTATGAGATAAGTTTAATTAATAGAACGTTTTTTTTTAAGATTTTTTCCATGTCCCTTAATTTTCAAGATTTTTGGCCATTTCTATACTTGGGAAAAAATTTGTATAAGTAAAATTAATATTTAAAGATTCGGTGCCGGACATACAATTTTTTTAAATTAAAGTTTATTAAAATTAAAATTTTTTGTTAATTATTATATTATTATTTTTGTAGGTTTGAATATAGAATATAGTGAGCAAAAAAACATGACTAGTAAGTTTAAATTTTAGGTTAAAGGTAGTGGTTTCATTAATAGTTATTTATCCAACACTTACATATAATATCTACATAATTGATCAGATTTTGAGGATATAAAGTGTACTATAAGTCACTAGTGAGCTAAAGTACCCTTTAGCTCACTAGTGAATTATAGACAATACAAATTTTGTTGCTGGTGTTGACAATGACAAGTAACAAATAATGGATGACGTTTTCAAATTATTTTCGATATTAAAAACGTTTTATACGAAAGTGTTGGATAAAATTTTGTATTAGACACGTGAGTTATTACATATAAGTCACTTAAGAAAATTACTTTTAAAAACTTTTCTTGCGTGACTTATATGTAATATAACTCACTTATCTAATAAATAACTATTATTAGATAAGTGAGTTATATTACATATAAGTCACGCAAGAAAAGTTTTAAAAGTAATTTTCTTAAGTGACTTATATGTAATAACTCACGTGTCTAATACAAAATTTTATCCAACACTTTCGTATAAATCGTTTTTAATATCGAAATAATTTGAAACGTCATCCATTATTTGTCACTTGTCATTGTCAACACCAGCAACAAAATTTGTATTGTCTATAATTCACTAGTGAGCTAAAGGGTACTTTAGCTCACTAGTGACTTATAGTATACTTTATATCCTCAAAATCTGATCAATTATGTAGATATTATATGTAAGTGTTGGATAAAAATTAACGGTAGTTAAAAATTATTATTGTAAAAAAAATTGACGTTGTAAAGTAATACAGCTTCAATAGGAAATAATATAATAATAAACTCCTAATAATGGTCTTGAATTTGTTTCAGGGACTTAAGAGCGGGAACTACCTATCTTCTAAGCACGTACATGTTTTGTTCAAGTAGATCTATTGTACGAACTTAAACAAAAGTAATTAAGCTTCGTTGGAATTAATTTGTCACACAAAAGAATGCATATTGGTTTTAATCTAATGCTATATTTTAAACAATTTTCTGTTTAATTAAAAGTAGTATTAAAGATACTCGTTTTATACAGGGTATTACACAATCTTGTTAAAAAAATTAAGGCAGGTTTGACCATTAAAAATATGAAAAAGAGGATTGCTTCCTAGATACAGGGTGATATTAAAAAAAGCGAGGTTTTATTATTATCTTTTATATTACCTATCCAATTTTAATAAGTATATGTAGATATGTTCTGTAGTTCGGCGGATTTATTTAATGAATGGTAATTATTTGGGTACACGCCAAAAATTAAATTTAAATTACTTAAAAAAATACAAAAAAATTAAAACAAGTAAAAAGATAATTAAAAATCGACGTTACATATAAGTCACTTAAGAAAATTACCTTTTATTAAACTTTTCTTGCGTGACTTATATGTAATATAACTCACTTATCTAATAAATAACTATTATTTTACAAAATGTTAGCTTTTCGTTAAGTAATACAGTTTTTTATCTATTAACGAACGGTTTGTTTTACATAAAATGATTGTCATGCTAAAATAATTATTTAGGCTTGTTATTTATTTGAGACAAACGTTGGGTCTGTATTTTTTTAAATAAAATTTACTATTTAGTTTAGTCATAAAATAATTTTTTTGGGTTTTATAGAATAGTATGTCATACATAAAGAAATTGTTTTGCAAAATTACTTAAATATTTAGAATAAAATGATGTTTTCACCTTCCAATTCATACAAAAGTTTGTTTAAATAAACTTTTTATTAAATAAAAGTTATTTATTCTACAAGGGACAAAAATTTCAAATTTCAGCTCCAGGTTATGTTGTCTCCAGACGCAAAGCGAAAGGAGACAATAACCCAAGAGCTTAAATTACCGCGTATAATACAATATTTTTTTACCCTAACTGAAAAAAATAAAAAAATAATGTTATTAAATGTTAATAACTAATTATTACAATATAATAAATATAAAATATGAATGATGTGAAATTGGAAGTTTTAAATTAGTCATGTTAATAACCTTTAAAGTAATTATTAAATATCTGTCAACGTAATTTTGTTACTTGATTTTAATTAAAAAGTTGAAACTTGTGTAGGTGTTTACCGGTTATTTTAAATAACATAAAGGTAAGAAAAACCTGATTGAACTTTTAATATAAAAGAAATATAAGTTTTGTATGTTAAAGTAGTTTAAAATTAAATATTTATCTTTACTTACGTGTATGTACGTCCGGGAAAAAGTGCTCACTTTGTTTTCGGGAAAAAAGTAATTTTATGAAAAGTCACATTTTAGTACATGTTAACAGAGATACGATGTCAACTCTTTTCCCGTTACAAAAAAATTGGTTTTAAGCTTTATGTTCTCTTACAGCAGAATTATAAACCAATTTAATAAAAATAAAAAAATGCCACTCTTAAAGATAGATTTAAAACTTCATAAAAGTCAGTGACGTACTTTTTTACAATAATATTGGCTGTGGTACCCACTAAGATGCCACTAGACTCAATATAATACAAAGCTTTACAAGCGCCTTATTAAATTAAATAAGTGTCCCAAATTTTATTCAGATCGGTTAAAAAGTTCCTAAGATATTTAGAAGATACCGCCTTTTTTTGAAAATTTTAACGCCCTGTACCTCAGAATAAAAGCAAATCCGGACATATGTTAATAGAAACTTTTTTATAAAAAAATATTTTTATCGACTGTCCAAATTTGTCACGAAAAACCCGGTCCACCCTGTATATTAAAATTACTTTTTAAAACTGTTTCTGGAACAATTATTGCATCACATTTGAAGTATATTATGTTGTTTTATTACTACCTTTTTCCAAGTATATTTATTTTATGTTACTGTTACTTTTATGTACAAGTGACCATTAGAAAATAACAAGAAACAATTAGAATACTGCACCAGTTATTTCAGAAGTAAATTGCTGATAAGGAAATCCCTAAAAACACAAATATACTTAAAATATAAATACAAAGATAGTATATTATATACCAAGGGTGAGAATTAAGCTATTATTTACCGCGCATTTTTATATGAGGCGCGTAGCGCTGAGGGATTTAATGTGCGAGGTAAATAATAGCTTTCTACCGAGGCATATATAGAATTTTTTACAGCTAACATGGATATATTAACAATTTTATTTGGGCAATAGTAATTTCCTAAAAATGTGTTTAATGTATCAAAATATCAAGTAGACTGGAGCGTGTTTCTAATCAGAGTGGCTTTATTTATGTAAAAATTATCATGTGTCAAATTTTGATATGAGAAATGTCTCATTATTAACCTAGGTATTTTTTAATTATTAATATTTACCTAGGGTGGGAAATATTAATACTTGTTAGGGTAATGGGGTAAATATTAGCAATTTCTCAGGTTAGTAGTAAAAAGATATTGCAGCACTGATGTTTCATTTTAACGTCACTTGTACCACTTTTTTACTGAACCCCTTAACATAAAAAAAAATACGTACTTTAAATTAAAGGTTTTTAATCACTAAGACACAAACTTTTTTTATCTTTTTGACATCCCACGAAGGTCTATTCCTAAATACCAGAGTACCGTGAGTGTCGGGTTATTAGATGTTTAACCCATCGTTCCCCCTGTTCCGTCAACGTTGTCCAAGCACTGAAACATGCAGTTGCATTTCACAGCACCTTTTAGACAACGCGGTAGTGCCACCACGGTCGTTATTTTTAAAACTACTACCTAAATATGTCTCCCCGCTGGGAATCGAACCGCAGACCTCTGGCTTCGAAGATCAATCAATTTCAATTTTAAAGGGTATTTATTATTCTAAAATATTTACAATACAGTTATAGTTTACATAATACAATTTGTTATCAAAGCTTCTTCCGAACTATGAATAGTCTTCCAAAGCTGGTAGCCAGGCTCTCGAGGCGAAACTCTCCACCTGGGGGCTGGTGTTAACCCTTTGGAAACCGAAACTGAACGCGTTTATAATGATAAAAACCTTTCCGATGCCTTCAAGGTTTATTTTGAAATTTCACTTATTAAGTTATTCTATTTGTCTAAATATTCTAAATTTATTTGTAATTGACTATCATTTATTTTGGGAAAAATCGATTCAAAAAACCCAATTAAAATTCATGTTTGTGTTTTAATAGACATCTAAGTCCCTGGATCTTGTACAGTGGATTGCCGAACTGAACACATACACATTTTTTATGTATAATTGAGATAGATGATTAAGTTATTGAATTATGCAATTTTGTTAATGAACTATGGAGGTCTAATTTCATGAAAAAGTGGTGTTCTGTGGTAGAGTGGTTTGTGTGTGTAGTTATCATTTATTCTTACGTGTGCTATATTTCTGGTTAATTCTGATTTTAATATGTTTTATCTATAAAATTTTTCACTTTGATCTGTTATATAGTCTTTTATTGTTTGTGTGTCGCTGACCTTAGAATTTTATTTTGCATACGCTGTAACCTGCATAATTGAGTGTCTGAGACTCCCGACCATACAGGCGCAGCGTATGTTATTGTTGGTTTTATAATAGAGTTGTAAATGATTAATTTATTGTGTTGAGAAAGTGAAGACCTGGGTGATATTAGCGAATAGAGCGACTGTTGCGCTAAAAACGCTTTTTAAGTGTATGGTTAACGTGGGCGACAAATTTTAGCCGTTGATCTATTATGACGCCTAGGTACTTTATTTTTGAAACGGGACGAATAGGGATGTTGTTTATTCGAACTGGGATAAAGATTTTGTTGTTTGTGAACTTTTGGTTAGCACAAGACACTCGGTTTTTTGTTCGTTAATTCTTATTTTCCAGTTCTCATAAAACGGGATTAGGGAATTTAGGTGGTTTTGGATATGGGATTTAGCAACCATAGCTAAAAATGAACTAGCATATACCAGCGCATCATCAGCGTATAGTGCTAATTTGGTTGAGGGATATTTCGGGATATCGGCCAAATAAAGGTTAAAAAGCCTAGGACTAAGCACGCTGCCTTGCTGGACACCCGCGTGCGTCATCCTAGGGGTGGAGAGGGAGTTATTAACTCGGATTTGGAAGGTTCTCCGAGTTAAGTAGGAGTGGATTAGGGTTATAAGGTGTAATGGGAAGTTGTGGAAATAGAAAAGCTTATAGATCAGTCCATTATGCCAAACGGTATCAAACACCTGTTTGATGTCCAGAGACAAAAGTACAGTATTTTGTTTTGCATTGAATTTATCAATGGCGTGTTGTAAAACTGCGGCTACTAACATAACCGCACTTAAATCGGGCTTAAACCCGAATTGCTCAGGTGGTACTTTTGTTTCTAAATTGAACTCCCCGATTTTTAGCACAATGACCTTTTCTGCAACTTTTCCGGGAGTATTAAGGAGGGCTATAGGTCTGTAGGAGCTGGAAAGCTTGGGATCTTTCCCAGGTTTGAGAATAGGAATGACAATGGCGTGTTTCCATTGCCTAGAAGATCAAAGCTCTGTCCACTAGGCCACGGGGGAGCCAACAAACTATTGTATTGTCCTTTTGTCCTTTTGTTAAAATAACTATTATATATTAGGAATTTTGAAGATCTGTATTATAAGAGGTTAGTGATATTACTTAGCTCTAAACTATAACTTGTACGGACGGAGGTAAACGGGGCGCGAAAATATTTCTTTTACCTGCACGCCTGTAAGGTTACGTTTATATCATAGGTAAATGGAGCGGCAGCCCTTCCCGAGAGGGGGTGTGGGTCAGGGCAGGAAGAATTCCTATAATTGACACTAATAATTTGTATACCACTTAATCAGTTCAGTTCTCATTGTAATAGTGAATAGATGTGCGAAAAGATTTCCGCTCAAGATTTTAATAGTGAGGAAATGTCGGTATCAGTAATTGAAAGTGTGAGTGGAAAAGATTTAATAGCCTACAAAAATTTTACATTTTCAAAAGACAGTAAACAAAAGAATGTAAATATTGTTTGATGCAATAAATGTTTCGTAATTAATAAAAATTTTCAAAATAGACCAACATTTTATTTCGATACCTTTACTTTAAAGAAAACATCTGCGCCCCGTTTACCTATACGATTTTATTGACCCCAAGATCCCTGCGCCCCATTTACCTATTCAATAAAACTTTAGTGAAGGCCTTGCGCCCCGTTTACCACCGCCGACTTGTACTTTTAAAAATTTAATTTATCACCCTTGGTTCATCAAAAATAATAATAATAATAATGCGGTATCCCTTATATTTTAGTTATAAAATTATAAACTTAAAATCATCAAATGGATTGTTTAAAAATATTTAAAATTAAACGACATTTGTTTTTGCTATTTAGCGATTTAAGAAGTTCGTCAAACCTAATCTTACACGAAATACATACACATGTTTTCTAACTACGATACAAAACTTAAGGGGTCGTTTCTTATATATTTTTATAAAAAAACGTTCGTATAAACATATGTTCGGAATTGCTTCATTTCTGAGATACAGACCGTTTTAGTATAAAATAAAAGTCGATATTTTTTAAATATTTTAAAAACCCTTTAAGTTATAATACTCTTCTTAAGTTCTACCTTTATTTAAATTATTGGGTCCAGTGGCGTCAGAATGGGCACTGGGCACCACAGTCAATATTATCGAGAAAAAAAGTACTCCACTGATTTTTTATAAGGTTTTTATTTTATTTTTTCCGATTAAGCTTTAAAAGTTAGGCTTTTTAGTTTCTGCTGCTTTTCTTTCTCTTTGTTTTTAAGGGAAAGAAATTAAAGACACTTTAAGTCGTTCTTAAAAGTATTCATAAACAGCATAAAATAAAATTTAAAATGAAAAAATTAACAGTTTTGATCTTAGTAAATAAGGAAAATTACGATTTTTAATTAAGTACACGACTGCCATTTTATTTTAAGGCAAATAATTGTTTATTTTTGTTTTTTATATCATATTGTGTATTAGTACTTTTTACAAGAATTTAAAGAGGGTTAATTTTTGTTCTTAAAAACAAAGCTTGATGCGAAGAAAATACAAGAAACTTGAAAGTAACATTTTTTATTGCCTTGCAAAATAAAAACTTTATAAAAAGTCAGAGGCGTACTTTTTTCTCAATAATAGTGGCTTTGGTGGCCACTGGGACGCCACTTGGTTCAATAATAATAATAATAATCCAAGTAGAGCTTTAGAAGCGCATTATAACATTAAATAAGTGTACCAAAATTTATCTAAATCGGTTAAAGGGTTTTTAATATATTTAAAAAATACTGACTTTTTTAAAAACATGAAGGCCCTGTATCTTAGAAATAAACCAAGATTGGACATATGTTTAGAAAAAGTCTTATTTTGACCGCAAAAATACATCCACACACTTGTTCATTACTTTTGTACTTTATAAAATTTAATTTAAACGACAAAGCTTTTTAAAGGTGAACAAATAAGTGAGGCAACAGAAGTAGAATTTATATTTCAATGGCCTCCCATAGAAAAAATTGACAATTTATTGTCAGTTCTAACATAATGCAGAAAACTCAGCTTGTCGACGAATATGATTAGAAGAAACTACATAAAATCATTTTCTGGCCTAGAAGAAGTTGTGGCGTGCGTAGTGCAGGGACTAACATGCCAGCCTCTCACCGTAGCGATCCGGGTTGGAATCTCGGAATCAGACATCGGATTCTTAATCGCTCGTCACCTTACAGTTGGCAATGGCAAACCACTGTGTAGTATGCTGCCACTCCTAGGTAATAGTTACTTAAAAATAACGTCCGTGGTGGCACTATCGCGTTGTCTAAAAGGTGCTGTGAAATGCAACTACATGTTTCAGTGCTTGGATAACGTTGACGGAACTCAAAAATAGGTTAAACATCTAATAACCCGGCACTCACGGTACACTGGTATTCAGACATAAGCCTTCGTGAGATGTCATAAAGATAAAAAAAGAAGTAGTCGATAATTTGAAAGAATTCTGGATTTTTCACAATTTTATTATAAAGGTAAAGGGTTCATTAAACTTTTTTCCATAAAAATAAATTAGGAATGACCTCCTTAAGTTTCGTACCGTAGTTAGGAAACACCATGTATATTAAAACCGCAGATTAAAACATTTTAAAAATGGTGTAAAAATCGAAGAATAGAGTCATACGTAGACAGTTCAGTTATGTTTGATAGTGCCTTTTTAATCACTAAAATGCGTAAATATAAATTTTCTTCTTTACATTAGGTATATGTTTTATAACAAATATATTCTTATTTTTTGTTTTCTTGGACTTTATTTCTTTAATATTCTTTTATTAAAAAATTCTTGGGCATAATTGTCCTAAATAAAAACCCTTGTCAAATTTTGTTTTTTAAAAAGTCATGTATTAGCCTTCATCAGAACATTATTTCTACAATAAAAGGGAACAAAGAGTTACAATTAAAATAAAAATTTTGATTTTAATTGTACCTCTTTTTTCCTTTTTATTGTAGAAATAATGTTCTGATAAAGGCTAATTTCGCCGAAACGTCAATTTTAGAAGAAATATATACATGACTTTAAAAAAAACAAATTTGACAAGGGTTTTTATTTAGGACGATTATGCCCAAGAATTTTTAATAAAAGAATATAACAAATATATTAATATGTACGTAATTATTTGCTTTATAACATAGAATAAATTCATAGGTTTAAATTTTTATCTTTTCTACCTTTTTTTTTAATCACACTGACTCCACTTTACAAAAAAAAAAGAAATTAATATTTTTCTTACCGTACGAATAAACTTTTACTAACTTTAGTTTTAAAAAACAAATATAACAAAGAAAAAAATATTAACTAAATGATTGTCATTATGCCAAATATTAATTACATATGCATTAAAAAAAAACAAATAATGTTCTAGATTAAAGCAAACTTTAAATGCTCAGCTTTTTAAAAAGCATAACAGGTGGTTAAATTTACGAATACTTTTCTCTTGTAAGTGACCCCTGGAGCATCCTTACATTTAAACCAGCAGTTATCCGCAAGTATTGCTTCCTTCCATCGACCCTGATATCTCCGTTCCACCACGGAAATATCTTGATGAAACCTTTTACCATGTTCATTACTGATAGCTCCACAATTAGGTATAAAAATCGAGATGAGAGTGAAGAACATTATTCTTTAGGGGCATGTTAATGGTATTTTTGGAAAAGCGTTGTAATCAACTGAGTGTAGTTATCATCTCTTCTGTTCCCTAAAAATCAATGAATAATTCCTTTGAGAGCTTCCCAAGCTTTTTTTTCTTCCCAAACAACAAAGATGCCTTCCAACGCAATTTATATGTATTTTGACAGTTAGCAGGTGTGCCAATACCAAAGAATAAATCTCCTGCAAAACGAATATACAGAATATAGAAAGTCATTTGTATTTTTAAAAGTAGAGCTAATTAGAACTTTTTATAGTTATTTTGAATTTAGCAGATGAAATGTGAGAGATGACATCTGGATTTAAAAATCCACTTCTTATATGGACAGGTGATAACCATGTAGGGTGTTTTAGAAAAAGATTTGGTTTTTTAATGTGTGAATTCTTAGCTGACTTTAAGATAAATAGTTTTAATTACCCAACTTTCTAAACGGTCTAACATTTTAAATTGAGGGTGATAAGGTTTACCACAACAAATTTCTAAAAAGTAAAGACACACACTTAAGACATATAATTATTCGAACTTTTTTTTATTTAAGCTAGAGATTTACACTTTTAAAAATCCATATTTTAAAACACCCTATCCAAGATGTGAAATTTTAAACCGGTATTAACGCATAATATTACACGTTTTCTGTACAGTCATTTGTTAAAAGGCAATAAAATGTAATTGTAAACCTAAAGCATTGCCTTTTAACTATTAGTTGTACAAAAAACGCGATATCACGCGTTAATCACGGTTTAAATTTGGCATATGTAACTTTTACAAAGTTAAGACTTGTCCATAAAAAAGGAAATATTTTTAAAATTTAGATATTTTTAAAACTGCTGCTTAAAGATACGCGCACATACGTGGGCATCGGACGGACGGTACGGATCGGAAAAAATAGTTTTAGTGAAATTAATTAATACAGCAGTGCACCTATGTGCGGGTGGTTGGCAACGGATTTAAAAAATCCGCGAGAATATAGCAACTTAAATTAAAATCCAACCAATACCGTTTCATATGTGGGATACAGGTCAGAAATTGCGTTATTTGACAGGAATTTAAGCCGATTCCTACCGGAGGGTTTTAACATAGTGGTTTTATACACCGGGTAAAAAGGCGCTAACTTATAATATTTACCTACGGTTTACCCATAACTCGAATGTGCGTGTGTGTGTGTTTAATTTCACTAAAACTATTTATTCCGATCCGTATCGTCCGTCCGATGCCGACGTATGTGCGCATACCTTTAATCAACTTTTACCACGTATACGGTTTTTAAGTAAAATGTTTTGAAGAAAAAGAGTTATTAATTATAAGGTTAATACATATTGTTTGAAGAAAAGTATTTTGTTTAAAATGCTTGCAATACGCTGCAGGAGGTGTCCTCTAAATTTTAAAATAAGAATGGAAACAGATTTTATTCCCCTCCAAACCCACGCCAAAATTATGTCAATACACGAATTATTTATAAAATACCAAAACTAGATATAACTTTTGTCACTTTCTATCATCAAAATCATCCAATTTAAGAGTAAGTTTGGTTAGATCGTCATATTTAAGCCTTAGGAATTCGTGAAAGCACTTTCTTCACACCTCTTAAATGTAAAAGGTGCGAACGCTAGATGACCGAAAAAGTTGATAGTCTAGTCAACAAAGTTAAAAACGTAAAAAGTTAAAAAAACTACTATAAATTATGCGATAGCTCATTTGATTCGGAATGATTGATTTCAAGAAATATGTTCTAAGCACATAAAAAATTGCGATTGTTATAAACAAACTAAGAAAAATAAGAATAGTTGTTTAGTTTTTTGTGAATAATTTTAAACATAACACCATTATTTATAACATACAAAATTAAAAAATCCCCACTTCAGAAATCCCATCTTCATTATTTCTAAATTTTTTTGACGCTGCAAATAGGACCAGGCGTCGTTTTGGCATAGGTCGTCTAAAAACCAGTATATTACTTAAAATGTTTTTTTTTTTGTATTAAATAACAATTACAAAATTTTAAAAAATATGGCACAACCTAACACTTATTTGAAGAACCCCCTGTGCAAAAAAAAATACAGTGTGTCCCAGGATAGGCTACAAAAGAACCAAAAATTTTTGAATTTACAAACGAAACTTTGGAAAAACTGTTCGTATGGTCCAAAACTAAGATTTTTTTATTGTTATCTACGTTACAACCAAAAATATAAAAATGACCCTAGAGTAAACTACTTTTATTTATAAATAATTTTAAATATTTTTTAATTCGTTGCCCTTTACCAACATTTACGTATACAATGTTGTCCTATTTTTTAGAATAAAGGTAATTTACTTCCGGTCATTGTTTATATTTTAGGTTATAACTTACCCTGTATAATACCAATTAAAGTAGTTTTTTATTTCCTAGTTTTGGCCATTCGAACAGTTTTCCCCAAATTTCGTTTTTAAATTTTAAAAATGTTGTCCCATTTGTCCCCTTGTAACACCCATAAAGAAATGTCGTTAAGAAAATTTATTTAAAATAAAGTTTGTAATAGATTAAAATAAAGGGCCCATTCACTAGCGAGCGCGGTTGGACAACGAGGTTGGCCTGACGTTGGCGGTTATGGCGACTCACTGACGATCCACGCTGGCCAACGAAGTTGTGGTTATCTGTCATCGTTCGTATACACAGTGAAATAAAAGTTTCGTATTATCATCGATTTTTTTATTGAATAAAGTTCTTTTTGCGAATTATGCCACTAACAAAAAAGCAATTACTAGCTGTCGTTTCAATTATGGAAAATGATGGTTATACTGTGAAAAAGAAAAAAGTTTGGGTGAAAGAATGGTTAAAAAACAGAGACCAATGTTCAGATTTGAATTTATTAAGAGAACTAAGAACATCAAGCCCTGATGACTACCGTAATTTCCTGAGAATGGATGAAAACACTTTCATCAAGTTGCTGGAAATGGTAAGACCATTCATAACAAAGCGAGATACAAAACTTCGTCAGGCTGTATCAGTCGAGGAAAGGTTAATTATATGAATTATTTTAATACAATTGGTATTGTACCTTGGCAAAATAAAATGTTGTAGAAATATAATTAATCAATAGTTGCCTCCGTCAAGTCTGCATCTTCATCGCTTATATCATTCGAAATGTTTTTCCTGGTTTCCTCCTGATCTGCTGTGAAGAGAAGTAAGTTGTAATACCATAAAGTTGGTTCATTTTGTTCAGCTTCATCACCGCCCATTCCGGATTTAACATGTTTTATTTTTTCAACTCTCTTCGGAAGGAAGAACGTAGGGATGATATTTTTTCTTTACAACGTCCTTAGTCGCATTTTCGATACCAAATCGTTGGTACACTTCAATTAATGCGGAATAACCCTTTTCTTTTAGAAATCGATTGGAATACTCAGGAGACTTTATTTTCCACAATGCATTATGTTCTTTATAAATATTAATAAACTCTGTTATAAATTCAACTTCATTATGTTTTTTTGAGCCATCCTGCATTTATTTGTTGTTAGCTACCATACACAGGACAGCAAACAGCGAGCGCAACAACAAGCCCAACAAAGATTTCAAATCAAACTGAAAACCGGCGAACCGCCGTCAACGTGTTGCGCCTCGCGTTGGCGCCAAGCACCGATTGGCGAACATACGGGGAGCGCAACCATGTTGTCCAACCGCGCTCGCTAGTGAATGGGCCCCTTAACAAAAGAAAATTTTATTGAACTTCATAATTTGGCGAGAACGCCTTAACCACATTCGTTTAAGCTGAAAAATGTGTTGTGTAGGAATTTGGAGAAAGCAGGTGTTTGAAAAGCAAATTATAAAAGTTTTTTAGGTCATTTTATTACAAAAGTTCAAAAATAAATAAATTTTGATAACTTATAAATCGGAACTTGTTGATACCTTTGTAATATTAATAGTAATTTAAAATTCCATACTAAATACATTGTTTAAATGATATTTGAGTTAAAAATAAAAAATAAAGAGATTTAATCTTGTAGAAAAACCATGCTTTTTAAGTTTGTGCAAAATCAACATTTTTCTTTATAAATAATATTTTTTTATAAGCAAAAATTTGTATGAAGAGTATTTTTTTTTCGATTATTTTTCCATTTGTCCTCTTATAAACCTTATCCAGGAACAGTCTGTATAGTACGACCTATTTTAAATTGTCCTTGATAGGAGCTTGATATTATCAACGATTTATTTTATTTTATCATTGATATTATGCTCTTAGCTGCTATTTAGTTCTGGTTAGTTAGTTCTTATTTGTTTTAAATTATAAGTTCTTTGTCATTACTAAGGTTTATTTTTTAAATTAATAAACCACTTGACTTGTATTATCAACTGTATTGCCATGTTTATAGCTTTTTTACCATTTTTAATTTTTTATTGTTTAAAAAAAAAGTCTTGAATTGCGGAAGCATTAGTTACCTAATTAAAGCTATAAGTAAAAGAAAAAATTACCAAATACAAATCTTAATTTTTGTTAACGAATTTTCCTGAGTAATTTTCTATATATCCGTTGGATTATCTTGGAGTAAATCGAGCCTTAAACAACCAATTCATCAAATACCACAATGTCAGCCACTTAATCGTTTGGCCCAAAATTCACTCCGTTATAGCGATGTAAAGAAAATTTATTAAAAGGGATTTTATGCTTCTAAATATCTATAAAAGTGGTAGTCTTTCAATCAGTGAAAGAATTAATGAAAGTGAAACTAATGACATTCTTTTGAAACTTATGTGACTAACTTTATTCTGAATGTTTATTATTATTTCAAATGGCATCTGTTACGTTGGTAATAAAATGATCATAATTACTTGCAGGTAAAGGAAATAAGGCAAGCAAAACTGATAATTTTTTAAAAAGCATATAGTTAGTTAACCTAATCTTTTTTACACTTGCTTAATCAGTGTAAATTTAAGAGCCTATATATACATTTTTTATGTAAATTTCGTCAATTGTGAACCGATTTTAATTATTTTATCATAGAGAATCTTCTGGTGGGATCCTGGAAAAATCGAGAGGGAACCTCAAATGAGACACGTTTAGTATTTTTGATGTACAATTATATTCCCGACTTTTTACATCTGCTAATACCTTAAAACATATTACAGGCTGTTAGAAATTCGACAGCCATCGTTGGAATCTGGGGAAGGGTAAGAGATACAAGGTTGGTTAAATTTGGGCGCATTATTATGCTTAATAATATTCTATTTCATTATTGCCACTTCTTTCATTCCATAGAATTATGTCAGTTAATTTAAGATCCGAACGTTCCGTCTTTGAGCCTTCATCATTAACTTTTTTTTGTTTAAATGGGCGGAATATTTGATTTTAAACTTAATAAACTTGTATTTAAATTATAAATTCAATAACATATTACCCTTTATGCAACGTGTCGAACCAAAAAACTATCATTCACTATTTAAAGATTAAAAATTACGATTTTATTTCTAACGTTTAAAGAAACTCTCATTCGTAGGTAAGAATGCATTAATTTTTTTATTGCAGACTACAATAAAGTTAGACGGAATGTTTAAGTAAATTAAATGCTATATTTAAATACATATAAGCAAAGATATAATAGCTTATTATATTCTTAGGTATAAGTAAATGTGTCTAAATTACATTATTTATTAACTTATTAGTTAAATTATAAGAAAATGAATTAAAAAATAATATCGAATTATAATGGAAAAATAGATGCATACTTACTTTCCAATGAAAATTTTCATAAACGTTTTAAAAAAATCCTGACTTTTAATGGCAAAATAGTTAATAATGTTTTTTTTATCGTAACGGCCCATAAATGTACACCGTGATATTTTGTTGGATTTAAAATTAAAATACGAGTTTATTTATTTTTAACTCAAATATTCCCTCCATTTAAAATTACAAAATTGATGATAGCGGCTCAAGAACGAAACGTTGGATCCTAAATTTATTGACATCATTTTTATAGAACGGAAAAAGTGGCAATAATAATGTGAAATTTGTTTTAAAATATATGTTTAAAAAACTAAGAAACGATTAAAAACTGTTTTGCAATAATTTGTTTTGTTTTTTTTTGTTAATTTTAAAAGGCTTAAAAATTTTTAAATTTTAAAAACTAAATATGGTTATTAATAAAAATTGGCAAATTGTTTTACTTTAACCAACCCTGTATCTCTAAAGCCCAGTCCAGACCTACATACATTTGGCCGCAAACATAAAAAAATTTGTATTAAAACTGTATGAACACTGTTTAAAAACATTTAAACAAATCAGTGATACTAAAGGAATTTCTGAATTTAAACAAATGTTTAATAAACACATTTTAAACAGCTTTTATACAAATGTTTTTATGTTTGCGGACAAATGTAGGTAGGTCTGGACTCGGCTTTACCGTTCTCGATATCCTAATGATGGCCCTCCAATTTGTTACAGCTCATATAGTACCTAGCTGAACCGCTTGCTTGAGTTAAGAGAAACCTTAAAGACAAGTTTGTAAGAGACCAAATAAACCATTAAGTATGTTAAACTCTAATTTTATGTAAAAAATAGTTCTTTTATAATGATTATACTTAGTTTACATTATACCGTTCAGGGAATAATAATCGTATTTATATTATAATTTCTAAACTTACCAATATTGCAGAAGAGAAACTTTATGCTTAGGCTGACTTGGATAAAATTTGGTACAATTATTTAAAGTAATAAGGCGCTTATTTAGCCCTAACCAGATTGATATTATTGGGCACCGCAACTTATATTTTTAGGAAAAAAAAGTACGACACTGACTTTTTGACATTTTTATATTTTTTATATCTAATAAAGCAATTAATACCACTTTTTAGTCTTTTGTATTTTCTTTGTAACTCGCTTTGTTTTCGAGGAAAAAAATAAAGACACTTTAAGTGATATCTACTAAACCAGCATCCACCCATAAACAGCATAAAATAATAGACAAAATTAAAAAATAAACAATTTTGACCTTAGTAGATATTTAAACAAAATATTATTTGGCTTTTCTCTGGAGAAAAGCCAAATAATATTTTGTTCAAATTTAATCTCCCAGAAAACAAATAAAACATAAAATACTTAGTAGATATGTTACCATTTAAAACGCCTTTTAAATAGCTTTAAGAAAATACCACATTTAGTATATCAACCTTAATTAGTTTCGGGAATATGGCCAGCCAAATCAGGTAATATTTAAAGTACGTCCATTTTGTGATAGGTAAAGGTATTGACTTAATACTCCAGGCTTATAAAGTACTTGTCAAAAGCAAATTGGTGTATTTTTAGACCCCACTCATCATTTAAAATTTTGACGTGTTTTAGCGATTTTTTCGAAACTGTATCTTTTTGTAGATAAGTTGAGTGGTAAGTTTTAAATGAACACACTGTACAAACATAATAAGAGAGGGGTAAAGATAACCCTTATTTAGGGGTAATTAGATTGTTTTTATTGATTTTTTACAGAAAAAATTAGGTACTGACCCTATTTAATAACTTACTTACTTTTCATGCTAAAGATTTCTTAAAAAAAAGCCCATTATGATACTTTAAAAATAAATATATGTGTTTTTCTCAAATAATACTGCATTTTTCTGTTATTTGACTATAAATTTATTGAATTTTATATTTCAAAACCATTATCACGCCGAATCTCGGTTCGTATATAATATAACAAAACAATTTTCTTTGTTTTTTGGTAGAGCTACAATTTTTACCTTCTACGGTTTTTTAATAATATGCGTAATTTTCGAGTTGTTCACAAAAAACCCATTAAAAACGTTGATTTTTTCTATTTTTACCGCTGTAGGTGTAATGAAAATGAAACATTTCGTTTTATCTCTTTTTTACAAAAAAGCATCTTTATTCTTTTGGTTTTTTATATTTATTATTTTTAATGTGTTGTGATTAATTTAATATAATTAATTGAAGATATGCTCTAGATTGGTTAGGCGGATTCATTTATTGGATGGTCTTTTTGTTGGGTACACGCCTGGAAAGAATGGGACCGCTTCGGTCCTGGTCCCGGGGTATACGAGCTGACCCTGTTCAGCCCTATTGACCCCTATGAACTTGCCGGTCGCCGGAAACAAAATAAAAGAAAAACCCCTCAAAAAAAAACCAAAAAATTACAATTAAAAAACGACGTTTCGGTGGCAAGTCTGCCACCGTTGTCAAGTTAAAAATGAAGTTAAAAAATAAAAATAAAAAATTAACTAATATTTAAATTAGAAATGAATAAATTTTATACTTTTAAAATCGCAAACTGAATATAGTTTGACATATGTGTCATGAGTGACATAAGTAACTGGTGTATTTATTATTTGAAGGACAAAATTTTCCATAAAAATATATATTTTTATGAAAAATTTTGAGTCAAATTTTGTAGAGAATTATCAATATAAACCTTTAGTTTGGTGGAGATATATAGATGACATTTTTTCTATATACCAGCATGATAAACACTGTTTAAATAATTTTTTAACACACATTAATACACAAGAACCAACTATATATTAGGTTTATTTTAGAAAAAGAAAACAACTTACAACTACCTTTTCTTGACATTTTAATAAAAAAGATTTTAATAATTTCGAAACAAAAATTTACAGAAAACCTACACACACAAATAAATACTTAAACTTTAACTCAAATCACCCCATAATGGTTAAAAAGGGAGTTGTAAAAAGTCTATTTGATAGAATTAAAGTCAATTGTTCTAATTAAAATATAAACAATAAAAAGATTATTTAAAAGATATTTTAATTCAAAATAATTATCCTCTTTATTTTATAAATAATTGTTTCCATGAATTTGAAAATCCAAATATAAGACAAAATCAAAATAGACCTATTAAAAATTTATTTTTACCATACATTCCCGGACTATCAAATAAAATTCAACGAATAGGAAATAAATTTAATATTCGCACAATTTATGAAACACAAAACACCATACAACTTAAATGAAAATACAAAAAATGTTATTTATAAAATACCTTGCGAATGCAATAAGTTTATATAGGTGAAACTTGTAGACCATAAGCTAAACGCATAAAAGAACACAGATCATACATTAAAAATACAGAATTTCATAAATCAAAACTCTGCCAACACGCATTTGATAACAATCACAGAATAAACTGGGATGCTTCGAGTATTTTAGCAAAGGAAACTTGTTCTAAAAAACGCAAAATCAAAGGAAGTGCGTATATATTATTAAATAAAGATAATTGTGTAGTATCAATTTCAGTTAATTTAAATAACACTTGGTTGCCTTTGCTCGATACTGAAGTATCTTCAGGAAAGCTAAAAATCAATTAACTTATTACCTTTTTTGTCTTACAAATAATAAATACACCAGTTACTTATGTCACTCATGACACATATGTCAAACTATTTTCAGTTTGCGATTTTAAAAGCATAAAATTTAATCATTTCTAATTTAAATGTTAGTAAATTTTTATTTCTATTTTTTAACTTCATTTTTAACTTGACAACGGTGGCAGACTTGCCACCGAAACGTCTTTTTAATTAGAATTTTTGGGAGGTTTTTCTTTTTATTTTGTTTCAGGCGACCGGCAAGTTCATAGGGGTTAATAGGGCTGAACAGGGTCAGCTCGTATACCCCGGGACCAGGACAGAAGCGGTCCCATTCTTTCCAGGCGTGTACCCAACAAAAGACCATCCAATAATATAATTAATAATAGTAATATAAAACCCTCCCGTTGTTTCATATTTATGTAATAAAACTTTAAAGTCCTAAACGAATTTTATGAAAAAATGTTTACCGGAAACCGACGAATAGATTATATACCTTTAACTAGCCGACCCATTTTCACTTCGATGGGCATTAATTATATTTTTCTTTGAACTTTTTGTTTAATGATAATAAAATATAGCCTATAGCACTCCTGTATAGTATAGCTTTCTGATTGTTAAAGAAATTTTATGATTGGTTCGGTATTTCCAGGGCCGGTCCTAGGGTTACTTGCATCGTGGTGCAAACATTTTTTGCCACCCATAAAAGAAACTGCAAATCGAGAAATAAAAATTTTTGATGACCAAGAGAAAAGAAAAGTCCTTACTTCCAAAATCTATTTCCATTTGCCATTACATTCCTTTCTAATAATTTTTAAAGAACAAAAAAGGACTACACACTTATTACCGTACCTACCTTCATTTCAAAACTTTCCGCCCTTTATTTTACAACTTTTCGACCCAGCAGCGTTGCGCCTGGTGCCTTGCATAATATTGGTATATATTGACCAAATAGTGATTTTTAAAGGACCTCTGCCCTTTCAAATGGGGCACCCTAAAGACAATTTTTTATCAATAGTTTTGAATCCGTTCTTATATATTATAGGCACACTACATACACTTTTAATGCCTAATTAGGTTTTAGGATCAGAATATCCTGTTATAACCTGCGCGAAACAAAAGTAACATTTCATGGGCGAAAAAACCGGTTTGTACGCAAGCCAGTTAAGGGTAAACGCACCTGGCGCCAAACAAATCATCCGCATTATCGAAAAGAATTTGTCGACAGCGTCCTGGTTTTCTGTTCGAAGTACGGTAACTAATGAGCGTCACGGTCAGACCGCAAAGGAAGGATACGGGGTGTCGGTGTTTATATTTTGCCACAGCTTTTAAATGCGCATTGTTCACCCATTCATTTGTTTACTGCGTGAGGTCGTAAAAATCCGAAAAATGCTTCTTGCCACTGGGGATCTAAATGTAGTCAGGCGCGTACAGTTTGGTGGAGTTACAGCTCTATTTTTTACTAATAACTTTTTTAAAATTTTAATTTTTAAGCACGGTTTCTAAAAAAATACCGTTAAAAGATATTCTTGGTTTACATCGATAGAACCATAGAGTAAGGAAATTTAAAGAGTTATCATGGAATAGCCGATTTAAATATAGGTCATGCGAAAACTCCCAATATAATTTTATTCGTGTTTTTATTACACTGTACTATTATTATTCTGCTATTTAAGATGCTTATTGCAGCTACGTTATACAGAGTGTTAAACAAGTCACATTTTTGATTAAAATTAAAGGTCCTTTAAACTTACAAAATTAAAAAAATATTTTGTTTTTACCACATTATTGTATTAAATAAATCATTATCTGGAGACGTTTCCGCAACTTTAATTAAGAGTTGGTTATTAAAAAAATTACAAAGAGTTATTTAAAAGTAGTACATTTTTGACAAGTTTTTATTTAATTTACGTTATTTACTTCTGGAATCGATGCAAAACTATTAATATAAGAACCTTTATACCAAATAAAGGTACCATCAATAAACGCACTTAAAAACGAATAAATTTTACAGGTTGTTTAAAAATTAAATAAACTTTGCAAAATGTAAAGGAATTCGTGAGTCCCAAATTTACTAAATTAAAAAACGTTTTGTTTTTAGCCCAATAATTTATTAACTAAATTATTATCTGTTTTTGCAAGTTATAATTGATTAATAAATACATTACAAACGGTTATTTAATAATAGTGCATTTTTGCCAATTGTTTTTTTTTTAATTAAATAGGGGTTAACTCGCTTAAAATGGAGTCAAAAGTTATCAAATGTTGGCCAGTATACCTGGTTAAGATAAAAATATTTAAATGCATCTAAAAAAACTAATAAATTACATAGGGAACTTACAAATTAAATGAAGCAAATTAGGGAGATGCAAATTTTAGAAATTCGTGTGTTAAAAAAATTTTTTTTGGGAACTAGGTGTAATACTTAAACCATAAACTCGATACTTTTTGAAATTTTCATTATTCTTTATTATGCTGGTTTTACACTTACTTCTTGTTAAATAAGTGTAAAATAAGAAATTATTTGATTAACTTATTCTTTAAAGCAAATACCTATCAGGGTAAAAACTAAACACCATACCAATCACGATAAAATTCAGGTTAAGTAGTGGCCCTAGTTGCCAACTGTTAATTTTTAATTTATTGGGCTGTTAGTTTTGAAGTTTTGCATCAAATATTTGACGAAAAATAGGACGTGTTCTAATCCTTCAAACAAATTTGACAAGGCGACCTTGAATTTTCTGTTTTACATTATCAAATTTATTTAAGGTAAATTTGGTCCAACTTATTTGACAAGAAGTTTGATAAGTGTAAAACCAGCTTTAGACAAAATACGGATAGTTACACAAAAGTATACCGCACTTTTGCATAATTTTCCATTTAAATTGAGGTAATATCACAGGGACTGTTTTAAAACCATTAACATAGGCACCATTGCTTCTAATAAAAATTTAAGAATTATGGCACTAAAATGCACTCACAAATCAAGGAATTATATAGGTTGTTTAAAAAGTAAAGAGTTCTAAATCTTTAAAATGAAAAGAAGTTACAACGGATACTTTCGCATTTGTTAAAGGGTCGTTATTAAAGAAATTTCAGGTACTTTTTTAAAAGATATAGAGGTTTACCTATTTTTAATGCGTTTAATTGATTTTATAAGTAATAACTGTTAATAATTTTTTTAGGGATCGGTATAATATACCTACTTTTATTCTGTTAAAAAATATAAACAATAAAAAAATGTTAGTATAGATTGTCCTTATACGTAGAGTGAAATGTTACTTAAGCTAAATTGTAAGTATTGTTCCGTATCACCTCGTATATAAAAACACCTCTTCGTTTTAACCTTTTATTAACAATCGAACGTAACTATGGTTATAACGACGAAATCTTTACTTGTCAATGTCTCGAAGTTTACAGCACAAAAGTCGAATCTATACTAACTGATCGGAGGTTTCCCGTCGCCCTTTTATGGTATGGTGGAAGACTAAAGAATGATCTAGAAATCTTCGAGAAATATCGTGAAAATTCCATAGTACAGGATGGCATAAAAGTTCTTAATGAATAATTCGGGCGTTTTCGGAAACCTTCGAAAGTGATGAAAAAACTTGGAAAAATTAAGGTAAATTATTTAAATAAATTAACAAACTAAATTAAATGACCCTAACTCTCTAAAATTCTATAACCTAAAGACATTTTTGAAAGTCTGTAACAGTATAATGTTTTTCATTTAATTAAAGGTTATGCCGGAACAACGTTCTAACCGCCAAAAGTTTATTTTTGAGAAAACCGAAAAAAAAGACGCTTTTTAAATTTTTATTTATTAATTTATATTTTAATTAAGAAAAACGACAACACTTAGGTTGCTTACTTATGGGTATTTTAATATATTTAGAAGAAACAACAAGAAACGGTGGGGGCTTTGTTTTATGGAAATCCAACTAAGACCTGACTGTCGGTTAGAATGTTGTTCAGGCATACCCTTCAATTTAAGCGCAAAGGAATAAAGGTACCTTAACCAACATATAAATTTACAAGTTTTTTTTTTAAAGCAATTATGAACACCAGTAAAGTTAAAAATAAAAAAATAAAAATTACAGCAAATTTTTCTTACAGATTAAAAGGGTTAAAAATAAATTCTGAGAAAAAAATTGTTATTATAAAAAAACTATACATTTTTAAGATTTTTAATTTTTTGGGTATATGTTTTATTGGCAGGAACATTCCATTTACATAATTTGTAAATGTTTGTATGTATCATATGCCTTATTAAAAATAATTTATGTTTGTAACAACTATTGTCATCATTTCCCAACCAAATTTTATTCCTAAACAATAATTTTTTAGAATTTTTTCTACAAAACAATTTTCGTGCCCACAATATTCTATATAATTTTTAATGTAAAGTAATGACTCGCGTACAATTTTTTCCATTTCCTTGCTAGGGGCTGTAAGATATAATTTTACGTCACCACCATAATTTTTATTAATTAAAAATATTTGGTTGGGATCAGAAAGATCTTCTCGCGTTTGTAGGTATTGTTTACACAGTTTACAATTAAACTTTTGTATTAACTTATAAACCAGATACCCTGCATAGTAATTTATAGCGCAATCTTCTAATAAAATAATTTTATCTTTAATTGACTCAGCAGAAGGTTTATTTGCAATGTCTGGAATATCACTTTCATCAAATATTCCTGTTTCGCCGGAAGAACAAGCATTTTTTACAGATTCCAAAGAATTCTTATCAATAATGTTGTTATCTAATAAAAACGAATATGACTGGTCCTCTTGGCAGTTAGATATTTTCGATGGGTTCAGAAGTCCCGTTATTGTCTGAATTCTAAATGAAAGCCGAAATATCTTGGCTGTTGGGTTTAAGTTCCAACCTCCTTTTTGGCGTACTACGGAAAAAAAGTTTTCCAGAAAATCTTGGTTCAACCTATTTGTAAGTAAAAATCTATTTTCAGTTTTTATCTCAGACCATATTTTGAGGACTCCCCGAATAGTTTGGATCATTCCATCAAAACAAGGTGGTCTGGATTCAGTTGAAGTATTATTTTTAGTCCGTGTTATTTTTTTAGAGATTCAAAAATATCTATTGCTTCAGTTAATATTTGAATTGGTAATACGTTTTTTTACTTAAACCGCATTTATATTTACTTTTAGAATACAATGATTTACTATTTAATACATCAAAAAGGTTATTTAATGTAAGAATAAAATTTGCTGTATCCGTTCCCAATTTTTGATCTATTTGGCCGGTTTGAATACAAGTGGTAATAGCGGCTGACATTGTTTTAGAAAATACCTGTAAGGCTAATTTACAAGACATCTTTTCAAAAGCATTAGGATTAATATGCCTATCCGTTATTTTTGTAAGAGCTCTTGCTGTGTTTGAGTTTTTATCTATTTCATACGTTTTTTTATAATATCAAAATCAATTATGTTATCCTTTAGTTTAAAAATTGAGGAAAGCATATTATTCCTAATGCTTTTAAAAAGATGTGGGATATCAAATAAGGCAAATATTTTTTTATCGCCACAAATAAAATAAGGCTTATCTTTTGTTGCACCTAATAATTGAAAAACTCCTCTATTGTTACTACCCTGATCACAGACCACCACTTTGGGAAAAAACCCAATTTCAAAAAGTTGCTTAAGTACGTATAAAATTATTATTTTAAGGTTTTCTTTTTTCATTGAATTTTTACAAAAAAATATGATATGGGAACTTTCCAATTAGAAAACAAACCCCGAATTGAAAATACTAACGCATGAGTAGCTAATCTGTCAGATCTGCCTAGTGGCCCCATATCTTCAAACCCTTCAATTATATCTAGTTTTTTATTATAATGTAAACCTTCTTTTATGCTCATCTCATCAAAGGCCACAACGCAAATTCTCTCCTGCTGAGTCATAGTGTCGCATTTAATTTTTAAGTGTTTCTTAATATCATTGTCCACGCCAGTTTTAAACATAGTATGCCCAATCCACCTTCTAACAGATGTTGGAGAAGGTAATATAATTCCTTTTCGCCTTAAAAAAAGTAAGCTGTAGGTGATTTGTAAAAAAAGCTATAGCGAATTCTTTTTCTTTTTTGGTAAAAATCCTACGCTTTCTTTTTTAACTGCATAAGGACGAAAATTTTTGCGGTCAAACTTAGCAGACTTAAAAACGGTAAGATGTTTTTTAACGAACAATTTCTGACTTTTGTCAAACGGTTTTAAAAATATTTAGTCTTTGTTTTTAGTTTTCGAATTTCACCTGTTTGAAATCTAATTTTAGATTTCATTTTTTGTTTCCTAGGTGTCATTTGATCTGCAGGTAAGTCAGTAAGTTCATCTATAAATTCTCTGTCAAAATCAGAATTGTTACTTTCAGACTTCACGTGTTTGGGGTTGGGTTCTACGGTATCATAATTATTCCAAGATCTTTTCTATCAGAATAAGTTTTTGTGGGAGTTAAGACTTTTAGTGCTTCTTCTGTTACTGTCCCATTCTCATCCCCACTCTCATACTGAGAAAACATGTTTAAAAATTTTGCAGGAACCGCAGATGTCATTAAAAAGTGTTTCTTCTCAGTTCGAAAATCACTGTCCATAAAATGTCTTTCGCATAAATACTTCTTATGTAGGGTTTCTGGTAGTAGACCCGCTAAAGAAGCATTTCCTAAAACATATTCACTTGTGTTGTTCACCTTTGTTACCAAGATTTTTTTATCCTTGGACAATCCACAAAGGCCAAAAGTGAGACAATTAACGAAGGCCAAAAGCCTAAATACTAACGTACCGTGGGTGTCTTAAGCGAGGTAAGAGGGAGTTTGTTATAAACACGGGACTTAAAAACTTGATTGAAACTTTATTTTTAACTGATATACGACGTTTCGGATAGGGTCATCAACCGTTTTCAAGTTCCAGTTATCACTTGAAAACGATTGGAAATAGACACCATCCAAAACGTCGTATTTTAGTTAAAAATTAAAGACAATGGAAGTCCAAGAATGTAGTAATATTGAAAATATAACACTGTATACAAGATTGTATTATTGTTTTTTTATTTGCTTACTTAACTTACCACAATTAATTATCCACTGCCTTGAAATGCTTTCTTCTTTGGGAAATCGAAACATTCGGACGTTATCACGTCTAGTAAGACCACAATTGAAATACTGACACTTGTCCCCAGACATTATGTGTATCTTCTATTGAACTTTATGAATAAAAAAATATATTATAGGATATTAATACCTAATGTATTTACCCCTTTATTATAAAAGAAGACCTTTGTCTTTAACCTCCATCCATAGATGGATTTTAAAAAACATTAAAGTTTAAAGACAAATAAATGTTTTTTTTTAAATATGTATTTTTTAGCAAATTATAAAAACCAGTGTGTATTTTCTATATTCATTGTAATACTTTAATTATATCATTTTTTTTGTTTAATAATCGTGCTCAGGGTCTGTATTCTAATCAATTCTTACTCTTTACAGAATTAAACATAATGTATGTTTCTATAAGCATGCACATACACATACTAATTTTCTGGCGGATAAGTTTTCTAAATTTAAAATTCATTTTAATTTCTTCCTAAATTCAGACTCCTATAGTGTTTCTAGCAAGCAGAGGATTGCTGTAGGTTTACCTTAGGAAACCCATTAAATACTATTTTAATAAAAATAACCCTACATTAAAAATTAAAAAAACGCAGCGCTCTCGTTGGTGTAGGTAAATATTGTTTTCTTTTGGCGGCCTTCTTTTATGTCGGTTTTTAAGAAATGAATTGAAAACGGGGCTGTCATTTTACTTTCTATTTAGGGTAATAGAGGGACATTTAGCTACCCTACCCGTACTTCAGTTGTCCTTTAGCTTATATCAAAAGTAAACACTAATAATAAATTAACAAAAAATATAACTATACCACTGGATTCCACGTAAAAATATCTACAAACATCAGATTTTACTTTTTTATGAGTTAAAAGACAACTAAAATACGAGAAGGGTTTAAAAAACAAACAAGTTCGCCCTTATGTCAAATACAAATAGATCCATAAAAATTATTTTACTCTAATCTTTCGTTTTATCAAAAAGTAGCAACACTTCGCGAAAACTGCAAGTCTCTATCTCTAATAATAATCAATAATGTACCCTGCAATTGCATCGAAATCTGAACACCCTGTATGTAAACCTAGTTTTTATTTTAAAAAGAAAATATATTTTTTATTATTAGTACTGTCTAAATTATTAAGACAATAAATAATTAAAATGTTGCAATTTACCACGAGTTTTTTTTCCGGTTAACTTAAAGACAAATACAACTCACCTTATCCAAATAATATTCTTTATGATTTTACCGAAAATGCTAAAACGCCGTCGCTTGGCTACAGGCAGTAAGCTTACGTGTCTCCCCACCGCTGACTTTAGGTTTCCTAAAATCGGTCTTGTGCTCAAATTTTTTTTCTGAAGATGTTGCTAGTTCCAAATGGATTTGTTTTATTTATTGTCAACGTTGATGTCACAAAAATTGCGGAGAAGGAGAAAACTTTTATATCCGAGTTACGTTTAAATGGTTAAAACTCAGCCGGCGCCGGCGGTGGTAAACGGGGCGCAAGGCCTTCACTAAAGTTTTATTGAACAGGTAAATGGGGCGCAGGGATCTTGGGGTCAATAAAATTGTATAGGTAAACGGGGCGCAAATGTTTTCTTTAAAGTAAAGGTATCGAAATAAAATGTTGGTCTATTTTTAAAAATTTTATTAATTACAAAACATTTATTGCATCAAAAAATATTTACATATTATACACTTGACAAATACGAAGTACATTTTACAAAATGTAGGCTACTTATTTCTTTTAACCTATATTTATTCACAAGTTTTTCTAGTGACCCACACCCTCCTCGGCGCCCCATTTACCTATGATATAAACGTAACCTTACAGGCGTGCAGGTAAAAGATATTTTCGCGCCCCGTTTTCCTCCGTCCAACTCAGCCTATGGCATATTGCTTTCCTAGTTTAGTGTAACTACAAAAAAGAATGTTTATTTTATAGTTTCTTAATTATTTCCAGTTTGCTGTGTATTTTTTTCATGTAAAGCAAATTCGGCAAAATAAAATTGCAGTTTTGCAATTAATTATACCTATTTTAGGACACCCGTACTACCCGATAGTTGGCAACCTCTTTTATTTTAAAAACGTAGATACTTTATAACTTTTTTCAAACTATACGAAAAATATTTTTACTGACTTCAATGGCTATATATACCAAAACTTTAAAAAATATTTAATTAGATTATCAACTAAATACATTTTAATGGGAAAATCTGAAGTTTTGGGGCTAGTTTTGAAAGAAGCACCCGGTATTAGGCTACTTTCCTCTAATAATAATATCTTAGTGGAGTCACTTTTTTATTCTTACTTACGACTTATTTACTGCGTAAGGGATTTATGTTCTGATTTTTTTCTTTTTCCTTTTTTTAATAATGCCAATGACCGACGGATATACTGATATACATTTAAATAAAAAACAAATTAATATTTTCTTTCTCTACCTATTATTCCACAGTTTTAAGAGTCCACATCTAGGTCATCAAACTCACATAACTAGCATTCTACGCCCTTAAATTTTCCTAGCACAAAGTAGTTTTTAAACAGCTACATGCAGACATACCGACATAATATAAGACCAGTCTTTGCTGTGCATTTCTACCTGTCAGCAATGTATCCTTAAGCTGCTGTGCTGGATTTCCCAGGTAACCTTCTATTTACTTCCAAAATTATCTTGAGATAAATCAGCCCGGAAACAACAGCCTTTATTAGTTCTCACAAAGACTGACACTTAATTGTTTTATAAGAGTTCTGTTCTACTTCTGCAATACAGGTGAAATAATTGGAAAGGTATTATGGGATTTTATTTAGGACAAAATACGACATATAAATTAAATCGTCTTGAATTTCTTTGGAAACGTGTCGTAATAAGGTATAGAGAAAAGTAATGATTTCGTAAAAATGTATTCCTTTTTTGTCTTGTTTCTTTTCTATGTATACAGTATGTTCAATGTCCACGGATGGTCTTTACAATAGGACTAATGGACTAACAATTTTAATGTTTAAATAATTAATAGTTTAAAAAAACTAAAAAAACACGCTTTTATATGCAACCGAACTAAAAATTAGAAAATAATTTTTCATTAAAAAAAATATTGTCATTTCATAGTAAAAAGCGTGGGGTGCATTTTACTATTTTTTCATAACTTTTCCATCATAGATATTTGCAAATATAATAATTATAACATTTAATATATTTATCACCCCACGCTTTTTACTATGAAATGACAATATTTTTTTAATGAAAAATTATTTTCTAATTTTTAGTTCGGTTGCATATAAAAGCGTGTTTTTTAGTTTTTTTAAACTATTAATTATTTTTCATTTTTAGTTTCTGCTACTCTTGACAAAATGGCGAAAAATTTTTTAATGAACAAGAGTGGCAAATTTTAAAATTTTTCCAACAGATTGCAACTCACTAAAAAATTTCTTCTTCATTAAGTAGCAAAGTTTGAAATTTTGCCAACAGATGGCAATCCAGGCAATGTTTGGACCGTTGCCAATATATTGCAACCCACTAAAAAATTTCTTCTTCATTTAATAGCAAAGTTTGAAATGTTGCCAACAGGTGGCAACCTAGGTGTTGTTTTTATATTTTTATAATATAAAGGAAAATTTTTTTCCTGGCGATCCAAAAAAAGAATGTTAATTTTTATTAATTGCACATTATGTATTATGTATACATTACACATAATGTAATTTTTATTATGGAATCCTTGAAGTATTGGTGCAACTAACCCTATATTTTTATTGTTCATAAAAATTGAACACCCATGGTGCAACTAACCAAATTGTGTAAAAACTAAAAAATTTCTTCTTCATTTAATAGCAAAGATTGAAATGTTGCCAACAGATGGCATCCTAGGTGTTGTTTTTATAATATAATGGAATTTTTTTCCTGGCGATTCAAAAAAAGATAACGGGATACTGTTTTTAAATTATTGCATCTTCATCGGTCCTTGACACGTGTGCAAAGTTTCAAAGAAATCGAATAGCTGGAAGTGGGTTAAAATTAGGCTCAAAGATTCCGTTACATAGATAGATAGATAGATAGTTACAACCCAAGTTAATAAAAGCGTGTTAAAAAGTAGTATATGGCAACTGCTTTTGCTTTTAAAAAAATATACTTTTGTACAGGTGCTCCAAAAACTACAAAAATGTTAAAATTGACCAAGACAAAACTGCCTTTATTGTTAATAATTTAGCAAAATGTCCAAAAAAATAATTAGAATTAAATTAGGATCCAATATCCAAAATTTCAGATCAAATAAACAATTTTTTTGTGTAGGATAATATTTTAGTTAAGAGGCAAAACGTTGCCAAAATAAATGTTACATAATTTACACTTTCTTTTTGGTCTTATTAGTAGGAACCTGTCCTTCAAATTTATATTTGATGATCGGAAACTAATACCATTTTTGTATGTGCTTAATGTTTGTTTTTTAAAAACAATTTTGAAGAGTTGCATTAACAAGGTAAAAAAGAAAAACGGAAAACATTTTACCAGCGTAATTAAAAGCAAATAAAAAATGGGCTTTTATGAAGATTGCAGAATTTACACTTTTTTGGTCCTATTATTGGGAACTTTTCCTTCAAATTTATATTTGATGATCGGGAACTAATTTCATTTTATTATGGTATTATGTTTCTAGGTAATTTACCTGGTTTTACACTTTTGTATTAAAATACATTTGACAAACTTTGGCATTAGTAGTTTTTGTGTGTTGTATTAAAAGTAAGTAAATTACGTAAAAAGTATGTGAAACATAATAAAAAGAAAATACACTTAAACATATATTAAGTTTATTTTATGTGAAATTTCAGATATGGGATCCTTATATAATTCTAAAGAACTTTTAAGTTAACATTTTTCTGAATTATTATTAAACCGCTTCCAGACTTGCAACAATTCGCCAAACATCGGTTCAAACAGACGAACCTATTTGTGCGCTCCTTTGATGCAAATTATTATTTTATAATTCTTATAATAAAAGTGTGGGTAATAGGTTATTAAAAATAAAAATTAAATATTTTTTCGACAGTATCAATTTTAAATTTTGCCGTATTTACTTTAACGTTAGTCTTCATGCGGGTACCAGTATAAATTTGTACATTCATTTAGCTGATACCAAGATATCCGATATTTATAGGAAATTACTTAGGAAGCCTGTTAACGGTGGTTTAAGATAAGTTTTCTAAATTGGATTTGTGTATAACGTAGATACTACCTTTAAATAAGGATAAACTCGTTGTGCTTATATTGTGTAAATTTTAGGCGGATTAAATTGATTTTGTGTATATAATATACTGGGTGCTAATTAAAAATGCTGCTACAATAAAGGGTTTTGGTTTTCAATCCAAGTTTTATACAGCGTGTCTACTTAAGTTCGCAAACTTTTTATTTTTAATTTCATGAAAAGACATCCCTTATAAAAAGTTTTGCATGGTCTAAAACATATAATACAATCATCAGATCAGATAGTACTAATTTTTTGCGGTGATATGTATGTCAAAAAACATAACGTACCCTTATTTTTAAAATATCCTTTTTTGGAAAAGATTTTTAGAATTAAAAATACCTTTCAAATAAGTCAAATGGTTTATTTAAAAAAAACCTTTAAAATAAGTAAAAAGTGAAAAAAATATAGTAAAATGAAACACACTGAAAAATAAAGAAAATATAATAAAATTTATAGAATAAATAAATTGTTCCTAGATTTTCGGCCAAACTACAAGTGTTTAATGGAAAAAATTGAATTGCAAAGAGTTGCAGGCAATGTAAACATGTACAACTTATTTATGTATTATATATATATATATATATATATATATATATATATATATATATATATAAGGATCCTAAGCATGGGTATCTCAGTACCTATTGGAGATACAGCTTAGGTTAAATTAGGAAAAAGTTGTGTTTTTACAGCTTATTTACGTATTTAAATGCCGTTTAAAAACTTGAAAAAATTTATGGCCTGCTGAGATGATATTTGGCAAAAACGAAAATTTGACTAAATCGATTTTATTTTTTTCTGACTTTATTTGACGAGATATAAAAAACTAATCACACTTTTTTATTGGCACTTTTTAGCTACTACATTGATGGTATTTTTAGATTTTATACCCGACGTTTCCTTTTCCCGAAACCATCATCAACTTTATTTTTGTTTATGGCTCAAAAAAAAGGTACCCCCTGTATCTGATCTCACTTTTTATTACAAATTCAACGATGTATGTCATCTTTTAATTTTTAGGTAAAAGAAAAATTGCATTTTTTTCTATTTTTTTTAAGTTATTTTTAAGTAGGCTTTGCAAACAAATGCTTGGACGTTAATACCTGTTACCGTATCTGTAACATAATTTAATATCATTATAAAATAGTATTTGTCCTTATTACCCTGCTTGTCGAGTTGTTGTTTTTAGAGCAATTGTTCTCATTGTTACTGTTGTCTCTATTATTGTTTATTGGTTAATAGCTAATATCTTATTGTATTATTACGGTCGAATATGCAGGATGGCCATTATAGCCATAAAGATAAGTTTGAAATGCTAACATGCTACATTTTGTGCTGCAAAAATAAATGAAGGTATCATTTCTGCAGTTAATGAATTATGGTAAATACATGGACCTGGTATTTTAGTTCCTGAAATTCCACACCACATATTAAACTCAAAACGTTCTTGATGTTTCGATATTTTCTTAACACGCGGATTTTGTTGAGCCTAGTAATGCGTATTGCGTATAAAGACAACAGTAACAATAAGAACAATTGCTCTTAAGACAACAACTTGACAAACAGGGTAATAACGACAAATACTATTTTATAATGATATTAAATTATGTTGCAGATACGGTAACAGATATTAACGTCCAAGCATTTGTTTGCAAGGCCCACTTAAAAATAACTTTAAAAAAATAGAAAAATGCAATTTTTCTTTTAACTAAAAATTTAAATATGACATATGATACATCGTTGAATTTGTAATAAAAAATGGTATTAGATACAGATACTTTTTTCGAGTCGTATAAAAAAATAAAGTTGATGATGGTTTCTTGAAAACGAAACGTCGGGTTTAAAATCTAAAAATACCATCATTGAGTAGTGAAAAGTACTAGTAAAAAAGTGTTATTACTTTTTTATATCTCTTCAAATAATGTCAGAAAAAATAAAATCGATATAGTCAAATTTGTTTTTGCCAAATATCTCAGCAGGCCATAAACATTTTTTAAGTTTTGAAACGGCATGTAAATAAGCTTTGAAAAACACAACTTTTTCCTATTTTAACCTAAGCTGTATCTCCAATAGGTACTGAGATTCCCATGCTTAGGATCCTTATCTAGGACACACTGTATATATATATATATATATATATATATATATATATATATATATATATATATATATATATATATATATATATATATATATAAATATATATATATCAACATTATAAAGGGGTAAAATCCTTTGAAAAATGTAGAGTAGATAATAAAAATAAATTACAGGCGATATGGGGCGGTTTTTGACGATTTCCGGCAAAATAACTACGGGACTACGAGTAGTCCTATGGCATTTTCTGAGAAAACTTACCGTTGTAATTTATACTTTTTTACACCATCGGAAAGTAGAGATTTTAACGAAAGAAAAGCTTACCGACTTTTTTGAAAATGCCGATATTTTGACACGTGAATTTTCAATTAAAAATTAGGGTACTTTTTTAATATTAAGTCAAAAAATGTAAAAAAATATTTAAAAAAACTACAGTATATTTGGGACAAATAGAGGTACGTTTTAGCCAAGCTTCGTAAAAAAATAACCAAAAATATGTTTTTTTTTAATTTTTAAACAAATTTAAAGGTTATGTAAAGAAAGTGTAAAAACAAAAGTTGTTGATCTTTTTTTTACCTAAAACTTAACTATTTAACTTTTTTTCATAAGACTTGTAGTTTGACCTAACATCCAGAGAAAACGTTTTTTACATTTTAATACCCCCTTTCCGAACTCAGATCGCCTGGAATTTATTTACCTTAAATTTTTGAAATATTTTTTACCTTTTACAATGGGTCATATTCGCTAAATTTTTTTTCGTTTTAAAAATTATCTATTTTGGTCTAATACATATGCACTAATTGGTAAAACAAGTTTTTCTTGAAAATGAACAAGTTTGAAAATTTGAACGTATTTTTAATCTTAAATATCTTTTCTTTATACAAGTTTTCAATATTATAAAAAAAGGGTACATTCCTCTTAAGCAAACTTTATATTTTTTTATATATCTCGTATACCACTACAAAAATTAATATTTAAGGATTGCATTTTAGGTTTTAGACCATGCAGAGCTTTTCATAAGGAATAACTTTTTTCATAAAATTAATAATAAAAAAGTTTTTCATATGGTGCAAACTTAAGTAAAAACGCTGTATATAAACTTTATACGGGTTTCACAAAAGAAAGTTATTTACAAAAAATTGTGTTAATTATCTAGGAGGATTGACAACAAATTTACTCAAAAACATTGTGGTATTGCTAAATCACAAAATTATTATAAAGAAGATATGTGAACATTAAGATATGCAAACATATATATATTTTTGACATTTTTCTATATATTGTTGTCAATAGTCATTAATATAAAACATTTGATGCAATAATTTTAATTTGACTTTTAAATTCCACCAAAAATGTTAGTAAAAAATACTTACCTAGTAAACGCAAAACAATTTCCAATTCACGTCATCAATCAGGTGATCATTGACACTCAAGTCCATAAATATAACAGATTGAAATTTTGGCAAAAATGTTAAAAATTTGGTCTTTTAATTAATTTACTAAACACATATTGCTGTTGTTATTAAACACATTCAATTACAGCAAATTTTTTCTTCGATTAATCTGGCAAAAATTCATTTAATTCGAATTTTATTATCGTCAGGTTGGTCAACTTGTTTCATATTTTGCGACGCTGCCGCTCATTGTTTGACATTTATACGAATTCATTGCTCTGTGCTGTCGCTTTGTTGTGTTTTCCTGTGAAATAATTTCTATTCTTTCGGTGATTTAGATCAGTATAAACCCTTTTTCATAATATACTTCTTCATCAGAATTATTTCAAATATATAAATGCAAACATTTTAACTGTATTTCCTAAAAATAGGTATAAATCCTTTTTCATAATACACTTCTTCATTAGAATTATTTCAAACATATAAATGCAAACATTTTAAATGTATTTCCTAAAAATAGATATATGATATTTAGTCAGGAAATTGTAAAGTGCTTTGACAAGATTACTTGTAACTACAAATTTACTTTTATGTCATATTTTTATTGAAAATTCTTAGTGAGAGGTCTGTTATTTTCATGAGTGAATGAAAAATACAAATTTGAGAAATTTTTATTTTAATGTGAATAATCAGTAAAAAGATTAAATACAATCTCGGACATTCTTGTATTCAATGTTATTTGCAATTTGTTCGTAATATGCTATTTTCACTAATAAAAAAAAATTACCCAAAATTTTCGTATTTTCATTACAAGCTGGCAACCGTGTCACCATTTTGCGTCACTTAACAGATATGACGTAACTTGGAAATTGTTTTGCGTTTACTGTATATGTATCACATACACACAAATATGAGGTGTTAAAAACTGCCATTGCTCTAAATATTGTATAAGTTAGCACTATTGCTGTCAGGACAGATTCTAGCGGGAGACGAAAACGTGCACCACACATGGGGAGCCAAATTTAGGGACAGCCAAATTATTGTCGGCCAATGTAGAAAAAAAAGTGAAGTAAATAAAACTGCCAAATTGCCCTGACCATGCAGAGTAGGCCTGACCGGTGAAAAGTAGACCTAACAACATCATCAACGCCGCAAACGCGAAACACTAGCGCATTCGGTTTTAAAAATTATTTTTGATAAGATTTATAGTTTATTTTTGTTAAGTTTTGAAAATTATTTTTGTTATGTTTTCAAATTGATTTGTATTGTTACTGATCATTATGTACCGGGTGTCAAGTTATAAATTTACACCCTCCTTAACTTTTTTACTTTTTATTGCACAAAATAAATAAATCAGTTTGTTGGGTAATTCTGTAGTTTCTAAATCAATAATTAGATTTTTAAAATTCCTTAAAATATAAAAGGTAGGACAAAAAGTATGATTTTTTTAAATAGATCACCCTGTATATTATATTCCTTATGAAAATATCTTTTAAATAGCTTTAAAAATACTGCATTTGATATACCTATCTTCATTAGTTTTGGAAATATGGTCATCCAAATCTAAAGAATAATTGTAAATTTTAATTATGTAGGTAGGTTATAATTGGGCTCAAAGAGCTAAATAAAGCGGAAACAACATATTTTAAAATTTGTCGATTTTTTTGATAAATATCTTGAGAATGAAACTTTGGCGACTATTTTTTTTCCTATTCGTAATCATAGGCCCAAAAACCTTCGTTGCTTACTTATTTAAATTCGTATCTCTTATGGTAAGAAAGTAAGCAAAAGTGTCAAAATAACTTTAAACAGTCTAAAGATTTTTATTAAATAAATATTGGGTTTTCTAAACCCATACTGTTTAACACCAACCCTTTCGGTAAAAACACCCCTCTTAAAAATATTTACCCGGCGCGGTTAAAGGGAAGCTTACGACATTAACGGCTTCAAAAGTTTGAATTTAATACATACTGAATAAATTTATTATCCCCTTAGTATTAGATTCAATCTAACCCGCAAAACTTTTACGATATAAATAACTTTCAGACAAGGATTACTTAATAAATTCAATTTGGAAACGACTTCATTTAGTAGACCGGGTTTAACCGGTTGGAATAATTTTGCTGTTGCTTTTATGCCTACCTTTTAAAATTTAAATTTCAAAAGTTTCGTAAAATTTATTTGCTTTAAACTTTTTGGTTTTGCATTTATTTGACCTAAGCCCAATATTTTAGAATCCGTGCCGAGAAAAAGTCTTTCTTCGCTGCAAGTTTTTATACTTTTTATGATTACCTTTAAAATTTCCTTTAAAATTTTAATATAAATTATTACTTTTAAGCCTTTTTTCTTTTTAATAATCCAAACTTATTATTTAGAAACTAGCGTTTAGTAAATAGTATGTTTCCTAACTAGTGACGAAAGTGGCACTTTTCTGCACGCGACTTCAGTTGACCGAACGACGAGTTTGGTTAAGCAGTCAGGAAGAAGGCACTTTTGGCACGCATTTTTTATACGAGCGGACCGTAAGGAAAACATAAAAACAACATTTTTTTTATTTTAACACAATGTCACCTAATACCCTACTTGTACTTATTAATATTAATGGTAAATGTACAATTTGTAGCATTTTGCAGGTTAATAGCGGATTTAAAAAGTTTTTTTAGTGTGGAAATATTAGCTTTGTTCCAGCAGGTCAAATTTGTCGTTCCAGCAGTGCCATGTTTCTAACAACACTTCTAACAACTTTTTTGTAATATGTAGATATTTATTTTAAATAATAGATAATTACTCGCTTAATTAAAATTTGCATTGAGCAGGATACTTTAAAAATTTTTAGGCCAGTCGCAAACCCAGCGATTTGTGGTCGCCACCGACGGCCGCTTTAGTCGCTATACACGGCGACTTGCAGTCGCCAACGGTGGCCGCTACAAGTGGCTTTACACGACCACCGGTGGTCGCCACTTGACACTTTCATAACCAAGGTTTGTCTTAAATTTTCAAGACATTAAAATGGACGCGCTTCTCACGTTTTTAATAGTTAGAAGACGACGATATCCATCAGCAAACTTTAAATCAAATAGGCCTTATTTTTACTGTATTTTCCCTTTTTACAAACAATTTCTAATTTAAAGCCTAATTGGCCCTTATCATTTTCACGTATTAAAAACCCATTTTTCTATTTATTTTATCTCCTTTATCCATAAAACTGCAAAGCGGCACCAAATTCGGTCCGCCATCCAAAAAATCGGTTCTTTCTTCGAAAATCACCTTGTATCATCGAAACTACAACAGACATCAAAAAAGTAAAGTGTTAAATGGCAATAATAATTCTGGTCTAATTTTAAAATATACAGACTGTTTAGAAAGGTTAGGTCATATGTAATAGGGGTGATAGAAAAAGTTAATATATTGTTAGTACGTAATATAAAAAAGTTCTCTTAGGATCCGTTAAGGAGTTACAACCTTCAAAAAAAATATCCTAATTTAATTAATTTTTCCACTGTTGCCATAGTACCAATGATTTATAAGCAACTTAATAATCACTTACTAATGCTTCTTTTCATAGTTAAACGGCTGCCCATTAAAATTTATATTACTTTTGTATGCAAAATCTCCCAGAAAACAAATAAAACATAAAAATAGTTTATTATATTTTTTACTATTCTTTTATCTGGTTAAGATACCTAATAGGTGTAGCTTTTACCAGTTAATTTTTTCAAAAGTAATGTCAAACTCTAAAATGTCCATCAGACATTTCCTTTTTAATTTTTTCAGTTTTCTAACAAGTTTATAAGTTTTTAGGTAAACTGTTTACCACAATTTTGGTAAACTATTTACCACATTTTTGAGACGCAACCATTGGCCCAGTTCTCGTCTGGCGTCTTGTTAAGATTTTATTTTATTGCATTAAAATGATTTCAACCGAGTGCCAATGAACCTTTGTTTATAGATTGAAAGCTTTGTATTGTAATTAACTTAATATTGAATATTTCATTATTTTATTTCTTTTAAAGCAATAATAACTTATTATATTATGTAAAAGCAGAATTGTTTCTTCATAGTGTATAAAAGTTTTAATTTTCTTAAAATGTTAAATAAACTTTTTAATTTTATTCTGGAGAAAAGCCAAATAATATTTTGTTTAAATTTAATCTCCCAGAAAACAAATAAAACATAATTATATATACATAATATATAAATATGACCATTCAAATCGGAATGTAATTTCCTTTATATCTACAAACTCAGCGTAGGTATAAAGGAAATTATCTACGATTTTTTTAGACTTTGGTATATTGAAAACTCTTAAATATGTATGTAATAAATGTGGTATTTTTTGAAGCTTTTTAAAAGATCTTTTAATAGTGAAATATTATGCAGAGTGTTCTATTAAAAAAATACCTTTTATTTTTCTTAAGCTATTGATGTCTATTTTTTTCTTTTGCTACGCACAAAAGATAATAATAGGTGTAAATGTATGATTCTTTTATACAGGACGTATTTTTAATTCTTCTTGATTATAGCTAAAAGTTGGTTGCAAAATATAAATTAAAAGCTTGTAAGCCTCATGTATGCATAGTTCAAACACGCAACACCAGGATCCAAATCCAGAACCAACAAACTATACTGTTTTGTGAAATATTACGCCATATTGTCATATCCCAGAGATATTTAAATTATACAACCATTTAGTTATCCAAGTGATTTGTTTTCTAACGGACATTTTTTGAAATGTTTAAAATTTGAACTTGCTACCAGATGGGTAAGAGTGTTTATAAATGCGAAAATTACATTTTTGTGTGTTTTAAACAGATAAAGACCTTTTTGGACTTGGACAAATAAATGTTGATAATGTATAAGTCTGCAACAAAAAAATTGATAGCAAAATTTAAAATGTTTTTTAATGTTTAATTTTAAAACTAAATAATAAACTATAATAGATAAATAAACAAAATAAAAAAAAACCTTTATTTACAACCTAGACCTAAAAATATTAATAATTTATCCTTTAACTTGGGCTAAAGTTTAATTTAAAAAAGAAAAAATATATACTGATTGATTTTTAACCTCTACGCATAAATTTGTAAAAATTGTTGCCAAGGACAAACAATAACTAATAATGGATAAAAAGTATTAAACTATTTTTTGTGTTGAAAAATTTTGGTATAACATTATTAAAAATAAACTCATATACTTACAGCTTGTAGTAGAGTACTAAAAGACAAAAATTATCATAACATAAAAAGAAACATACAGAAATAATTCCCTACTGTCGTAATAATATACGAAAAAGAAATCCCTCTTTCTAGGCAGTTAAGAGAAAAACTCTGGATTTTTATGTCATTCACCTGAATCTTCTCTACTAACTAGTTTTGCCTTCCTCACAGGACTTATCGAAATGGCTGTACCGGATCCATTGTGAATAACACAAAAATTAAGATTCTCTTATATAAACATCTTCGTTGTTCAATGTTAAGCTATCTCACCCTTGATACCATAATTCAATGAATACAAGGTAAGATCTTGAGTATGACGTTTATTACTTGATCACCGCTTCTGACGTAGTAATGTGATAAAATTTGTAAACAAAATTAAAACCATATGTTTTTATTAGTGTTTATACCAGTTTGTTTGGCATTTTACTTTGCTTTTAGCTTTTGCTTAACTATAATATTATTCTAAAGACTAATTTAAAAAAAAAAAAAAATGTCAAAAAATGGCCGAAATTCAGAAACATTGCAGGCTTTTTAGTGCTTTAATTTAAATATAAAAAAATCACATTGCTACGTCATTGCGCAAAGCAAACATATTTAAAATCGCCGTTGTTCTTACATTTTATTGATTGTATCATGCATTGATACGGTACTGAAATGTATCATTCAATGAAATCGGCAGTTTTACCGGAAGTCGGCAAGAAAGATATAAGAAAACAAATGGAAATAATTCACCACTTTCGTTATATTATATATAAAAAAATTGGTTGTTTGTAAAGTTGGTTTACGTACGATGAATTTACGTGATAACGTCATAAGGTATTTACCTAATTTATACTGATCAACTACAAGTAACAATGTGGCATAAACAATTTATTTCAAACTTTTGAAAAAACAAAAGAAAATTAAACAATTTACACCACATTCACTTTTCACTGCACTTCCTACTTGACGAAAACATCTAAATGTATTATTATATAGAAGGCGGACCGCTCAAAGTAGGAGCGTAACAGATGTCGTACGCGGAGACGGATTGTGCCTCTTTCGCGCTCTCGCTTGCACTTCAAGCTTTCAATGGAACGCCGCGTTAGTCATGTTTTTTTGTGCATGCAGCCGCCTCCATCGAATTATAAGACGGTTATCACGTCAAAAGAATTCTTACTTTTTCGACAAACTTCCTTTTATGGCATTTACCTGGACCCTCTCCACTGACTAGTTTTGCCTGCCTCACAGGATGTGATGTACTTTGAACCTATAATTTTAACATCCACATTTAGTAAAAATTCCTCTTTGCCTTGCCGCAAGTTTGACACTTTTTTCTAACTTTCAAATTTAAATTAAAATAAAAAAATAATTGATTTTATAGTTATAATTAATTCACAAATATGTTCTGCAAAAATGAAAAATTATGAATGCAACCCAAAAATTGCGTTTTACTGTTTTTATTTTTTTTACATTAAGGAAATGATATAATTTTTATAATATAAAATTTTAATTATAAATAATAAATAGCTAACTAAGAATTTTTTTTTTATCGAAAGCTTATATAAATTTTATAAAGACATTTTTTAAGAGTTTAATTAAAATAAAAATTATATTTAAAAAAAAAGTAATTATAATGGTGGAGTTAGAGATGGCAGCACATAAAATTTGTTAAAATAAAATTATATTAAGTATTTTTATACCGTGTCAAAATTTATGAGACAGCTCTTTGAATGATTTTAAACTAAAAATAATCGTCAGATGTATTGAATATGGGGGATCATACGTCAGTTACGTAAACAATGCCCTTTCTAATTTTTGAACCATATGAATATGAATTTTTGAAACATGGAAAAAAATTTAAAAAAAATATTTTTATACAAATCTCTTCATATGCCCAAACCCACAGCATTTTTGCCGATCCTCGGTTCGGTAATGAAAGTAAATTCTATGCATTTGATTGGTCAAAAATTCTATTTTAAATTTATTATTCCTGTTACCTACGTATTAAATAATAAAAATATTTATATTTTAATTTATGAAGTGTAACATATTTTTTTTTTGTTGTATGTACGTATATTTAGGTGTTTTATTTTAATTTGCCTTAAATAAAACACATTTTTCAGGCAGTAAGAAAAACTTTTATTTAAGCTATACATTATAAAATTATTTAAACAAAACAGGGATGTGATTTAATAACAGGTAAAAGGATTTAAGTGATGATTTAAAAAAATCCTTGTATGTTAACAAGTACCTACCCTATTAAAAAAATTAAAATATTTTAACTTTTTTACATTTTGTGTTACCAACAGATTTAGTTTTCTTTTTAATTGGTAAAGAATTAAATTTAGTATAATAATGATCTTGTAAATTTACAATAATTTTTATATTTTGTCTAGGGCGACCAGCCGATAATCTCTTTTTCCAGCTAAACACTTTTTACGCCTACCACACTGAAAGAAAACAGTTAATTAAACTACCTTTCAGTTGCTTCGTTAATAACCATTCTTTTATTTTTAGGTATCATAGCTATTTTTTTAATAATGATATTAAATTGATCTTTCGAGAACTATTAAAGTTGTCTTTCTGAAATCAAGGTATTACTGTTAATACATTTCTGCATAACACTAACTAGTTGGTTTAGTTACAATCCATTTACGTGTTAATAAAATCTTACCAGATTTACTATTATGTTGCGGTTTAATTGTGGTAATTAAGTTTATTATTTGTGTTTATTAAATGCATCAAATAAAGTTTCCATTAATAAAGGCAGACAAAGACCTTCCTAATACTATTAGATATTCAGGTATTACAAGTAGGCACCTTTAATAATCTTAACTAAAGTAATTTAGCTAGATATGAATCGTTAAAAATCGATATACTTCGGTAGCGCTCGTCAACGGAAAGTCTTCCAAAACACGCGCAACGATCAACGATTTCAGTTTTGTGCTTCGTGTGGTGTGGGATGGTAGGTTTTTCTTGGCGTATTATTTTTACGGACGGCATTTGACTGATTCCAAAATGGCGCGTGTAAAAATCTTAATTTATTTAAAAACCAAATATTTTATTTCGTTTTTCTATGTTTTTAGGTTTGGTTTAGCGTTATGCAGTTTTATAATGGCCTACAAACGTACTTTACAGGAATGGGGCTTTAAACAAAGTGTTATAGAAGCTTTTAAAGGTAAGCATTAAAATAGATTTGCAACTTCTTAATTAATATTGGTAATTATTTATTCTTTTATTTTTCGATTAAAAAAAATACTCACTTGTTCTAGAGGCAGTTACTGACATAAACCCTTCAAGGGAGCAAGAAAATATCGTTTTTTTATTTATTTATGAATCAACAAACTTTCGGGACCGCGAAGTGAATTGTGTGCTGGGCGAACCTTTTCCTGTTCCGTGGCTGGGCGGGGTAAGCCCATGGTAAAAGACGATGTAAAGTGAATGTCCAGAAATTAAAGCAGGTTCAATAGGTTTTGCGGACACAAGTTTTTAAAATTTTAAATGTTCAGTCATAAATGGCAATTATTTAACAGTTATATTTTTGCAAAACGTGAATATTTCGCTTTTTTATGTGCTATTTGGAATGCCTATTTTATAATAAAAATTCGGAAACTGCTCAAATTTTGTCAAGCAAAACGTAATGAACCCACTTTAATGTCTAGACATTTACTTTACCATGGTTTTACCCCGCCCAGCCACGGAAGAGGAAATGGTTCGCCCAGTAACCCAATTTTAATCGCAAAAATAAAAGAATAAATAATTACCATTATTAATGAGGAAGTTGCAAATCCTTTTTAATGCTTAGTTTTAAAAGCTTTTATAGCACTTTGATTAAAGCCCCATTCCGTTAAAGTACGTTTGTTGGCCATTATTAAACTGCACAACGCTAAAACAAACCACAAACATAAAAAAACGGAATAAAATATTTGGTTTACAAAAAATATATATTTTTACTCGTTTATCAGTCAAATGGCGTTGGTAAAAATAATAAGCCAAAAAAAAACCTACCTCATCCACTTATCACACTTATCTCGTAATACATACATATACATACAAATTTATAGATTTTAATTCCTAATACTTCTCCATATACTCCCTTGACCATATATATTTTATAAATTTAATTTGCTACAGGAACTAGAGCTTATTTGCTGAAGCAACTAAAGCCATATACTACAATAACTAAGGCTTATACAGGGTGTCTCGAAGGTAAGGTCAAAAATGGTAGAAGTGATAGATGAGCCAAAATAATGTTAGTACTTCATATAAAAAAAAGTTCTATCGCGCTTTCTTAGGGAATTTTTGACGTTTAAAGTTATAATAAAAAAAAATGTATTTCATTTATAACTTTTAAACAGTTGCCCCAATAATAATTATATTTGGGCATTTAAATAAACTCATACCAGTGTTTTTTCCAAAGGCAAATAATAGCGCAGCAATTCATAATTATACAGGGTAAGACGAATTTTTTCGTTTATTATATGCATATTTTACAGAGATTAAAAATTTGACATTTTGGTTTGACCGTTTAATTCCTTCATCATTTTTGTACAAAAAGGTATACCTTATGTAAATCGATATCTTGGACCATTCTTCATAAAATCGCATTTTAAAAACCAGACATACCCCTATTTTGTATGTAACAAAAAAATCCATTTTTGAGGAAAATATTAAAATGTGGTTAAAAATGGTGTTTAAAGGCCTTTGAAACTTTATAACACAAATAAAGACTGTTTTTTAAAAATTTTACCATATTTTAATAATTTTCTCAAAAAATTGATTTTTATTACATACAAAATGGGGGTATGTCTGGATTTAAAATGCGTTTATATGAAAAACGGTTCACGGTATCAATTTAAATAAAGTATACCTTTTTTGTACAAAACTGATAGAGAAATTATACGGTCAAACCAAAATGTAATTTTTACCTCTGTAAGAAATGCATTAAATAAACGAAAAAATTCGTCTCACCTGTTTAATTATGACTTACGGCGCATCATTTGCCTATGGAAAAAGCATTGGTACGAGTTAATTTAAATGCCTAAATATCATTATTATTGTGGCAACCGTTCAAAAGTTATTAATGAAATACTATTTTATATTCTAACTTTAAACCTCATAACTCCCTAAGGAAGCGCGATAGAACTTCTTTTTATATGAAGTACTAACATTATTTTGGCTCACTCTACCACCCCTATCATTTTTGACCTCACCTTTCCGGACACCCTATATATTCCAGCAAGCTACATTTTTGCTACTTTAATTAAAGCTTAGGTATTACCATAATGTTGATATAGTAATACTGATAATAAGATTGAATATCAGTCACAACTAAGTCCATTGAGCAGTAAAAAGTAAATGACTTAATTACCATTATGTCATGGACTAACAGCGGTAACTAGACGACTTTAATAACCACACTACCAATGCCAAATAATGGTCGCTAACATATCAGATATTTTTCGGTTATTAAGCCGACTTAGTTATAGTAACTAATTTGGAAGTAGAAAGTCAACTTTAATTATGACATTAACTGATCTTATCTGTCCCCTATTTAACTGAGATAATTTAGTTATGATTATTAAAACTTTAATTATGGTTGCTAGAAATTTCTCTCAGTGCAATTGCTGTAGGTTGAACACCAATAATTGAGGAATGCTTCCTTCTAATGTTGACTGCTCTGTTATTTGCCTTTTTAACAGGTAGTAGCCCACTTTATTTTCCAAACGTATGCAATGCAGTGACAAGACCAGTTTCTGTTTTAGCAAACTTATTAGTATTTCTTAGCATTTTTGCACTGCTGGAACAAATAAGGACTTTTTAAAATGGTATCTTTGTAAAACATTTGCCATGATTAGTTCGCCAGGGGCGGACTAACCCTTACACAATAGTAATAGTTATTTTAACACCCTCTATAATAAAGAAATTAAATAGTTATTTTTGGGTAGCCTGAATCCTTAAAAGCTTAAAAAAGGTACTCTTGTGAGATGTCGATAAAGTAAAGCGTTTTTGACAAAAACAAGTTTTTGTTTAGCAGAGACATCTAAAAACAATAGGTTATTCTGTTGAAAATGGTACTTAAAAGCTTATAAAAGATTTTTTTTTGTTTTCACGAAATTAAAAAATAATGTTGAAGCATTATTGAGGGTACCATAATCTTTAATAATTGAAGCTAGGAAGTTCATAAAATAAGAGGAGACTATGTCGAACCGAAAAACAAAATTATTAAATACAACCCTATTTAATGTTGTTTTTCCCGAAAACGCTTCACTTTATTTATATGGGACATGAGTACCTTTTTTTAGCTAAGGGTTTAAGCTTTTTAAACATATATTTTTAATTTAATATTATACAGGGTGTAAAAATAATTAGTACTATTGTGTAAAGATTAGTCCGCCCCTGGCGAACTAAAAAGACAAATGTTTTACAAGAATAGCATTTTAACAAGTCCTAAATGGTTTTCATCATATAAAAAAATATATTTTATTAAACCAGGTGATATAGAAGTTATTCAAGAAAAACGATTTTCAGTGGCGTCTTTTAAGGGCACATATCCCTGTAAAGAGAAACTTTTAGAATTTTTTTTTATATGAATTTGTGCCATTATTTTTATTATTTTATATGAATCCGAGAGATTGCCCACATATTCTTGGACACCCTTTATATTTTATTATTTTCACGCAAAATTAATTTTACCTGGACTCTTTAGACATGATTTAGTTTACAGAATACCATTATAATGATTCTTAAAGATAGTTATTTTATTTAGGTCAGACCTTCAATTTTGTGTGGGGAGAAAGTTAATGTTGACAAAAGCCTAAATATAGACGTGTACTAAATAAAAACCAGTTTCATTATAAGTACACTATCGGTCATAAGTATCGGCATAATTACGAGTTAATTAATTGATAAAGGAATTTTTTAAATTATTGTTCGCAGTATTGTCTCTGGATTAATCTTCATTTATTTTTAGTTATTTCCTTATAGTTCTTATTGGTTGTTTAGTTAAACCATTATATTTATCTTATTAATAAAAACAAAAAACAACTTTTTAATCACACGAAACGGCTTTATTAGCTTTAATACAGTGTAGCCTATATTCTCTTTAAATATAAAGTTATTGGTTAAAGTAAAAATGTAAAAATTCTTCTAAAACAATTAGTCAAACCTATTTTTAATAATTCCCAAGTATCTACCAATGGTCTGTTTTTTACGCTTATGGGTTCAAGTATGTATCTTTACAAAAAAATGCTTAAATACTTTATTTTAAATTTAAAGCCATAAAAAAAAGAATAAAATGCAAAACCAGTATTTCAATATAACATGTTTACTGATTTTTATTGTTATTAGGTTAAATAAATAATATACATGAAAATGTTCATTTTTTTAAATAAATACTATAAAATTATTTTATGAAACAAAACTTACAATGATACAGTTTATGATACATATTTTCTTTTTAAAATTTACTGCTTATACCAATATATTGCTTTATGATTTGCATTTTCTTTTACATCTGATTACAAAATTTATTATAAACTACGAAAAAAAGTGTGAATTAGATAGTTTCCCAATAATCCCAAGACCAAATATTTAATTGCACGTCTATAACCATATCAAACATTTCTTTAGAAAAATGGCACGTTGATATGTAAAGATTTGCCATCCCTGTCCTAGAGCTTTGCTGCCGTATTTTTTCTATATCCTTGTATGCAGCAAATTTTATTGTCAAATAAATGTAACTGCCATGTAGTTATTTTTTTAAAAATCTATAAATTCAATATTTTTAAAATAACCATAGCTTATGTTATATTTTTTAAATTGGAAAGAATAAATTTTAAGATTGTAGAAAAAAATATATTATAATCTATTTAAAATAACAAAGTATTGGAAAATCGGCCATTTTGTTGTTGTTTTAACTAAATAAGCAACAAAATTGCGAGAATATAATAAACTTATGAACAAAATTATTGAATATTTAGAAATATTCGTAATTACCTTTTAAGAATCAAAATCTGTTAAGTCTAGACATTTAAACCAAAGATCATATTCGCCTACTAGATGAATACCATCAGCTTATAAATAAGCTTACTGTGATAATTTAAAATTGTGCTAGCGATAACAATAAAATATTCGATAATTTTATATATAAGTGTAACAAAAAACCTTAGGCCTTTTGTGGAAACCGCTCCTTAATAACTTTATTTGTTTTATAAAGTTATTTGCGGTTTTTTATATCTAGGTTGGTTGGCCTTACATACTAAGTGTTTTGGCCACGAAACTACTTATTTTACTCGCATAGATTTATTTGCTTTTTTACCTTTTCAATTTTAGTATATTAATCTTATCAACAATAAAAATAAGAAACACGATCATTTAAATTAGGCCTGTTGCTGATGTTCTACGTACTTAAATATGTAAAGCACTTAACTTTAGAGAAGAAAAATAATTTAAGCCGTAAGCTGAAAAAAATAGCTTAAATCATTTATTTAATAAAAGTAAAAGAACAATAGGATCGCCTTACCATTTTTTATATCTTTGGACAATCCACGAAGGCTAAAAGCCTAAATACTAACGTACCGTGGATGTCTTAAGCAGGGTAAGAGGAAGTTTGTTAACACGGGACTTAAAAACTTGAAGATTTGAGGGAGAAGGAAAGACCTCCGCTGGCAGTAGGTTCCACAGTCTAAAAACTCTAGGGATAAAAGAACGAACGAAATGGGAAGTTCGGGGCCTGTCCAATTGAACCGTATAGGGATGCATACGCGCGGCACCACGAGTTTCTCTGTTGTAAGCTGCAAGAGGAGGGACTATACTGGATAATTCGTCGAAGCAGAAGCCGTAAAAGTATCTATAGAAGAGCGCATAGATCTCCCACAGCTCGACGATGGGCAAGAGAAGGAAGTCTTTAAGTAAGTAAAGGATCATTAATAAGACGAACAGTCCTTCTTTGAATGGCATCAAGAATGCTGAGGGTTGTAGGGGATGCCATTCCCCACACATATACACAATACTCAACACAACAATATTCCAGAGAGGGTCGAATTTGGGACACATACAAAGTGTATAAATTGGAAGGAGAAAAATACTTTTTGGCTCGGAAAAGAAATCTAAGCTTTTTGAAGCCGCGGTGGCTATAGATACAATGTGTTTATGCCAGTTGAGGTTATTCTCAAATGTGACGCCCACAAAACTAAATGTGTAACCGCTCTGCAAAACCTGGCCACTCATAAGCAAAGGATAAGTGTTTGATGATTTTTTTCGCGACAAGGAATATGACTGTGTTTTGGATGCATTAAATTGAACGAGATTTTTGGCGCCCCAATCCAATATCAAATTGAGATCCTGTGAAAGAGATATCTGCATCGCCCTGCGTTTGCTTTCCAAGTCGAGCTATCAAGAGCAACGATCTGGGACTCACCTAGAAACTCAGGAGAGTTGTTCCAGTTGTGTGAAACGAAGGAAAGAAGATCTGCTGTAGATCTCTTGTGACGAAATCCGTATTGCCTGTCATGTAAAATTTTATGTTTTTCTAAATACCTAAGAATTTGCGAGTTAATGGATTTCTCCATTACTTTACAAAGCATTGAGAGAAGTGAAATGGGTCTATAGTTGGATGGAAGAGATTTAGATCCTTTCTTGGGAATAGGCTGGACACGTGCAGCTCTCCAGCTGTCTGGAAAAATACCCGTGTCATAAGAAATTCGAAAGAGCCTGGTTAAAATAGGTGCAAGTTCAGGAGCACATTTTTTTAAAACGATTGCTGGTATTCCATCTAGCCCAGACGATTTCTTGTTGTTAAGAGAAGAAAGGATATGCTTAATGTGTTTAACCTTAAAAATAATATTGGGCATTTTGTGAGGAACTGGGGGAATAGTTGGAATTGGATGATTGACAGGTGGATGAAGGGTTGAATTGGCAGCAAATTGTTTAGCAAATAGTTCGGCCTTTCCTTTGGATGTAGAAATAATTTCATCTTCCAAAGTTAATGGTGAAAAAGAACTGGTACAGAAATTTCTACTAATGTTTTTGGCAAAGGACCAGAAGGATTTGCTGCCTTTTGAGCAAGAAAGTACTTTGTTTTTATACGGTTATCAAAGGAGTCTTTGGCTTCTGAGATTGTTTGGTGGTAGTGGTTTCTTGCTTTAATGCTGGCCTGTCGGTTTTCTGGACTAGGATCCTGTAGAAACTTCTTGTGAGCCTGAACTTTTAAAATTCTAGCTTTGTCACATGTTTTATGTTTTAGTGAACCAAGGTTTGTGATTAGAGGGTTTGATGGTTTTCTTGGTGTGAGGTACATAGGTTTCAACGCCCAATAGAATTGACTCGGTCAGTTGCTTACAGATTTCGGAAGAATCCTGGGAAGAAAGGCAGATAGTGTCCCAAGGGTACGTGGTGGCATAGATTCATTTACCTCAGGATATACATTTTCTGCAAAATTATGTAATAAACACAAGTTTTAAAACTTACCGCAAGTGTTCGCCTTTTGTCCCTTTTCTTAAGCAGCAAATTTCTTTTAGCATCGCCTTTAGCTGGGCCAAGTAAATACGCGAGTCTCCCATTTTAATAGGTGTTTCTTATTCCGTATCTTCAGTAAATTTTCTCTAAATAAAGACTTGGGTAATAGCAGCTCGCTATATGGGAAAATTGTTGATGGCTAAATCGATTTGAATCATTTCTGAAAAAAAAGAAAAAATTTGTTACATATTTCATATTTTTTTATTGTATAAATTAAACATACCAGGCATCTGATGACACAATATATCATCCTACAATTGCAAAACTATACCGGGTGGTGCGTCGTCGAGCGAAACATAGGAAATCCCATGTAAATTTTAAGGGAATTAATTATTGGCTTTCCTGTACATCTGACAGAAACAATGAAAATAACTTATTGATGAGACCAATCTGATAAACCTTCATGCTATGTTTTGAAAAAAATAATAATAAGTAAACCTTGAATTATTCAATTAAATGTAATTATAAAATGGTCAAATTTTCGGCTTAGGTAAAACTATGGTAAAACAAACATCAGCCACTAGAAAATAATTTGTTTTTAGGCTTTGTCAAATCTTGCATAGAGGCAAATACAAGAAACATATTTTATTTTCGTTTTGTCAATCTTACAGCCATTACGTTTAAAGGAAAAACAGGTTAACATTATTTTTTTATTAAACCCTTTATTCAAGGTAACAGTTAAGTTAAGCTAATAACAATTATTACTTTCGATCATTAAAAAATAATTTAATGATGTTAGAATTTCATCAAACCACTAGCAGTATTTTAAATATTTTTTAACCATTGAACTTATTGTCAGTAAATTCGAGTCCAAAGCCACTGCAATAAATAAATCCAAAATATGAGAGAACCAAGCTCCTTATATTGTACTAGGTGTGGAAAAATAAAATAGCATAAATTACAATTATTGCCTTTATAAAAATAATAAAAAATTACGTAAAAACAATAATTAATCAAATGTTTAAACAACCACCCATTAGCAGCTAAACAATATCCCAACTGATCATATATATCTTTTTTCTTAACGTTGCTAAGTTGATATTGCAAAATGTTATTACCGGTACCGTGAACTAATAATATTGCCGTTAAAAGCATTTTCCAGGTACTCTCTAATCATACGAGCATTATGGGCGAGGCAACCATCCATTTGGAACCACATCATTTGATCTTCCCGAACAACTTCTTTTAAGGCGGGTCCAATTTGATGTTGAAATAAGTCCAAAAAGGTTTTGGCTGTCAGGTTATTGTCCATAAAAAAGGGTCTAATGATATGGTGTCCGATAATTCCCACGAATACATTTGTTTTTTTGGGGATATTGTGTCCGAGTATGAACAAAGCGATGTTCATTTTCTTGACTTGATGTACATTCATCGGTAAAACAAATATGTTTTTAAAAATGTCTATCGATATTTTTCGCTCTTTCCATTATTTTAAAACAATATGACATTTTTTGCCCTTCATCTGCAGCTTTTTGATGTTTTTAAATTTATACGAATAATATTTGTGTTTTTATTTACATTTTGCCCAAGAACCCTCGTACTAACCATTTTATTTTTCTCCAAACTCACTGTTCCCTCTTTCTTCGTATTTATTTTAAATATCCTAAGTGGAAGATTTACAATTATTTATTACGGTACCTTTGGACTCGAACTTACTGACAATTCGTTTAAGAGTTAAAATGAATGGAATGGGCTTGGTGGGTAAATAAGCTGAAATCATTTCAAAAACTGCTCTAAAACTGTTTCCCGTATAATGCCACTTAATTAGGGATACTTTTTCGTCGATTGAATAATGGATAATTTTTTTCTTATTGCTGACTGTCACTGATTTTTTGACACTTTTCCTCATGTCAGTGACAACATCATTTTACAGGTGCCTGTTTGGTTTTACCTAAACCGAAAATTCGGAAATTTTGCAATTACATTTAATTAAATAATTTAAGATTCGCTTTTTAATTTATTTTTATTACACAGGCACAAGGTTTTGTCATATTGGTCTCTTCAAAAAGCTATCTAACATTTTTTCTATAAAATTTACTGGGGAGTCTATATTTAACGCCTATGTTCCGCTCGGCGGCGCACTGCCCGGTATAATTTTAGAGTAATAAAATTAAAGGGCAAGTGACTTTGTTGTTACCCGGTATAATATTGGGAAGTTTAAAGCGGTATACCGGGTGCTTCCAAAATTATTAGCAAGTCTGTCATTTTCTTGAGAAGTGTTATATGATTTTAAAATTTTGATCAATATGTGGTTGGGTAGAATGCAGATTTCTTATCTGTTAGCCTTTATGAGGCAATTCCGGTTTCATCGGGAGTGCCCTAAACTTTGCTAGTTTAGATGGGATACTCTGTTTATTCTTTGTAAATATAGATTTGACAGACAATTGGTAGCAAATACATATGCCACACGCTATACCTATCTTAATTAATTTACAAGAAGAAAAAGGTTTCTTATTTAAAAACAAATAATAATAGAAAAAGTCAATGCAATTTTTTAGCCTTTAACTTTTACTTACGGTCTAACCAGAAATTCTCTTAACAGTGTAACAACTTTAAATGCAACAACCAGTATATTTATTTCTAAAAATACATTTCCAGGCAATTCTAAACAAATACATGTGCCACAAGCCTTATCTATCTTTTTTAAGCTTTTGACAAAATAGCGATTAAAACAGTCATCTTAACTCCCATTTTTATCAAAATCACTATAATTCGGTTTTATTTGAAGTTCCACAGATATTGACTCTTAGAAATGCAGCGCCGGACGGCGGTTTTTTCTTAAAATTTAGTTAAACTGCTGGCGGTCGTTTAGCCAGTGGCTAAATTAAAATACAAGTACCAGCCTTTTTTCTTAAAAACTGCGTTGTTACAATACAATAAATGAAAATATTTTTTGATGCAACTGTCAGGCCTCCATTAAATTTATTATTTCTTTCATTACCACAATATTTCCTGTCGGTCTTTGTTAACATCCTGGTTTAACAACAAAGCTTACGTTACGCTAAGAATATATTAAATATGATTTCTAAATGTATTAAATATTCAAGGTTAATATTACACCAGTGTACAGTGTAGCACGTCATATGCGAGGAAAACAATACTAACCTTTACCAAAATTGCCTTTATCGCACTTCGTAAATCTTTAGAAACTAGAAACGGCAAAGGGCAGGTTTAAAAATAAACCTGAATTCGTTTAATCGATTGAAATAATAAAGTAACTAATATTTCCGGTTTTAAAATTAATTTTCTATTTAGTTTGGGTACAAAAATGCATTGAAATTACTAAGGGGTTAATTCATTTTCGAGGTACTTTTTCTAGTAGGTATTTTTGCATAGATAAGAGAGTCCAAATTTTATTTGTGTTTAGTACTGTTTGACAATTTATTCTGGAAAGACTTAGCCTCGGGTACAACGGCTAAAACTTGTTCAACTGTATTATGAAAATCATTATTCTCCAAGAACTGTGTTTCGGGCAACTTATGGTTTAAGCATAAGCCGACTATTCGCTGTACCATCACACAAATTTGAATTGCAATTTAATTATCGGATAATTCTTGACCAAATCCACATCCAGCAAGTAGTGCAGAAAATATAGCGGCAGTACCGGCGAGGGTACGAGGTGATTCTGAAGAATTAATTTGGCGCTCAGAAATTGGAGTTTAAGAACGGACCATATTAGGCGCAAGCCAACATATGAAAGCTACAATCTTTAAAAAATAAATATAGGATATAATTTTTCCGTATGATAATAAATATTTCCCAAAAAGTTGTTTTCTATAATTTAAAAACTTTTTAAAAAGTATCTCTAAATGAATCACCCCTTAAGAGTACTAAAGGAATTTGCTTGCAATAAAGCAGTTGTTATTACTATAAACCTTAAGAGCTGTATGTTTTTTTTGCTTTTTTTTAATTTTCTTAATGAAGAAGAACATTTTGTAAAAATTTTAAATAAATCAGAGCAAATGTAACAAAGATACAGCAACAACGCCGCATCCATGACTTCTATGAATGTTTCTGTTCAAATTTTTAGTTCTCTAGACTTTAAAACGCTCTTCAGAACTCAGATTATAAAAGTCGGTGTCCATAATAACTTTAAAACTACTGCTCCCGATCCTTTTAATTTGTTTTACTATTTCTTAACATAATTTACGAGGTTGCGCTAAAGAGTTTTTTATCGTGTTCATATTTTTAAATTTAACTCAACAAAAAAAGTAAATTTAAAAATAAATAAAATTAAAAAAAAGTTTTTTTTTATTAACTGGAGAAACCAATTATTATTTAATGAATGTCTCTTTTTTAGCACGAATTAACCTAACCCCCTCCCCCTTAATACTCAATGCTGTTAATTACCCCTGTTTTTATTCTCATAACTTTTGGTAACACAAATTACACGATAAAGCTTTATAATAAAGTCTTACTAGACTAGGTCGTATGGGCGCCACTGTATCAAAATTATTCTCATGGAATTTTTTGGCAGAATCATGTTCAGAATAAATTACTGTTGCGGCGATCCAAGATACCAGCTTGAATTTTGGTCAAAAATCTTTTAAACCGCCATTGTTTTAACCGTTAAAATAAATTTATTATAAATTTTTGCTTTAAATAAAATTTTATTTAATTTTTTGACTATTTTTCAACCAAAAATAACTCTTTAAATTTTGCGGATTTTTTTTTTGGACAATCCACGAATGCTGAAAGCCTAGATACTAACGTACCGTGGGTATCTTAAGCAGGGTAAGAGGAAGTTTGTTAACACGGGACTTAAAAACTTGAAGATTTGGGGGAAGGAAAGACCTCCGCTGGCAGTAGGTTACACAGTCTAGAAACTCTAGGGATAAAGGAACGAACGAAATGGGAAGTTCGAGGCATGTCCAATTGAACTGTATAGGGATGCATACGCGCGGCACCACGAGTTTCTCTGTTGCTGCAAGAGGAGGGAGTATACTGGATAATTCGTCGGAGCAGAAGCCGTAAAAGTATCTATAGAAGAGCCATAGATCTCCCACAGCTCGACGATGGGCAAGAGAAGGAAGTCTTTGAGTAAGTAAAGGATCATTAATAAGACGAACAGCCCTTCTTTGAATGGCATTAAGAATGCTGAGGGTTGTAGGGAATGCCATTCCCCAGACATGAGAACAATATTCCAGACAGGGTCGAATTTGGGACACATACAAAGTATATAAATTGGAAGGAGAAAAATACTTTTTGCTCGGATAAGAAATCCAAGCTTTTTGAAGCCGCAAGGTTAAATGTGTCCCCGCTCTGCAAAACCTGGCCACTTATAAGCAAAGGTTGAGTGTTTGATGATTTTTTCGCGACAAGGAACATGATTGTGTTTTGGATGCATTAAATTGAACGAGATTTTTGGCGCCCCAATCCAATATCAAATTAAGATCCTGTGAAAGAGATATCTGCATCGCCCTGCGTTTGCTTTCCAAGTCGGGTTGAGAGATTGGTTTGAGAACCTGAAAAGTGGAGTGAAGGGTACTATCGTCAGCATAACTATGAATGGGATTGGTTGTGGAAAAAAAAGTCGTTGATGTGAAGAAGAAACAAAGTTGGTGCTAGTACTGAAGCCTGAGGCACTCCAGCATTAATTTCGTGAAAGCTTGAAGAGTGGCCATCAACAATGACTGATATACGTCGATTAGAAAGATAACTGGAGAGCCAAGAGCAGAGTTTAGTTGGAAGACCGTAGGAGGGAAGTTTATTAAGAAGTGCGTCATGCCAGACTTGGTCGAAAGCTTTAGATATATCAAGAGCAACGATCTGGGACTCACCTAGAAACTCAAGAGACTTGTTCCAGTTGTGTGAATTGAAGGAAAGAAGATCTGTTGTAGATCTCTTGTGACGAAATCCATATTGCCTGTCATGTAAAATTTTATGTTTTTCTAAATACCTAAGAATTTGCGAGTTAATGGATTTTTCCATTACTTTACAAAGCATTGAGAGAAGTGAAATGGGACTATAGTTAAATGGAAGAGATTTAGATCCTTTCTTGGTAATAGGCTGGACACGTGCAGCTCTCCAGCTGTCTGGAAAAATATCCGTGTCATAAATGAATATTTATTAAGTTATAATCATGTAAATCATTAAAAATAAGCAATTAGGCCCAACTTTAACATTTAAATAATGTATGACAATATGAAAAAATTCACATGATATAATTTTTCATGGAATCCTTAAACCTTTTTGTAACAATTGTAAAATAAGCGACTTGACAATTTTGCATTCCTAGATATTTTTATTTTATTTTTAAAAAAGTGTATTATCGTGTTCTAAAATAATCTAGATATGGACTCCATATAAACAGCATCCAGATCGGCCAGGTGTATTCCAAGGTTACGACAACAACTACCTTAGCCGCGACATCTTAGGGTAGTTGTCGTGGTAACCTAAAATACACTTTGTTAAAAAAAATACCTAGAAGTCCAAGTTGTCAAATCGCTTATTTTACAATTGTTACAAAAGGTTCAAGTATTCTATGAAAAAACACATCATGTAAAATTTTTCATATAGTCATACAATATTTAAATGTTAAAGTTGAGCCCAATTACTCATTTTTAATTGTTTAAATAATTATAACCTAATAAATATTACTTTTTCAAAAAATGTAAAGGAGCCTTTTTTTTGTAAATTTTGCGACATTGGGTCTGTCTCACTTAGCTTGTCCCCTGAGACCACAATGGGCCTGACAGTAGCACCATAATTGTGTTCTGCGGTTTCTGCTACTTTCTGGTAGAACCTGCATGTGGAACCTGCTTTGATTTTATTTTGCCGCCCCTTTGTTTAGGTGCTTTTTTAGTCTACAGTGACTCTTTGTAAATGTATGGTAAGCGAATACGCTTTTTTAAATTTTTTAATTGCCGCGACCCTGTGTATCCACCAGTTCTGAGATTCCTTGATAATCTATGACCTAATGGATAACCTTACTTGGCATGATAGAATTCCAGATAGTTAAGTTCGGGACTTACTACTGCCCGACTAGTACCCTCCTTTGCCAGTTTATCAGCTCTTGTATCCTGGTACCTACGCAAAAGAGAGCTTATTAGCCCCGCACATCTTCACCAGGGCACCTACATACAGGGTGATTATTAAGTCAGCACTATGGCTTACTTCTTTATTATTGGAGATAAAGTCGGTTAAATAAGCAAAGTAGTAGCGTTTTTTCTGATTAGCATGCTGCCCACAAAAAAAAACAATTAAACAAATATTTTTTTATGGAACATCCTGTATATTATATCACAATTCGAAAGATTTATCAAAGACCATTAAAAAAATCCTTATGTGTTATATTCTATTTTTAATAGTTTCGAAAATATAGCCATTCTTGGGAATTTGATAGTAAACTGGCACTTTTAAATAGAGCAACCTGTGTATTGCATCACCATTAAATATATTTATTTGAAAGAGTATTAAGAAAATACCACATTTTATATGTCTATCTCTTATCGTTTTAAAAATATGGCCATTCAAATCTAAAAAATAGAAGATACAATGTCTATTTTATCTATCGACACTAAAATCAGTGCTTATAGCTTGGAGCTATAAAGATAATAAAAATTTAACATAATTTTTCAGATTTGGATGGCCATATTTTCAGAAGTATAAGAAATAGACATATCAAATGCGTTTTTTAATGGTGATGCAACATACGGGGTTATCTATTTAAAAAATTCCATTTTACTATTTAAAACTATTTAAAAACACATGGGAACTTTTTATAATGGCCTTTAATACATCTTTCGAATAGTGATACAATATATAGGGTGTTTCATTTAAAAAAAGTGTGTTTTTGTGTTTGTTGGCACCACGTTAATCAGCGAAAAAATGCTACTACTTTGCTAATTTCACCGACTTCGTATTTTCAATAATAAAGAAGTTAGCAATAGTGACGACTTAAAAATGATCACCCTGTATAGTCCTACATCAGCTTTGGAGTTAAGGGATGTCTGGCTGTCTAAGTAACTACTAGCGATTTGTTTATATATTTCAGTTTACTGATTTGCTTAGCACATTGTTTTATGCCTACAATTTTTTGTGAAACACTGTAGTGTGTTGTCAGAGACTAATGTATTTTTTCGTTTTTGGTTTCTCTCCGGATATACTTGCTTCAAATCCTTGGTCTGTTTTAAAGCTGTCTAATTTGTTACTTTTCTTCTATAATTGGCTTTTTATCCAAAGCAGTTTTCCTATTTTTGTATTAATTAATACATTTTCAACTTTTCTTGCGACTTCAAGCACCCGTGTTATTTAGGCATGAATCATAAAAGCGGCCACAACCAAAAGAATCATTTCATTAGCAAAGAATAAATTAAAAATTTTTTGTTTGTTTTACATCTGACATTTTATTTAAGTAAATTCCAACCCAAGAAGTCGATAGTAAATTACAATGAGAATAATTATTCAGAACTAAGCATACAACGATAAATTAAAAGTAAAATGTCGGTTACTTTGACGAAGCTACCATTGAATTGTAAATAAATATTGCAATTAAGTACACGCAATACATCTGGGAAAAATAAAAGCTAGTTTCATGACCTTTGACTCTTAGAACTGTCACATAAATACTCGATTGACCTAAAATTATTCGCGGCATAGCATCCAAACCCTCCTTAAGTATGCACCTAATAAAATTTAACGTAAATTCTACAAAATCAATTTGCGTCAATACAATAATACATATTTAATTGGTAAACCAGTAAACTGAGGCCATAAAAACTCTTATTTATGTTTTAAACCCCTAAAATCCACTTACCTGGCTAAATTACCTTATGCAACACTAAAAAAGTCATTGGTTTAACACTATTTTGTATTTTTACAGTTAATATTTTAGAAACTGACAGATTTTTAGGGCAATTTTCACGATATTTAAATGTTAATGTTATTGTGACACTGTCCTACCTCATTGTCTTTATTTTCAATCCATCCCTTCCAGTCGGCCATCTTGAATTTTCCGCTATCACTGATTTTCTATTTGCCGGTAAAATTTCTAGGGAATTTATCGAACTCGCTCTTTGACACGAAAACAAACAAAAGATCGCTGAAGCAAAAGAATACCTCTGCCCACTTGATTTTATAAAAACAATCAGTTAGTTATTGTGTCCAGGGCGAATTTTACCCCTGAACAAAGAGAACGAAATAGAAATATCGGCCTGCAAATGTGCGTCTTGCTCGTCAGGCCAGGGGGAAAAGGGGGAGGAGAAGGGCGTCGCGTCGGCATCGACGCTTTAGCTTTTAGGGTTCACTTGTATACAAGGTGAGGTAAAAATGAAACTGATGGATTAAGGGCAGATATATCTGTTAAATTCAATTCAAAAAATTATAGGATTTTTTTGTGCCAATCCACAAAGGAGTGTATTCAAGGTTTTTACTTTTACTACAAAAAATATATCTTATTGTATTAACTTTTACCTCTGTAGTACTGTCTCTGTACTACCAGTGGCATACGGTGCATTTTTTTAATGTCCCCTTTCACTTTTATTTTTCTACGAATTTATTTTAAAAGCTAAAAATTTCAAGAAAGCTACTAGGTGCCATTTGGGAAACAAAATTAAATGGAAAAGGGGGTCTTACAGTACATTATTTTAAAGCTACGTATGAGTACTTTATAATCCTGAAATATATAGTTAATGCCTTTATCTACTTAAAAATGGAAGTACTTTAAAAATTACCTGTATACCTTAATTGAATGTCCATACTCCGAAATTTATAAAGTAGATATATCTATTAAGGTATTTTCTTCTTCTCTTCTTTCTTTCTGGTAACAATATACAGGGCAAAAAGTATTTTTTAAAGCACCTTGTATATTAAAGCATCATAAAAACACTTTAGGAGAGCTTTAATGAAATATCATATTAAGTATATCTAATTTTATTAGTTACTGCTATTTTTTACTGGGTAAAGGTAATGACCAAGGAAGATAAACTTTTAATAAGGAGCGCTCGATTTTTATATATGTCCGAAAATATAGGTTGTGTTTGTGACGTCACCTTTTTTGCCCTAATATTTTTTTATCTGACAAAATAAACCAATACTTGCCTACCATAAAATAAAATCACTAAAAAAATATAAAACAAATTGTATCTTACCCTTAATAACGATTTAAACGTAAATTCCTTGTAAAAAAATATTCAAGTACTAATAACTACTCAATTTAACTCTAAACAGTAAAAACTAAACATATATAAAAGTCCAATGACTAAAAAGCAAAAAAATAACACCAAAACCTCGAAAAAACCTTTCAGTATGATTGTAAACAAAGAATTACGGGAAAGGATTACGTCACGAAATTTAGTGAACATAGGCTTAAATGGGATCGAGCGCTCCCTATTAAAAAGTTTATTTTCCTTGGGTAATGACTATATTCTGGGATTATAAAGTATCCGTCAGGTACTCAAAACGATCTGCTTTTCATCTATTTTTTCCTTATATTTAGTTCAGCGACCATCTTAAATTTTTCATCTATTCTCATTTTTAAAATATAGTATTTTTGAGCATTCTTTTTATTTCCCAAAGTTGAAACTTTTAAATTGACTCGAAAAAATAAAAAGAAAGGGTGCAACAAGAGTATCAATAACATTATATTACTAAAAAAAACTGCAATTTTAAAAATTAATTTATGGGTTTACCACTTATTAGGAATATAATATGTTTTTTTTTAATCCTTCAGTTTGGCAATTTTTACATAATATACAGTGCTTGTCTAAATTCAGGATTCCCCGCCCAACTTTTGGATTGTTTTATATTTTTTGTGAAAATTTGAGAACTATAGTGCGACAACATAAACCAAATTTTAGACAAGAAATGACAGATTTAAATGTCAAACTGACACCTGGGCGCCATTTTAAAAGAAAAATTAAAATGACAAGGGGAGTCTTGTCATTTATTTAATTTAATTAATCATTTTAAAGCTCTCGACGAGTACTCTGTGACCCCAGAATATAAAGTTAATACCTTTACCTACTACAAAATGGCGGTACTCTGATAATTAACTGAATACCTCATTTAGATATTTTCACACAATTTTCCTAAAGCTCTTTTAGGGATTTATTTAATGGTAATATTGGTGATACTATACAGGGTAGGACAAAAATTATAGGTTTTTTAATGACTCACCCAGTATGTTAAATCACCCTTAAAAATATATCTAAAAGACCTTTAAGAAAATACAACATAGGGTAACTCTACCTTTATTAGTTTTGGAGATATGGCCATCCAAATCAGGTATTTAGGTAATTTAGGTATTTAATTTTTTATTAATTTATTTTAATGTTTTTTAAAAATTAAAGGTATTCACTTTATATTCTGGGGTTATAAAGTACTTCTCAGGGGTTTTATTGATGTGTTAAATGATGTGCCACAAGACCCCCTTTTACATTTATATTTCTTCTTTTAAAAATGGCGACCAGCTGTCGGTTTGATATTTATATCTGTCATTTCTGGTCTAAAATTTGGTCTATGTTGTTTAAGTCCTCAAATTTTCATGAAAATTACCTAACAATTTAGACAAGCACTGTATATTTCGTCCTAAAAAATCCGACACACCATATGTCCGTCGGACAACCAGCAAAAATACGTAAATTATCATTATTTTTCATTAAATTATGGTGTTTAAGATCGTATTATTTTATGTAAATATTACTGTGAGTATAAAATAAATTCCAAAACAAAATATGTTTTATCAGACAGTCCAAGGTTTAAAATTTTCAAAAAATGTCTCTCGGTCAACCAGTTTCTTTAAAAAGTAGTTACTTGTATAACGAAGTTAAGTAATTATTATTTTTTAATAAATTATGGTGTTTTGAATGGTATTTATTCCAAATTTTATTTAATGTATAAAAGAACAAAAATAAACTATATTTTATGGCACAGTTCAAAGTTCAGCCTTTGAAAAATTAATAACTTGGATATCTAAATTGTTTTCCGTAAAACAATTTAATTATCTATGAGATATGCTAATATGGCCTAATAATTAACATGTTCGTTAGCTCTGTTGGTAGTGACTCTGCCTTTTGATTTTGGTGTTGTAGGTTTAAATTAGTGTGTACATGAGACTTATCTAATGTGGATTTTTCTGGTTTGGTCGTTGAAACTGATTAAAGTGCTTTGCTCGTTTCAGATTACAATTAAGCGGGTAACTACCTACTATTTAAAATAAATAAATTTTAGAAAAAAGTTTATAAAAATATGAAATTTTTTAAATCGAGACAAGATGTATCTGTACATCATTTTCTCTGTACGTTTATTGAAACAATATTTTATTGTAGTTGTATAACTACTTTTTTACTAAATTACTATTTAACACTTTGAAATCGAATTAATATTGCCAGATAAAAAAATAAAAGCCAGTATTACTTAACGAAAACGGTACTGAAACCTATTAGAAAATATTCGTAGGCTGCGAAGATTGTGACGAGCTTGGTGTAGGGATTAACGTGCCAGCCTCTCACCGCAGCGATCCGGGTTAAAATCTCGGTTTTCTCCACGGATTTTTAATAGCTCGTCACCTCACAGATGGTAATGGCACAGTCTCTGTGTAGTATTCTGCCAATTCTAGGTAGTAGTTATCTAAAAGGTGCTGTGAAATGCAAAACTGCATGTTTCAGTGCTTGGATAACGTTGACGGCACTGGGTAAAAAAAGGGGTTAAACATCCAATAACCTGACACTCACTGTACACTGGTATTTAGGCAAATGCCTTCATGAGATGTCACAAAGAAAAGAAAAAGATCAATGTATAGAAACCTGAACTTTCATTAGGTAATACCAAAGACAATTGTAGTAGTTTCACTATAGACTCCCAGAACAATGCTAAATTTTTGGTCATCAGTTTGGACGCAAGCTTGGCTAAATTTATGAAGCGGCAAATTATACCTACTGTTTACGTGTGTTCTCGATGGATACCCGCTTCATAAATTCCACGAAGCGAGCGTCCAAGCTGATGCCCAAAAATTTAGCATTGTTCTGGGTGTCTATAATGAAACTACAATTGTCTTTGGTAATACGGATGTAATAATCCTACAAATTTCATACCTCTTTTGACAAAAAGGAATTAAAAAGTAATATTGTCTTATTGGATTTATTAGTTCTAATTGTTTTAGCTTCTGTTTTTAATTATGGTTATTATTAATATTAATTTCTTTTTTTATTTAAATTAAATTAATTTTGGCGTTAGAAAAAGTAAATTATTTTTGATAAAACTTTTTTAAAAATACATGCTTAATAAATATATATATATTTATTATGTAAAATAAACTCGTCAAATTTCGACAGCTTTAATGTGGTTAAATAAACAAATACTCGAAATCAAATAATATAAATGATTAACGAAACGCAGCAAGTCAGCAAGTGCGACCACGGTATTTTAAATTCATCGATGTGCACACATCGCCCTTCTGCCTTTTACATTAGCGGAAGCCGGCAATCCGGGTGACAAACCGATGCTATTAAAGCGTATGGAGTCCTATGAGACCTATTACACGTTGAGAACGCGGAAAGTCGGCAAAATCAAAGGCTTAGTATAAGTTTTTATCTCTCTGTTCAACGAATCCGGCTAGTGTAAAACGAGGGTTCTTCGCTTTATGTAGTAGTTAATTATTAGCGCATTCACCATTCTAGAGAAAAAAATAGTGACGAAAATGATATTTTATCTTGATAGAAAAAGATCTCCAATAAAATAATAATGTAGCCAAAGCATGTGCATACGCACGATCCATTGTATAACAAAAAATAACTATAGTTTTTATTGCATAAAGAATATATAATATATATATATATATATATATGTCTCCGCCCATATTATATATATATATATATATATATATATATTTTAAAATATCCATTTTGATTCACCACAGGTATTTCAGAAAACTATGGAAGACCACTTAGACCTGAATTTGGATGACCCTATACAACTAGCTAATGAAGAATCTTATACCGGAATTGATAAATATATATGTTTTAATTTATACCACATGAGGTTAAACCCTCGTGATAACGCAATTGCAAAACATTCTAATATGAGATACAATGCAAACAAAAGCTTTTTCACCACCTTTTTACTTAAAATAATGAGTCGTGTACATATAATACCAATAGTTTGGAGAAAGGTATGGCGTGAGCAAAGAAAATAACAGAGTAAAAGCAAATTTACCCCTTTTAGTCCGTGATGTGACAGGAAATCAGGGTGCAGGTTACATGTGAGTCGTTTGGCAGTGAGAGTATACAGGGTGTTTTCCAATTGCGAGCTAATTCCTAGGCTTATTTTATATAAAAATGTTCTTTTAAACATGTTTTTGCAAATGTTTCGTTCCCTTAGATACAGGATATTAACTTATTTTTTAAAATTCCTTGACTTTGACAAATAAGCCCTGGAACCCGTGGGAAGCCAGATTTTTTCCGGTAAAACTATCCCCTTATAGTATAATACAGTTTTTAATCAATTGCATGCCAACAGCGAGAAAATAAGCCCCGCAACCCCTATAACGGTGGTGTAGATGCATCATCTTTCGTGTGCTAACGTCTATTATTATTACTTCTACTCGCATCGCTCATCGATCGCATCGAAGTATAAACGGAACCTTAAGTAAAAATCCAAAGTTGATTTACTTTTTAATGCATACTGTACATTAACGATTTATTGTCAACCTTTACTAAAAACTACTTCTGAAAAAACAATCTTCAAAAAGGATAAATCCCTTTTTAACAACGAATCACGCAAATCGGCACACCTTTAAAAGGTTCATTAGTTTTCGCAGACAATGCGGAGATTATGCCTTAGGGAGACTTTTGCGATATGGGAAAATAAATGTGCGGAAAAATGTAAAAAAAAATCTAAAGATTCCAAGGTTTTTCTTTGTAATCATGTCAACGTGAACGATTTTTGCAACACAGAAAAATATACAGAAACATAAAAGAAACCTAACTCTCATTTTTAGTTATTTTATTTATAAGGATTATTAACGCACTAGGGTGTCCCACCGGAAAATGCCGCGATCGATTTTTTTCCTAAAATATTTTTTTGAAAAACTTTGAATATTTTGTAACAATATAAAGTCGAGTGGGGGACATACTACTAATTTATTTTGTCAACTCTACCACTTCCGATTATACCGAGTTAATGTCAACTTCCTTATTTTAAATAGAACACCTTATATTATTTATTTTAGATTCTGCGTAAGATTCAAACATAATTTATGTATAATATTCTATACCGAAGTCCAACCGTTTTTGACTTATATTAAATTTTATGTCAAAATGACGTTTACAAGCCATTACATAACCATCAATTTCTACTAATTTAATATGAGTTAGGGTTAGGTTTCTTGTGGAAAAAAAACTATCTTTAGTGGACTGTTTTGATATTTTCGTAATTAATAAATACAGAGTGGTCCGAAAAATCCTTAAAAATTATAACGACAAAAACCTTAAGGTCGGTTTTTTTAAATTAAAGCCTTATTTATTTTCACCTTGATCCATTAGGCATTAAAAATAAGGATAAGTTTAACTGTCTGGGATGTCTATTCCAAATATTTATAGTTTTTGAAATATTAAAAATTTATTATTTATCTATTCTAACAATGCTTTTAAGTACAGCTCTGTTTGGCTTCTAGCTGGCCCTGACAACAAAATGCAGCAAAACACAGCCAACTTGCCCCGTACCTAACGCGTTGTTAGAGTAGATAAATGATAAATCGTTAATATTTCGAGAACTATAAATTTTGGAATAGACATCCGCTATGCAAACTTACCCATATTTTTGTGCCTAATCGATGAAGATAGAAAACAGATAGGGGTTTCCATTTGAAAAAAAAACTGACTTTGAGGTTTTTGTCGTTATCATGTTTTACAAATATTCTTGACCACCCTGTATTTAATAATTGTAATAACATCGATACAGTCTACTAAAGGAAGTCCTTTCTTTACAAGGAACCCAACCCAACGTGTGATTAAGGTTTTTGTTTAAAAGAGAATTGATGGAGTTATATAATGGTCTTTAAAAGGTCATTTTTCACATAAAATTTAAAATAGGTTTAAAACGGTTGGACTCGTGTCGAAATTATACATAAATTATATAGTTTTTCGCAGAATCCCAAAAGCATTCTGGGTGATTTCATTCAGCTGATAGGGAAGTTGAAATTCAACTTCCGGTATAACCGGAAGTGGTCAAGCTGCCTCAAAAATATTTTGCAGTTTTGCACATGCTCCCCACGCGACTTTGCTTATGTTTCCAAATTTTTAAAAAATTTTCCAAATCGTACTTTTCGAAAAATTGATCGTGAGAGTTCCCTGCGGGACACCCTGTACATTATAAATTAATTTTATTAATAGCCATTATTGACGCATGATTTTCACCAATCAATGAATAAAATATTGGCAACTAAAGAAATACGCCACGATGGTTATACCCAGTGTTAATCTAGACACGCGGGAGTTTGTGCATGTCAAGTTCAAGCAAAGGAACTGGCTGGGCAGCGCCGAGTGTAACTGCCACTTTTTGACCCCTTCATAACCCAAGGCCTATTTAACGTGTAAACATATGAAGTAACGTGTGTTTGAGTTATACAAGAACGCAGCTTAGCAGGCAAAAAATTGCACTAAAGAAGCTGGCTCAAACGGTTGTAAAAGATATAGAAGTCACAAAAGTCGTCAATTTTCCACTGACTGACTGACATATATCATCAACGCAACCCCAATTTGGAATCCAGCTCGGCAATTACGCTGTGTATGGCAGTATAAACCAAAAACCTGAATATAAAGAACAGTTAAAAAATAGAGCGGGGTCTCCATGCAAAAAAGTTTACCGTTAAAGTAAATATTTAAATATTCCAATATATGTATTATAATATTTGCAATATAAAGATGGGTCCACATTAATTACATTCTAAAAGCAATACCGCCAAGTACACAAAAAATAATAAAGTAAACAAACCTTTTCAAAGGCACATAGCGCTGACAGAACCTGATTTCATATTTTTATATAAATAAAAAAACACTGCTAAAACACATGTCACGTACTTAAAAACATCCTCTTATTTCCGCCTCTCCTTGCCATAAAACCGGTGGCACGTAGCGTGGAACTAGAAACTCGTCGGGTTAAATATTTTTTGCTGCAATAATCATGGTTCACAAAAGAATTTATTTATCTTTTGTACTTGGCGGTATTACTTCCAGAATAAATTAAATGTGGACCCATCTTTAACAAAATATAAAAATGAAATTTGGTCAAAAAAATAAGTGGTGTTCCTATGCAAAAAACTTGTAACACGCGCTAAAACAACCGGCCAACGGTGTGTGTCGTCGAGCGCCACATATACACAGGGAGAAAATCTACATAAAAAACGCAAGGAAAAATAATAAATCTACGTAAATGCTTGCCTTGTTTTCTGAAGAAAAGTAATGGTATGTCATTAAAAAATAGATGTGAAAAGGTGAGCCAACTTCACTACTAAAATTATGCTTAGCTCTGGGTTTCGTTCGTAAAATGAATGAAGATCTAAATAAGTGCCAAGTTCTGTACAAACTCTAAATTTGTATTTATAGGAACAAAAATAAGAATATGGGCAAGTATAAAACTCTATTTCCTTGTTTTATTATAAACATTACTATAAAAATAAAGTTGCTCTTATTTAAAAATGTAAGATCACTTTAAGCTGGTTTAAACTAGATTTGAAATATATTTAAAAAACTTAAATAACTTTATAAAATGACTAATATAATAAAAAATGGCTCACATCAAATCTAACCTATTTTAAAATCTCACATTTTTAAATAACAGCAATTGTTATAGGTATAAAATTAAACAAAGAAGTAGTTTCATCCTTGTTTAAAATGTAATATTTATTCCTACAAATACATATTTGGATTTTGAACAGAACATGGCACCTATTTAGACCTCCATTCTTTGCGGTAAAGCCAGCACAGAACCATAATTTTATTATTAAGTTTGGCTCACCTTTTTCACATTTAAGTTTTTGGTGAGTCCTTATACTTACATATTTTTTTTATTGTTTTTTTTTAACAGGTACTGGGTAAATAAATAGGGCATAATAGTAAAAAGTACCTTGATCCTTTATTTTTGGTTTAAAACATTTTTGATAGTTTTAAACATTTAAGTTAAAAAATTGCTTTTTAATTTTGTCTCATTTACCACAAATATCGAAAATATTGGATATTAATATATCGAGAAGTTAAATATTGGTGAAGATTATCGATATTTAATTTCCAATATTTCGATATTTAAAAATAATAGATATATTGTTACCATTCCTGAGTTGGGGGCCCTTTCTTAATTTTTGTCGCAGGGCTTTTTCTCTCCTAGCTACGCCACTGTCCGTATTATAATTTTTACATTTGTCTATAACCCAGTGATCTCGATGGATTGCCAATGTTATAACCTGCGCGAAACAAAAGTTATATTTCATGGGCGAAAAAACCGGTTTGTGCGCAAGCAAGTTAGAGGGAAAATGCACCTGGCGCCAAACTAACTATCCGCCTTATCGGAAAGAATTTGTCGACGGCGTCCTGGTTTTCTGTTTGAAGTACGGTAGCTAGTGAGCGTCACGGTCTGACCGCGGACGAAGGGTACGGGGTGCCGGTGTTTTGTATTTTGCCACGGCTTTTAAGTGCGCATGTTCGTCCACCCATTCATTTGTTTACTGCGCGAGGTCAGTAAAAATCCGAAAATGCTTCTTGAAACTGCGGATCTGAATGTAGGTTATCTATGATATAAACCTGTCTAGTGCTCTTTAAATGCTACTGTATATTATTTGAAATAAAAATAATTTTATAAATATTGCTTTGTCAAAAACTAAAAAGAAAAAGAGATCTTTAATAGATATAACGTTATAAAAATCATTGACAAAAATACCTACGGCAGTTCTTATTTTCTTTGTTTATCGTATTCTTAGAAATGAACATTCCTAAGGAGTGGAAAAGTCAGGAAAATTAAAACAGATTATTTTCCAGACATTCTTTTTCCAACTTCTCATGTCCTTGCCCATATCGTATCGATTAATAACTATTTTGTTCGACCTGCAGAGTAAATATCCATACAAAATTCATTGTGTTTACTCTAAGGGTGGTTTTTGCATTTTTTGACACAAATTATAATATATTTATATTGTAGTTGGGGTGTGACTGATGAGGACTTAAATTAGGTTGTTAAATGTTTTTAATTTTGTATTTTTCCTTAAAAAAATGTGTAAAAAAAAATAACTAGAGACCCGAATATACCGGGTGCTCACGCGATAACTGGCAAGCCTATTATGTCGTTGAGAAATGTTGTGCGATTTTTGAAATTTTGGTCAGAATGTATTGTTGAATAGAATGCAGATTTATACTGTTTCAATTTAATCGGAAGTGCTCTCAACTTTGTTATTTTAAACGGAACACCCTATATATCTTTCTAAAAATCAATTTTACAGGAAATTCAGGCAAATACATGTACCATATGTTATACCTATCTTAATTAGTTTTTTGGGAAAATTGCGTTCGAAAAAGTCATGTTAACTGTCATTTTTATCGAGTTGTTAAAAAAAGCAAATGATAACAGAAAGGACTAATGCGACTTTTAACACATATTTAAAGAACCTTATATCCTATTACTGTAAAAATACAATTTTCGGTTAAACCGGAAGTGTCACATAAACTGACATTCGGCAATAAAGAGCTTCCAAAATTCAAATAGAAACCACTAACTTAAGCCCTAGATTTAAACTTAACACTTATTTCTCCATCTTTTTTAATAATTATATCTTCATCTCTAAACTTACTAGTTTTTAAATTATTGATAGTAAAACGTTAAAAAGTATATTTCTGCGTAGGGGTTGTCCCGACAGGGAATGTCCCCGTGCTATCATGAATAAAAGCATGAGTAATCGATGGTTTTTACCTAAAGAATTTCTTGTTCTTTAAATTTTTTGAGGTAAAAATTGTCAAAAGTCACTTAAAGAACTTCCCCCAGTAAAAAATATGTAACTTCAACACTGATGTAAAGATTTTTCCTCAAACGTATTTTTTTATCTTTGGACAATCCACGAAGGCTGAAAGCCTAAATACTAACGTACCGTGGGTGTCTTAAGCAAGGTAAGAAGAAGTTTGTTAACACGGGACTTAAAAACTTGAAGATTTGGGGGAGAAGGAAAGACCTCACCTGGCAGTAGGTTCCACAGTCTAGAAACTCTAGGGATAAAAAGAACGAACGAAATGGGAAGTTCATGGCTTGTCCAGTTGGACCGTATAGGGATGCATACGTGCGGCACCACAAGTCTCTCTGTGTGGAGATGCAAGAGGGAGGGACTATACTGGATAATTCGTCGGAGCAGAAGCCGTAAAAATATCTATATAACTAACCAGAACTAACCAGACATGAGAACAATATTCCAGAGAGGGTCGAATGTGGGACACACACAAAGTGTATAAATTGGAAGAAAAATAGTTTTTGGCTCAGAAAAGAAATCCAAGCCTTTTTAAAGCCGCGGTGGCTATAGATACAATGTGTTTATGCCATCAGTTAAGGTTATTTTCAAATGTGACGCCCACAAAGTTGAATGTGCCCCCGCTCTGCAAAACGTAGCCATTCATAAGCAAAGGGTGTGTGTTTGATGATTTTTTTCGCGACAAGGAACATGATTGTGTTTTGGATGCATTTAATTGAACGAGATTTTTGGCGCCTCAATCCAATATCAAATTGAGATCCTGTGAAAGAGATATCTGCATCGCCCTGCGTTTGCTTTCCAAGTCGGGTTGAGAGATTGGTTTGAGAACCTGAAAAGTGAAGTGAAGGGTACTATCGTGAGCATAACTATGAATGGGATTGGTTGTGGAAGAAAGAAGGTCGTTGATGTGAAGAAGAAACAAAGTTGGTGCTAGTACTGAACCCTGAGGCACTCCAGCATTAATTTCGTGAAAGCTTGAAGAGTGGCCATCAACAATGACGGATAAACGTCGATTAGAAAGATAACTGGAGAGCCAAGAGCAGATTTTAGTTGGAAGACCATAGGAGGGAAGTTTATTGAGAAATGCGTCATGCCAGACCTGGTCGAAAGCTTAAGATATATCAAAACCAACCATCTGGGACTCACCTACAAACTCAAGAGACTTGTTCCAGTTGTGTAAAACAAAGGAAAGAAGATCTGCTGAAGATTTTTTGCGACGAAATCCGTATTGCCTGTCATGTAAAATTTTATGTTTTTCTAAATACCTAAGAATTTGCGAGTTAATGGATTTCTCCATTACTTTACAAAGCATGGAGAGGAGAGAAATGGGTCTATAGTTGGATGGAAGAGATTTAGATCCTTTCTTGGGAATAGGCTGGACACGTGCAGCTCTCCAGCTACCTGGAAAAATACCCGTGTCATAAGAAATTCGAAAGAGCCTAGTTAAAATAGGTGTAACTTCAGGAGCACATTTTTTTACTGGTATTCCATCTATAGCCCAGACGATTTCTTGGTGTTAAGAGAAGAAAGGATACGCTTAATGTGTTTTACCTTAAAAATATTACTGGGCATTTTGTGAGGAACTGGGAGAATAGTTTGAATTAGATGATTGACAGGTGGATGAAGGGTTGATGTCATGAGGGTCTAAACAAGTTTGACAGTATTGCATCCAAAAATGCGCAACGCATGAGCAGAGGCATTCATTACTTATGATATATTCAGAAATGTGATAAACAAATTTCTGTTTTAATTTATACACTTTGTATGTGTCCCAAATTCGACCCCCTTTGGAATAGTGTTCTCGCGTCCCCCTTAACCCTCAACGTTCTTGATTCCATTTAAAAAGGAGTCTTTCGCCTTATTAATTACTCTTAACTTACAGAATCTTCTCTCGCTCCATCGTGTGGCTGTGGGGAATTTATCGCTTTTTTATAGGTATTTTCATGGCTTCTGCTCTGAGGAATTGTTCAGTATAGGTAATTTCTCAACTTGCGGTGCTGTCCCAAAGAGAAAAACTTGTTTGTCTGAATTGTGTGAATAAATGTAATAAAGACAATGGAAGTCCGAAACTCTTCTTTTATAATTAAAGAAAAACTCGTAGTTTCGTACGTATGCATCTCTATACAGTTCAACTGGATAGGTCCTGAACTTCTCACTTTGTTTGTTCTTTTATTCCTAGAGTTTCTAGAATGCGGAACCTGCTGCCCGCAAAGATCTTTTCTTTCCAATCTTTAAGTATTTAAGTCTCGTGTCAACAAAGTTTCTCTTACCTCGTGTTAGACACTCACGGTACGTTAGTATTTAGGCTTTCAGCCTTTGTGGATTGTCCAATGATAAAAAGAAATTTTCAAAAATAAAAAGAAGAGAAAAGGGAAGGCATCACCACCGTCATAAGATGAAGAAGGGTATTTTTGGTGGTGTGTATTGAATATTTCGATAATAGGCCTGGCGAAAAATTGATAAAGTTCCAAGGAAAATGATCTTTTATGCAATAAAAGTGATCGATGACCATTCAGTGTGTATTTTTGAATCTTTCAGTACCGACCCCAATTACTGTCACAACCGCCTCTGGGGTCTGGTCGGTTGTGACACTTTTTCTTTAACTTGCCCCATAGTACTTGAAAATATATTTTTTGTATTTATACGTAGGCAAATGTACTCTTCATAAAGTAAAACCTATTTTGTATAGCTAACTGCCACAACTAACAAAATTATTGGTCGTCAAACAAAAATTGTCACAACCGTACCCAGTCTCCCTACCTATATTTTCTAACTAGTACATGAAAATTCAAAGCGTTAATATTTTTTTACATCGTTTTAAAAAATAAATCTATAAACATGTTTAAAGTTGCTTTGTTTTTAAAATACATTGTGTTAAAGCTTACAAGAAAGAAGCTCATTTATAAATATTTAAAATATCCTTAAATCGATTTGGTTCAAATTTGATACACTTGTTTAATGTGACAAGGCCATTATTTACCCCTTACTAGATTAAAATAATTGGGTCTAATTTTGTACTGGCTTAATATGTACATAAATGTAAGAAAAACACTAATAGGTACCTTCTAAATGTTTTTTAACCCCTTGGCTCCTAATGGCAGCCCTGTATCCACTCATTTCGAATACATGCATTTAAATTTCGTTTCTATAAATTAAAAAAAAAAACAGATTGTAATTTATTTTTGAATTTTGATTTAAACAATAGACCATAAAAAATGTTTTTTTATTGATACTTTTAGCAGGAGAGTTGGCACCAATTTTTAAGTAGGTATTTGAGGCCAGCTGGGAACTTACTTGTCCTATTATACCCCAACACGGAACTGCTGACCTGACTGGTGAGTAGAGGGATTAAAGAAAAAGAGTTAAAATATTAATTTTTTGGGTCCCAAAATACAGGGTGTTTCCTAACTACGGTACGAAACTTAAGGAGTGCTTTCTTATGTCTTTATATGAGAAAACTTTTCTATAAACATATCTTGTTGATCCCATTCTAAGATCCAGGGCGTAAAAGTTTAAAAAAAAGTAGCTATTTTTAAATATCTTTTGTATTATTGAGTCCAGTGGCGTCCAGTGGGCACCACAGTCAATATTATTTTGGAAAAAAAGTACGCCACTGACTTTTTATAAAGTTTTAATATTTTTTCTGATTAAGTAATTAACAATTTAACTTTTTAGTCCCTTATATTTTCTTCGTATCTGCGTTTGTTTAAAAAAATATATATAATAAAGCTACTTTAATTTCTTAACACCCATAGATAACATAATAATAAAAAAATAAAAAAGAAACAATTATTTGCCCTAAAATAGATAAGCATTTGTGTATTGTCATTTTTCCTATTTACTTAGGCCAAAATTGGTAATTTCTTAATTTTTGATAATATTTTATGCTGTTTAGGGCCACTTTTTAGAAAGA